>CM030872.1:8307015-8364515 GCA_018105865.1 Metaphire vulgaris | reverse complement strand
ACCATCGGCGATGATAGGGGAACTCCCCGTTCGGACAGTGTCTTTTATTCTGCTGGGGGTCGGGGCGGCGGCCCCGATTATTTTCTTGGCAACGGTGGCTGCGTTTTTTAGATTCCGTACGACTCGATTAAGGCGACATTATTCCAAATACGTCCTCGATGGCGACAGATCAGCGTGGAATGAGGATGTCTACCTGTATAACGCATACACCATGAGAGAACCCAGCACCCTGTTTCACCAAGAATGCCAGTTACCGCCGGAAAACGAGCAACGTTCTGCGACACGCGAAACCTCGGAACCACGACTGCGGAGCGATCATCATGACGATCCTTCTCTCGAACTGACCATCGGGAGGTTCTTTGGGTCGACCCGCGGGGTCCCCGTGGTCGACCATCGCTCTACACGGACCTCAATTGAAATCGCACGGAAAAAACGTCCCGATGAAATGGCATTACAATCAAACCGATCTTCAGAACAGACCACAGATTCTGCGTTGACTAGAGCTTCACCGTCGACGCAAGCAACCGTGCTGAACGTTAAAGCCCTGTCCTCTCTACCTGGGAAATATACTCCGTACGGCATGCTGTTTTCCGGTTCTTCCGATGGAAGAATAGCGGTGGAAATACCAGGCGATCTCAGTTCCACGGTTTCGAGGGACTCCGGTGTTAGATCGTCGCTGGAAACAAACGATTCCAGCTACTACTTCTTGGAAACGCCGTTCGTCATGGTTTCACACTCGTTCCAGTCCGGACAAAATACTGGAACCAAGAATTCCAGAACATTCGAGGTATTAGAGACAGAATCCATTATATTATTATACAGAATATATTATATTATATTACATTACATTACATCATCAGTGGCGTAGCGAGGGGGTGGTGGGCGAACCGCCCCGGGCGGCACTTGCTCTAGGGGCGGCATTTTCGAGAAAACCCTTTTCTTGCATATGAAAATTGAAAATTTTTAGGAAGTTGCGATAAGGTTTTTTGTCTGTCAAGAATTTAACGAAAAGGCAGCAATTTTTTCGCCCCGGGCGGCACTTTGCCTCGCTACGCCACTGTACATTACATAATGTATTAATTATATTATATTATCGATTTCCAGGTGGAGTCGAGAGGGGTTAAGGCACCGCCTGTGCAATCGATGTCTACCACGTCCACTCCAAGAACTAATTCCCAACGCGTGGAAGAAGAAGAACTGAGCGATCTTACGACAGAAGAGGAGAAGGCACTTCGTTGCCTTGACGATGCGCTGATGGAATACATGAATTAAGCAAAGTGTTGGAAAACCAGGGCGAAACTAGGACATTATCACACCCCTAGTTTCGTCACGAGAGCCCACTGGAGTAGCGGCAGTGGCGGCTCCAGGATTTGGCAAGCGTGGGACTGTTGGGGTGGCAACTTCTAAGCATGGGGCAAATCATTTTTTGATTGGTATGTAAAAGTAAGTATAGGGCCCCAACAGGGAGACCACTGCGGGGAGAGCAGGCATTCAATAGGGAGGGGCACCACTCACTTGCTTCGCACTTACGCGGTGGGCATTTGAACGCGCTGAGCATTTGGACGCGGTGGGCATTTGGACGCGGTGGGCATTTGAACGCGCTAAGCATTTGGACGCGGTGGGAATTTATCCTCGTTGTGTATTTCAACGTGTCATGCATTTCAACGCGGTGTGCATTTGTCTAGGATTTGTCGATTTTTCTTAAAAGTTTCGCCCTGAAGTCATATGAGTGACATTTATCATTGGCGCAAACCAGAGTTCGGGTAGAAGAGGCACAAAAACTTCTACAGACAGACATTTTCGGTCCCGATCAGGAGGCTTGAGAGAGCGTGGTCAGTTCCATTCCAGTGTGACTCTGCTTTAGTTTTGCCTTGTGTGACCGGGCCATTTGTGTTCGTTTATGATATTTATGCTTACATGGATGATGTTATTTTGTATGTGTTTGGAATTACATTAAATTTTTGATGACTTTATGAATTTTGCCTTTTTTGGCAGAATAATAATGATGATGATCATAATAATAAATATAATGATGATGATGATGATGATGATAATAATAATAATAATAATAATAATAATAATAATAATAATAATAATAATAATAATAATAATAATAATAATAATAATAATAATAATAATGTAAGTATTCATATTAATGATTTTTGTAAAAGTTTAACATGCAGGTAAAGGGTTTTAGATTTACAATTTTACATGCATGCCTTTTTGACAGAATAATAATAATAATAATAATAATATGATGATGATGATGATGATGATGATGATGATGATAATAATAATAATAATAATAATAATAATAATAATTGATTTAAGTATACATATTAATGAATTTTCAAAAAAAGTTTAACCAGGTAAATGGGTTTTAGATTTACATGCATGTAGATTTATTCCAACAGAGACTCAGAACACATTTTGTCCTTGCTGGTGTGAATCACATCTGTATTTCTAAAGAAGCTACTGCATTTTGTGAGATATTCATTTCATCTTTTAGGGGCCGTTCATAAAGTATGTCGCATAATTGTTTACAGCTTTTACCCCTTCCCCAAGTCAAGCTGTTGCGCATGATCTCGGACCATCCCTTTGAAAGCACGTGACAAGTCTGACTCCCCCTTCGAACGTCATCCATTTAGAAGAGGAAGTAAAGTATCACCGTATATTTTGGGTTTCATATGTATGAAAAGCGTGACGGCACATCTGATCTCTACCCCCCCCCCCCAAGCTGTCGCAAACTGGCACATTTCCTTAGACCCCGTCCATCCATGGATGACGCTTTGGGTTTATGGGGGTGTTCGAGATTTGTGAAGTAAACAAGTAAAATCTCGTGGAATTTATATAGCCCTTTTGTGTTGTACAACAGTAGCTGCTTGTTCGTTGACGCTTAGCCTTTCTTAAAATAGCTATGAGAAAGGTGAATGATCAGCCAGGCAATGGTCAATATATCCAAAGGGCAGTGATGGGCACTAACTTTTTTTAGTTAAACTTTAACTAAACCTTTTTGGCAATCAAGCAGTTTAACTTTTTAAGTAACTAACTTTTCACTGTAGCAATTTTAACAATAAATACAATAATAACGTTAATAATAATAATAATTCATAATTAAAACAGGTAATTATGCGGTTGACATGAAAAAGTAGAACCTACGCGTGACTTAACCTGTGCTGAAAGTGGCATAGATTCTGAATAACTCAAGTTTAACTATTAGCCAGTTAACTAAAAAAATTCAGTTTAACTAATGCCTTAACTAAACTTTTACCCAACCAGTTTAACTTTTGATGCAACTGAAAATTTTTTTAGTTAACTTTGGCCCATCACTTCACTGCCAAATGGCAGTGTTGTATCAGTTATTGATTATTTTTCGGTTATAGTTACAGTTATTGTCATTTTTCAGTTATATTCAGTTAATCGCCACCAAACACATTTATGAAATTTTGATGCTTTTTCTTAATACTCTATTCTCTCTAATTGATTGAAAAATCTACTTATATGTGCATTTATCACATGCATGTACATCAAAACATCAGTGATGTTAACAAGGTTGACCCCCAAGGACGAGGACAAGAAAGTTTCAATGTGTTCAATCGAAGATCTATTTGTGTGGTGTTTGACTTCTTCAGTTTGTCATTTTTCAGGTATTTTAACTAATTCATTTATTTATTTTTCAGTTACAGTTACAGTTATTGGGATTTTTCAGTTATAGTTACAGTTACAGTTAACTGATGTGTTATTTTTCAGTTAACTGATATTTCAGTTACAGTTACAGTTAACTGATACAACAATGCCAAAGGGCAGTGGGGCTAGGTTATTGTAGCTATGGAGGAAATGATTTAAGAAAAAGGAACGATCTAAGCTTAGCTCTAAAGACGTAGGGTACCTTAAGAGGGTCCGAGATCCGTGACAAGGTGAGAAAGGGTAAAATATAGCGTGACGTACTTTATGGATGGCCCTCGCCTAGTCTATATTTTTCACTAGGCAACGTACGAATGTAACCAGGGTATCAACTATCAGGCTCGACAATATATCAAGCTCAGCTTCAACACGACAACTTGAAAAGATTCCATTCAAATATGCAGGTCCAGTGATGCACTGAGCCACGTCGACACGGCCGACTTCTGCTCACAAATCATCCAGTCACCATGACATGTCTCATTCACAACAATGGTAGGCCTACATGGCGCACATGCTGCCTAGCTCTTTAGTCTTCAACTTTTTTTCTCCTCCTGAGGCCTTGCTCTAAATGGCTGCTATGAGTCCCTTGGTGAACATGTAACTGTCCGATAATAGGTGTAGGACATTCTCCCTTTGGACATAATACCCCCGGACGTTATCCCCCGGTACACCCTTTGAAACGACACTGCCGGACATAGTCCCCCTTTGTTTACTCTATGGGCTTTGTCGAAAAGCAGCGCTAAGTAAGTAAACGTCCTGAATTCAAAGCAGGGACGCCGAGAGAAATTCCGGGCCCCGGAACAAAAAAAATGTGCGGGCCCTTAAGAAATTTTGTTCAAGTCTCAGAAAAACCCGACAAGCAAAAAAACGTCATGAGCTCTCCAAAAACACCCTGACAAGCAAAAACACACTATATTGTCACCGGATCTGGGCCTCTGAAAATTCCATGGACCCCAGTACAATGTACCGGCTGCACCCCCTCTCCTCAGGCCTGATTCAAGGCATAAGTGTAATGAAATGTGAGGCGATGAGTCAGCTAAACTGCCCACGAGATGTATTTCAAGCGTTAAAGAACACAATAACCTGGCCTAGAACGATTCAGACTGTGTTCTCTGATGGTCCGTGAACACTTGAATTCTTCAAATCTAGTTTATCAAATGAACGTGACAGAAAATGCACCTTCGGCCAGCAGATAGGCCTAGATCTTGTCATAAAATCATAACTGAAGCCTATTTTTCATCCTCGAGAAAGGAAGTCACCTTTAGTCATTGACTCAGAGACACGCCAAAGCAAGATTGCTCATGCTCCGCTAGGCGTGAAGATACATTCTTCCGCCCACGGATAACAAGTTACAACGCAGGAGTTGGTTCTCATTCGAAAGAAAAACGCTTGTAGCATCACAGCAGAAGGGGTACAGTTCGTGTCTTCGAGAGAGAGAGAGAGAGAGAGAGAGAGAGAGAGAGAGAGAAAGAATTAAAGGTGAACTATTCAGAAGTGTGGCGGGAAGTTAGCAAAGTGGTAACGACGTTGGATGATGGAGCAGGAGGTCGCGGGTTCGAGTCCCGCAGGAGCCCTAAAGGTCGACTCGGCCTTTTTCGTGATGGTAAAATGAGTAGCAATGGCAACATTGCGAAGGTAACCATAGGATCGGCGGAATGACTGGTCACCGTCCGCTGATGAATGGCTTAGCCACCTATGGGCTGATGGCCAAGAAATCGGGGATCAGCACCGGCACCTACGGGCACAGAGCATATATGGATGAAATTTACCCTTATTCAGAATTGTAGGTTCAACGCCATCTTAGAAATCACTGCTTAAAATAGGTTGTACATCTGACGGCAGTGAAACTGTGTTTTTAGATCCTATGCGAATCAATTAAAAAAAATAGTGCAGTTCAATCACCTCTGTTCTGGTTGGGACCGGTCGTGGAACTTGCGCAAAGCCGTTGAAATTTATTTTCCGAGGTAGGTAGTATGATCGAAAAGAATAGGTATATGAATTTGCGAAGGACTCTCACTACTAAGCTTATAACTAGCGTTGTATTTAGGGTCTAAAGACGTAAATGATTATGCGCCCCCCTATTCCGGAGTCCTGGATACGCCGCTGGTCGCCAGATAAAATACAGCGGCGATTCTTTCATTTTTGAATCAGTTAATTTAGAATGCATTCCGTGGTCGCTGTGTTCGCCCTGGTCGCTTTGGCGATCCCGCATCAGACTCAGTCTCTGACGTGCTACTCCTGCAACGGTACAAAGTCTTCGACGACCAACTGCCTCGATCCATTCAAGAAGGACGGAATCAGCACTTGCACTGGAGGATCCTGTACAAAAGGCTATGCGTCAGTTGGAGGTAGAGTACGACGAAGAATGACGGTCGCTTAATAAGATTAACCTTTTGCAGTAACGGTCTATCGTCCAGAAAAAGCCGTTTCTCTAAGCCAGACAAAGCCATGTTTAGAATTTTATTTCTGGGATGCGTCTATAGGCCTAACACAGTGATTAGTTAATAGTGGTCTCCAAACAGGCTAACTTGGCTTACTAAACCACTTCACACTATAAATCATGTTTATATTATTATTATTATTATTATTATTATTATTATTATTATTATTATTATTATTATTAGTAGTAGTAGTAGTAGTAGTAGTAGTAGTAGTAGTAGTAGTAGTAGTAGTAGCAGCAGCAGCAGTAGTAGTAGTAGTACTGCTACTGCTACTACTACTACTACTAGTAGCAGTAGTAGTAGTAGTAGTAGTATTAGTATTATTATTATTATTATTAGTAGTAGTAGTAGTAGTAGTAGTAGTAGTAGTAGTAGTAGTAGTAGTAGTAGTAGTAGTAGTAGTAGTAGTAGTAGTAGTAGCAGCAGCAGCAATGGTGGGCACAGCTAGCTAAAAAAACATTAGTTTAACTACAACTAAATTAATTTTAAATTAAAAGTAAGTAGCTAAATTTTTAGTTGCAAACTAACTTTCTAAAATAGTCAACTAAAGTAAAAGAACTATAGTTACACATTTGCAACTAATTTCACAACTATTTCCCAGGTACCAGGTATGTGTTCATGTAAATATAGACCAGGGGTGCACAACCCGTGGCCCGCGGGCCACTGGTGGCCCGCCGACGATTTTTTGTGGCCCGCGGACGTTTCCAGGATTTCAATAGAAAGTGGCCCGAAGGCTTTCAAGTGGCCCCGAAGGTTTTCTTGTTTTCATATTAGCGCTACAAGTTTAAGCCTTGTTATTATCATTTATTATTATTGTGCCCTTGCTGTTAAGAAATTCACGAATTTCTGCTATCAGTTCAAACAAAGCATTCTAAAATTCGTCCTCTGCTCTCTCACAGCTGTATAATATGGTATGTCATGGTAAGAGGCTAAAGTCTCTTCTATAAATAACTTGAATTGATGGCGACTTAGACCCTTAGAACGAATGACTTCTTCTGTAGCGCTAATATGAAAGCAAGAAAGCCGTTGGGCCACTTTAAAGCCTTTGCGACTATTTAGAAGCACATACTTGTGTGTACATACATATTATGTAATGAAATTGAACAAATATGTTCTTAGGTTCCGGTTGAGTGCTCGGTTTTGAAAGTTGCAACAAGTGAACTGCCATAAAATATGAATAAGATTGTTAAAGACGTTCAGTCTCAACAACTCCATTGGCTATAAAAAAAGGCGATTGACCTTTGGGTTTTAAATTTTATGAATTAATAATTGAACAAAGTCATAGCATTTTTTGATTAACAAGGCCTTAACCTTCAATTCTACATTAAAATTACAGTACTAATCATTTCAATTTCATTTGTTCCTACTGGATTGATTGTATTCATCAGAAATTCTATTAATTCCATTAGTCCTGTCAAATTAAATTTTATCCATAACCATTTTAAATATTGATATTAACGGTTACTGTCAAACGTACCGTTTCTGCATTAGAAAAAGCGCATGTGGCCCGCGGAGTCTTGGGACCGTAAAATGTGGCCCTTCGTCCTTAAAAGGTTGTGCACCCCTGATATAGACGATGCTTGCAACACCTACATATCTGTCAATGAAACATTGAAATCATTAATTATTGTCTTTTTAATATTTAAGTCTTAGCCTAGAGCCCTAGACTGCAGGAACACAAGTTTGTGACGTTTTATTTGGAGGGAAATGACCCAGAAAGGGATAGATAAAAAAGGTACTGTTATTGAGGATTCGGAACAACAACTAACAAATTTTAGTTAAACTATTTACATTCGTCATTAACTAAAAATTTTCAGCTAAATTAGCATTTTAACTGAACTGTTTATATTTAATTAAGCTACGAAGATAACTTTAAAATTTAGTAAAGCGTTTATTTAGTAGCTAATTAGTTAACTTTTTATTTATTTCAAGACAATTTCTATAGCGCCGTACACTAGGCTAAGGCCTACGACAACTAGTTACCAATCACTGATGATTAATATTAATATTAATATTAATATTAATATTAATATTAATATTAATATTAATATTAATATTAATTATTAATATTAATATTGATATTAATATTAATATTAATATTAATATTAATATTAATATTATTAGTGTACCACATAGCTGTTGATAATCATTTTTTGCTAGATGTAACCGCTGTGGCAAGGGGCTGTCACCCCAATGTGGTGTCAAGTGACCTTTGCGTCGATGTAAAAGGGTATGATGCAAAAGGTTGTGTGTGTTCCACTGACTTCTGCAACGACGGAACCCTCATCAAGCCGACAACAATCTCCGTCTTCTTGGCATTGATGGTCGCATCTGCCATCTCCATTCTTCGCATCGCTCGTGGCTAATTCTACAACTCTATTCAATGTTTCATAACAGAGCGCATTTTTACAACAATGCTATTAACAGTGCTATCAATCAATGCTATTAACAATGCTATATATATATAATTATATATATATATATATATATATATATATATATATATAAATTAGTTTCAGAGCCGTAGCGAGGGGGCTGGGGTAAGCCGCCTCGGGCGCCGACCCGGGAGCGCTATTTGGATGTCAATAAAAACCAGCTGTAACGACTAAAAAAGGTAATCACCCCGAAAATGGAGTGTTTATAGGGATAAGAACAACTTTGGGACGAACGACTAAAAAAAGGTCATCACCGGAATAATTTAGGGGCGCAAAATAGAAATCTTGCCCCGGGCGCCGAAAATCCCAGCTACGGCTCTGATTAGTTTCGCGTATCGCATTTATTCAAAGACTCGAAACACCAAATTGATTGCAAATTTTCAAACTGATTTCAGTATATATTTAGTGATTGGACTCCAGCTTTGTAGGCCTAACGCTGTGACTCTCTACATTTATGCTTGTCCAGAAGTGGCGGTTCCAGGATTTCTTCGTGTGGGGTGGGGGTGGAGGAGGTGGGATTGAATGAATTCATAGAAAGTTGGTGGAGGATAAAAATAGAAGGAAAAGTCAGCAAACTTTACCAGAAAAGGCTGAAAAAGTGAAATTTTATCCCTAATCTTAGTACACTTTTACCGAAAAATAGGTTAGTTTTACTAGACTTTTACCCAAAAATAGGTTTTCACAGGCAAAAAAGTTACTCCGAAAGTCCGGTGGGCGGATGCATCCCCACTCATTCCCCACGTGGAACCGCCACTGCTGACGCCAGTTAAAACGCCGAAGCAGCTTTCGATTTGGGGGGGAGAGGGTTTACAAAAGCACAGGATAGGGTTTTCAACTTATCCAAACTGCTCTTTGTCAACATTTCAGAGCGACCTGTTTTGCTGCCTACTGAACAACTGTACCAATGGCGGTTCCACCGTGGTGATGACTGGGGATACATCCACTCCATTTTTTGCGTGTCAGGCTGTCAGCCTATTTTTCGGTGAAAGCTTTTAAAACTTTAAATCCAATGAGCTAAATACTGCGGAATAACTTTTTTGTCTGTCAACGTATTTTCGAGTAATTTTTTTTTAATTAAGAAAAATACTGCGAATTACTTTCTTTTGCTTGTCAGCCTTTTTCGGGGGCAAAACACTAACGATGCCTTTTTTCTTTTTCCCTTTGCAATCCGCCACCAACTTTCTATTAATTTTTTGCATCTTCCCCCCCCCCCCCTCCACCGGGAATTCCCGGAACCGCCACTGAATTGTGTTCGAACAATTGGACATTGTGTTCGAACTCCATCGACATAGGCTACACATAGGCTATCTCTCTGCCCATATCATGAATGGCCTTTGGAACCAGTGAAACTATGCAGTTGCCATTCTGTTACAAAGATCATATTTTAATTTGAAATTGTGGACTACAAAGGCACCTATACGCCACTTTTAATTTTGGCCCCGACAAGAAAAAGTGTCTTGTCTTCCCTCAATATTTTCACGGACTTTGAGCGACTATTTTATAAAAGTAAAAGTAAAGTAAGGTAAAAAATCTCGTGGATTTCTGTAGCGCCTTGGAAAGCAGCACAACAGTAGCTGCTTATTCTTAGGCGCTCAGCCTTTCTTAAAATAGCTATGGGGAAGGTATATGATCAGCCAGACAATAGTCAACATCCAAAGGGCAGTGAGGCTAGGTTGTTACAGCTATGGAAGAAATGATTTTATAACGACTAAGTAAGCCTGATCCATAATCTCCAACGTGGCGCCGATAAAACTTTCTTTTGACATTGTTACTCGTATCCTTCAGGAAGCCACTCTGCTATCTTCTACGTTCAAATAAGCATGATAAAGGATAAAATTATTCGTTCACTTAGACTCAGAATTGTCTCGTAAGCAATTGTAGTGAATACGTGAAGATCCCGTGCTGACTCGCCCTGTTGTATCTGATTAGTGCTTGTCTAATAGAGTCGGCAGTGGCGGCTCCAGGATTTGGCAAGTGGGGGCGTTGGGGTGGTAACTTCTAATCATGGGGAGCCAACCATTTGTTGTTAGGTATGTAGTATATAGTATAGGGTCACAACAGGGGTCACTGGGGGCGGGCAGGCACTCAATAGGGACCACGGGCCGCCGAGGCCCCATGTGGAGCCGTCACTGTCAAATATTACCCCAAAATTGTCGACGTAATTAATGGACAGCCCCTAAGGATGCTATTCGGTTTGGCTGGAGTTGCCAGTTTGAACCACTCGCCTATGTCATGACATATTCTGAGTGCGCATTGTGATTGTTGGCTTATGTTTTAGAGCATCGGTTCTCAACCTGTGGGTCGCGACCCCGGCGGGGGTCGAATGACGATTTGCCTGGGGTCGCCTAAAACCTTCGGAAATATGGGATTGTCTCTTTTTTGATGCGCAAAACTTGTAATTGTACAAAATTTCCCAGTGGTAGTTACTAATCTGTTTTAAAATAGAATTGCCATTCGAGGATAGACATTGCAGACAATTGAATCAGAATTATTTCAAACATTTTACTTGTTGTAGCATTATTATTTTAGCAGTTTACATTATGAAATTATGAACGAAAGTGATTTTACGGTTGGGGAGTCGCCACATCATGGGGAATTGAATTGAAGTGGTCGCGCGCTGTACAGGTTGAGAACCGCTGTTTTAGAGCTTTCTGATGAGTTTGGCCCTACCTGTTTTCATTCGATCGGCGAATACCAGAAGTCCTAACACCGCTTGTCGATGTTTCATACATACAGACAGACAGACGTCAATACTATAATTTATATTTATTGACGTAACGTGCTGCGTACACGCTCATGATGCATACCACCTGTATTTTAGTATTGTGATGACCAGCTTATATACACAGTGCTAGATTTATTGATTTTTCGATGCTTGGATGGCAATGCAGCAGCTAACTGTAGCTTAATTCGATTCTTGCTGTGTGGAGTGTTGGCGATGACAGTGAAACAAAAGGCTTTAACAAACTCCGTGTTTCAAAGGGTACATTAATCAAAAACCTGCATTAACAATAACAGGAACAACAACAATAATAATAATAACAGCAGTAATAATAATTTATAATATTTATAATAATTATAAAAGCAACAATATGTCGAGTGATTCAGTAGGGTCTGCCCTGTGTGAGAACCACTAAATTGCTATTACCATCCATAACGTTATGTTGTGGGGCTGTCCATTAATTACGTCAACAATTTAGGCGGGAGGGGGTTTGAAAAAGTTTGACAGTTGTTGACAGGGGGAGGGAGGGGGTAAAGAGAAGTTGACGTCAACTATTATTTCACTTTTTACAAATAATCAAAAATAGGAAGTTTCATGGATATGCAGTATGCAGTAAATACCTATGCAGTAACTATGCAGTAAATACCAGAATGCCTTATTACAATCGATAAAAGCATGGAAAATAGGTCATCACCACCACATTTTGACACTTGATGAGCAAAAAAGGAAAAAGTGGTCATCACCACAAAAATAATAACCTTGTTATTGGGACCTGTCATTGATCTTTGGGGGTGGGGTCAAACGTTTTGGACGTAATTATGGGGGGAGGTTAAGTGAAAGTTGACAGTTGTTGACAAGGGGAGGGGGTCAAAAATTGCCCCAAAATTGTTGACATAATTAATGGACAGCCCCTGTTTTGTTTCATAGTAGGCCTATTGCATTAATGGCAGATGATATTGGCACCTAATTAATAATTAATAATTTGTCGGAACTGAATATAATACATGAAGCAATGTGTCTGCAGCAAATCTGTATTCATTTGATATCCACCGAGAACAATGATTCATCACCTACGTCCTATGGTGTTGCAAATTTTTCGCGATTTTCGCTAATGAGTTAAAAACTGTAAAATGCATTATCAAATTAACATGGGCCTACTGAAAGTCGAATTTCATTGCAATCGCTCGTCTGTGACTTTTGAACTGTATCCTTTTTTAGCTGATAACCGTTCAATGTTAATTTAGATTTATTATCTCTCAAAAATATTGTTTGTCGTATGATAGGATTTCAAACTCGAGTGTGAAAATAACACTTAGTACAGACGCTTAATAACCAAACGCACAAAAACAACCTTAATATATATATATATATATATATATATATATATATATATATATATATATATATATATATATATATATATATATAACAAGGTTTAAAGTGGTTCAGTAGGGACTGCCCTGTGTGAGAACCACTGTTGTTCCCACTGTTGTTTCCGTCCTTGAAATGCTGCATTGTCTTGCTCGCAGACAAGCAGGCTTATACGGTGGTACATATAGACATGCGGCGTGCGTAATGGTATTCCATTGCAATGCAGTTTGTAAGGTCTTCACTCAGTTCTGTAAAAGCCATTGCTGAATTCCACTATGCAGTAATTATCAGAATGCCTTCAAAACAGAATGTAAGCGGTTTGCCAAATGCCGACAACGGTATCTTCGGATCCTAAGAAAAAGAGACGAGTCAAAACAAACGAGGTATTTGACTTTGATTTTGTTTGACTCTTTCAGATCAAAAAAGTCATAGCTATTCAAATCAAAACAGAGTTTTACAGTAGTTGAAGAAGTTATAGCCCCTCTATAGTAGCGACTTATACTGTAGCTATCAACACAGATACGAATTAGGTTAAGAACAGATTAGTAAAATTTATAGCCCTACATATTACGCTTATGTAATAAAATAATACAAATTATCTAACAAAATATGATGAGATAATGATTAATTCAAAACTAAAGAAGATTGGTTATCACTAGCACTAGGAAGTAGCCAGAAAAATACGCAATAAAGTAAGAGAAAGATACAACAACGACAACAGTAAAAACAGCGGTAACAATACTGTAATAACAACCAGTGGCGTAGCTAGGAATTTGGTTTTTTTTGGGGGGTGTGCAATTCTTATATTTTAAAAAATTGACGTATATGCAGCATATCGATAATTAATCGACTCGAGCAAGCTTGATTCAATTTTAATTGTATTTGCCTGTGGAGAAAAGATAACAAATCAACGATACGATGGACGATTATGATTATGTTATCAAATATCAGAAACAAAATAATGATAAAAAAGTAAATAAGTAAGAACTGCATTGTACATTGCAAGGTATCAATTTTATAATATTTTGTGGTCTATAAAACCTGACAGAGAATAGATTTCTAAAAGACTTTATATAGTGTCGTTTCAAATGGCTCATTATTTTTCGTGGCATTTCGAAAGCTCTAGAAAAAATTGAGACATAATATATTGACAATTCTAGTACGGTTTGACACAGCAAAGATGGGGACACAAAATATGTGGTTTTAATTCGTTTCATCACTCTTCTGAATTTTTGCATATCTAGGCTACTGTAGCACTAGTTCTTGCATTGTCCAATTTCAAACAGGCCATGTTGGCCCACCCAATATTTGGCTTGTGGCGCCCTCCATGGAATAAACAACATAGACTTTAGTACTATATGATACTAGATTGGATTGGCAAGACATAGTAATTTTTACGTGCCTGTTGTATAAAGTGTTTTAATCTAGTGTTTAATCTAGACTTCTGGACTTCTGAACTCCGGGGAGGGGTGGAACTGACAAGCCGGGGGGAACTGAAAAAGCCGGGGGAAGTCAGCTAGGGGGCTGCTGTTAGTTGATGTAGTATGCCAAAATTTCCGGAAGAAAAGGGAAATTTCCTCCCGGAAAAACGGCCTATAGATTAAACCCTGTATTGAACCCGCTGCGTATTTGCGCCTGTTTCTCCGTGTAGGCCTATAACGTCAGGTCCTGAATAGTAGGAACTGAAGGGGGTGGTGGTGGTGGTGGTGGTGGTGGTGGTGGTGGTGGTGGTGGTGAATTTATTTTCCGGATTGTTTTCCTCTGCTTCCGAGATCTCCACCCGTATCCTCTTGGTTTTGGCACAGCTGTTTTTATCATTATGGTCACGTGGTTTTCATATAGGCTAGAGTTACGGTCATACTGAGTACAGAAAAACAGAGGCACACTGCTGTTTTTTAAATCGAGATTTTCAAAACCTGTCTCTCTGTTTGTGTGTCAGTCTGTCTGCCTGTCTAAGTGTCTTTCTCTGTCTCTGTTTGTCTCTCTGTCTCTGTCTCTGTCTGTCTGTCTGTATGTCTCTGTCTCCGTATCTGCCTCCGTCTCTGTCTCTCTTTTTCTCTCTCTTTCTCTCTCTTTCTCTCTCTCTCTCTTTCTCTCTCTCTCTCTCCTACAGTGCACCAAGCGAGGCTAGGCCTATAGTTTCGGTTATGTCAACAGCAACTCTTTATGATACTTTTAAAAGGCGGTACGTACAACGGCGTTACGCGGCTACATATGTAGTAGCGAGGTTTGCGTCAAAGCTCGTTATTTTGAACGATGAAAATACAGAAGACGCAGAAAGACCGGCTTTGTCTATTCGCAAGCGGCCTTAGCCTCCTTAGAGCGAGAGCGGCCTGGCCTTGGCACATCGATTCTGCTTTAGTTGAGGCAGCTGTCTATCTCGTTCACCGGATAGGGACAGGCTTATACCTGGATAAGCTGAAGTAACGCAGTAGAGAAAACGCTAAGACGGTTTGTCAGCCGTTCAAGATTAGGCTATGCGGGTTTTTGGAACTGGTGATATGAATGATTGTCGACGATCTGAAATAGAAAAATTTAACTTCGGAAAAATCTGCGCCCCCTGACCAAAATTCGTTCCGACTACAGTATAGTAAATGCATATTGGAGGTGAGTGATTGATATTATAATAATATTTGTGATATGGATGGTGATATGAATGATTTATTACTACGCGCACGTAAAATCCTACTGTAAATGCATATTGGAGATGAGTGGTGAATATTATAATTTGTGATATGGATGGTGATATGAATGATTTATTACTAAACTCACGTAAAATCCTACTGTAAGTGCATATTGGAGGTGAGTGATGGATATTATAATCTGTGCGTTTTACCTGGCAGTATTTTCCAGTTGGCGGAAGATTGCAGATGTAATTAGCTACACTAGACTGTATAAATACCAGTTTTTTAAGATAAGCCTAATTGGGCCGTAATTAGTAAGATAAACTATGTGAAAACGTGAGGTTTAGAAAGATATAGAATTAAACATGTCTTAGTGGCGATTAAGGTGTTGTGATAAAGCTGCGATGATCTGAGGCGCCATGTTTTCATAGATCAAGCTTTCTAGCTTTGAAATTGGATAATAAATTTGAGAAAATATGGGTCAATTTTTTAAATCAATCTATCAGGTGATCTGCTTGGGAGTTTTAGGATAGGTAAGAGCGTGCATCGTTGTTACTCGGTCATCTTCATGTCTACTCTTTTTTCCGGTCGGCTTCAACAATATTGTGCGACAGTGGCTTTCAACACAGGAGAAATCCTACTAAACCACTCAAAATACAGTTAGTGGCTGTCCATTAATTACGTCAACAATTTAAGGAGGAGGGGTTTGAAAAAGTTTGACAGTTGTTGACAGGGGCGAGGAAGGGGAGTCAAGAGAAGGTGACGTCAAAAATTTCACTTTTTACAAATAACCAAAAAATAGGAAATTTCATAGAATACTACTTATTACAATGGAAAAAAGCATGGAAAAAAGGTCATCACCACCACATTTTGACACCCGATGAGCAAAACAGGGAAAAATGGTCATCACCGCAAAAATAATAACCTTGTTATTGGGACCTGTTATTGGGATCTTTGGGGGGGCAAAAGTTTTTGACATAATTGTAGGGGGTAACCGATAGTTGACAGTTTGACAAGGCGGAGAGGGGGTCAAAAATTGACAAAAATTGTTGACATAATTAATGGACAGCCCCTTATTATTATTATTATTATTATTATTATTATTATTATTATTATTATTATTATTATTATTATTATTATATCATGGTGTCGTTGGATATTGAATATACGGTAATAGCAGCGGCAGTGGTACTGAGTGATTCTTCAGAAAATGCGCTATGCGAATATTCTGCTACATTACATTACAACAAAAGTAAAAGAACTCCCAAGGCCAAATAAGAAATACACAAACAAAATTTGACGTCAGTGAAAACAGTTCTATAGATTAATGGCGTCCATTAATTGTTAGGGCCTGTCCGCAAAGTCTGTGCCAAGAGACGCCTGCCTGTTGAGTGCAGTAGGCAACAGGCAAACTTGCAGAACGGTGAAATCTATGATTTGAACATTAAACTCTGATTATCCAATGAGGAAATCGATAGGCCTAGTCAGTGGCGTAGCGAGGGGACGGTGAGGGCGAACCGCCCCGGGCGGCACTTGCTCAAGGGGCGGCATTTTCGAGAAAACTCTTTTTTGCATATGACGAATTTTAGGAAGTAGCCAGTGTTTATTCTAGGCCTTCTTTGAGAGGGAATTTCCCCCCCCCCTCAAGTTTTAAAATTCCCCAAATTTTTTATATGTTGGCTGGAGAGATGGAAATCCCCCAAGTGTGGAGACTCAGACCTTGTTCCCCCCAAACATTTCCAAATCCCCCCAAAGCCAAGGTGGCTAGAATAAACACTGTGAAGTAGAGATCAGGTTTTTTGCTTGATCATTTTAGGTCTTTTTTTGCTTGTCAAGAATTTTAGCAAATTGCGATAATGTTTTTTGCCTGTCAAGAATTTAACGAAAAGACGGCAATTTTATTACCGCCCCGGGCGGCACTTTGCCTCGCTACACCGCTGGGCCTATAGTTGTTATAAGATGAAGCGGGTTTTATAGAATATCGAATTCTGGCATTCGCTGACCTTGAAGCTAAACGGAGCCTTCTATCTTATACATTGTCAGCCTCTAGCCTTGGTTCAGAATCCTGGGCTTACTCGCGTGTCTACCTACACTTTCTGTACTTAACTGTCCCCCAAGGTCTTAATATACCCTACACGGCTACTCGAACTACACAACAAGCTATACAGACACAACAAGCTATACAGTGCACAACAAGCTATACAGTGCACAACAAGCTATACAGTGCAGAACTCTGCACCGCCCTAGCGCACAGACTCTAGTTGCCCCCACCATCAACAACTCCTTTTAGCATAATAAGGACTGTAAAATATGTAAATGTATAAATCTTGGAGAGATCTGACTTTCAGTACGAGTTTATGAATCGTAAAATCGACTTCTAGTTGGAATATGTTTCAAACGCCGGACTAGAATGCACAGCGTATTTACCGTATTATAAGATATTTGGCATAGTTGTGAAGTTCGAAGAAATTTTTTAAAGTTCGTAAAAGTTCAAGAAAGTTCAAGAAAAAACGTTCGGATAAGTTCAAAAAGTTCGAAATCCCAATTGATGACTCAGTCTCAGAAGACCAATCAATGCATTCATCGGCATAGTAGATGTTTTCGATCTTATCCACCGGTCGTAAGTTACAATGGGCTTTGACAATCTTCTCAACTGTCTTAAATGCGACTCTGCTGCATTTTTTATATGTGCAAATTCAAATGCTGACCAATTTCTCTCACACGACCCGGCGTTTACAGTGATGGTTCAAATTGAACTTTATGAACTTTAAAGGCTTATCAATAAAGTTCAAAAAGTTCGAACAATAATAAAGTTAACAACCATATACTACTACTACTACTACTACTACTACTACTACTACTACTACTACTACTACTACTACTACTACTACTACTACTACTACTACTACTACTACTACTGCTACTACTACTACTACTACTACTACTACTACTACTACTTCTACTACTACTATATATATTATATATACACTACTACTACTACTACTAATGCTACTACTACTACTACTACTACTACTACTACTACTACTACTACTACTACTACTACTACTAATAATAATAATAATAATAACAATAATAATAGTAATACTTGCTAGTATTACAGGTAGAATGTGGTTGTTGTCAGTCATGGCATTGGCTAATTATGATTCCTATGGTATCAACCAAAGGTCCTAATTATTTCTTCTTTATTTGTAATCTGGACTTAAGCAAAGGACATTTGGAATCGTTCATTCGTCTATCACTTGGAAGGAAACTGCTTGAGCGATTGATTGTCGTCGTCGTTTGATTGAGTCCGTTTGATTGAGTCCGACATGAGTTCCGACAACTACACCACAAACGAATCCACGGAGTCCGGATTAGCAGACAGTTCCACGGACACCACGGAAGATCCACTCGCTGCATGCGAAGCAGCTGAATATTTGCTACAAATATTTCCAAAGTTTATGTTTGTATACTCGGTAAGATAGTAACGCTTCTATAGTCTGAATTTCCGAAATCTCCGTCACGTATAACTCAGAAATTGCATAGAACTGCATTATACTGTATATCAGGGCTATTTTGATATCACCGGCTATTTTCTGGAAATGTAGACGCCAAAAAACTGTTTCTTTCATTCGTGGACGATTTCTATAGCGCCACAAAAAGGCTGAGGCCCACAACAAAAGCGCTTTAACATCTCAACTATACCACAACAAGATGGACGACAAGATAATAATGGCTATACGAGTGTGAATGATTTCAACATAAACCTCAATACTACGGGATACTATATTGGATGGGCAAAACATAGTAGTTCTTACATACAGACTCTCCTGTACCTCTTTAAATCTATTTATAATCATATATTGGTTCAAATATCACTGCGTACTTGTGTCATTTCTGATAGGTTGTGATCATCTTCGCGTTGGGATTTGTGGTCCGTCGCAAAAACCTCTGCCTCAACTGTTGTTGGGGTAGACCGGGCGCAGTACAGTAAGCAGACCAGCAGAACGTAATAATAATAATAATAATAATAATAATAATAATAATAATAATAATAATAATAATAATAATAATAATAATAATAATAATAATAATAATAATACCACTGCTACTACTACTATTACTACTACTACTACTACTACTACTACTACTACTACTACTAATAATAATAATAATAATACCACTACTGCTTCTACTACTACTACTACTACTACTACTACTACTACTACTACTACTACTACTACTACTACTTCTACTACTACTACTACTACTACTATTATTACTACTACTACTACTACTAAGACTACTAAAGTAATAATGATATTTACAGACCTATAGATTTTATCGATGAGATCGGAAGACGTTGGGCGTACGGAGCATGCTTTGTAATCTTGACGTTTGACGTGACAAATCTGTTTAATGGCGATCCATTTTGGAACATCACGATTCCAGGTGACGAGGCGTTTAAGAAGAAGTTTGACTGGGTAAAAGGTATGACTGCCACTTAGAAATTCATTCGCTGTTCTTTAATCTTATCTATCTTGATCTAATCTTGAACTTCTATAGTGTCACGTCGCAAAATGCATCAGTGTTTTATCCATACTCCAGGCCTTGCGAGAAGGAGCAATTGACTTGGCTGGAGGATACGAGTCACAGTTCAATGCAAAATATGTGTCAATTTTGGGATTTGTTTTTTGGGGGGGAGGGGTAATTTTGGGAGTATAGGCGGGATATCCCATAAAAGTCCTGGATAAAACACGTTGAAAATTAATTTTAAAACGTTTTTCCTTTGTTAAATAACGGACGATAACTTCGATTGAACATGTCATTATTATTATTATTATTATTATTATTATTATTATTATTATTATTATTATTATTATTATTATTATTATTACAGTGTTCACCAAATTATTGGATGCTCTCTCGATCTGTCTTCTCTATTATCCGCTGTTGGCTTGCATCGATCACAGACGATCCATACCTGCCAACATTCTCGGATTCACGAAAATAGTTCCTTGGTTCGTAAAATTCCAATGTATGTTATCAAAAAAGCTTACCTACAAACAGCAAAATCAAAAAAATCAAACACAGTTCGCAGTAAACAAATGCTAAAAACATATATAGGAGTATCCAGAACAATCTCTATGGTCACTGATCTATGCCCACCAGCAAGAAATCTGCTTCTGCCATTGGCGTCTATTAATAGACAACAATGGTTTCTATGGTTTCTGCCCACCAGTGGGCGGAGCAACCGGACCTTGTTGGTAAACACTGGATACCCCTATTAAATGTCAGCCACTGATGCTGTTGTCGAATCTTAAACTACTTAAGGCCAACTATATAGATGCTCTATATGGTTAACGTGAAATTCGGTTGAATTCAATGATTCTTAATCAAAGAACTGAACTATCTCGTGGCTTTATTTTCTAGTTCTAAATGTTGAGGCGTGTAGACTAGTAGGCTATATATGAGGTCTATGCAGGCTTAATTTCATAATCGACAAGTTAATCGGAAATATTAATCACACTCAGTGTTTATTCTAGGCCTTCTCTGTGGGGGAATTCCCCCCCACCCCAGTTTTAAAATTCCCCCTCCCCAAATTTTGTATATATTGGCTGGGGGATGAAAATCCCCCCCAAAGTGTGGAGATTCATACCTTGTCCCACCTTTATCAGACGTCGTACGAACTGTAAAGCGCTCCTGACTTTGGCCTTTTCCCATGTTTTTTGCGCTATAGAAATTGACTTGTTAACTAACTAACTAACTAACTAACTAACTAACCAAACATTTCAAAATCCCCCCAATGTCAAGGTGGCTAGAATAAACACTGACTCACACTCATTGCAATATTACTTACTTATTAATTTCAAATTGTCGTTGCTTTTATAGGATTTTTTTCTATTGCGGCTACTTTGAAGACTGCCCTTTTCACAGTTCAGCGGTCAGACTCGATATATATATTATATATATATGTGATATTATTGATATATATTGTATAGCGTAACCAGTGTTTTATCCAGGCCTATTAGAAGGAGAGACCCCCAAAAAAAAACCCTCGAAATTCCCCCAAAGATCTGAGCACTGAACTCAGAGATGTCCATGGGTCCATTTCTTAGAACCCAATCCAACCCGACCCATCAAATCTCCAACCCAACCTAACCCATGCTGATAATAGGTTTACTTGACCCAACCCAACCCACTGTATTGCATTACAGTTTCTTAAACCATGATTTATTTTCTGACCCAACCCAACCAAACCCACCATTAATATGGAAAAGTCTGACCCAACCCAACCCAATCCAACCCAACCCATGGGTTAACCCAACCCATGGACATCTCTGACTGAACTGTGCCTCGTCCTCTCTCTCCAAACCAACTCAATTTTCCTTCCAAAGACCTGTAGTCTGGGTAAAGCACTGATCGTAGCCACAAGGGCTTGGTACCGGTTCCCCGCGGCCGCATTTAGGACTGAGTGGGCCATTAGGGTTTAGTATTGTGTTCCAAAGGTCCCGGGGCCCACAGGTGCAAATTGTTTAAGCAGAGGGTTGGTCCAAGAAAGAATTTTTTAGTGCAAGGGTTGTGGACAAATGGAACAGTTTGGACGAGTTGGGAGTGACAGTTGAAACAGTAAACGGATTCAAAGGCTATCTCGGAAAACTAGGTTATTGAATGCAGATGGTTACATCAGTGGTTTTCACACAAGCTTGCTTAGCCTCCTAAACCACTTAAAATCACATTATTATTATTATTATTATTATTATTATTATTATTATTATTACTAGGTGTTTACCCGTCAAAAATGACGGGGGAGATTGGCTGTTTTAACACCCGATTTTGCGCAAATGAAATAGCATTTTGCGCAATTAGATGTCCTTCACTCGCCGCCTTTTCCTTCAACCGAATTAACGCCCATTCGCGTGAATTTTCTGAAACTTGATAGTCAAGGAAGGTGTACTGATTTGGCAGTGTCGAACGACATGCAGTGCTTGATTCTCTTGTTTGCTGTGCTGCTTTTGCACGCCCGAGCAACAGCCTGCTCCTCATTCTCACTTGATTGTCGGAAAGCTCGTGAACGCTGAACTTTTTTGTTTTGCACAGAGGGTTAGAAAGAGGAATAAAATAGCTAAACAATGGTGCAAACCTCATCTTCTTAGCTCCTATATAGCCCGAGATGTAGCAAATTCAAAAAATTTTGGAAACTTTCTCAGAATTCAAAACTTTCGCGAAATTCGCCGATAATACTTATGTTCAAACATTGGGGTCATCGGGTTAGAATTGATAGATCTTTGCCAAATGTCAACCGATTTTCAAACTTTTTGGTTTATTTTGTTCCTCTGACATCCCTTCAGAACTTTGCCGCTGACCAAAGTGGGGTTACCGCTGAAAATATTTTGCTAGGGGGCTTTAAACATTTTTAGGGGGGAGAGGGTGATATTTTAGGCCGTAAAGTGGACTCTACCCCCAAATTTTTTTGTTTTGCACGGACGGTTAGAAAGAGGAATAAACAATCTAAACAATGGTGCAAACCTCATCTTTTTAGCTTCTATACAGCCTGAGATATAGCAAATTTAAAACGTTACAGCAGTCATTTCTGAAGAACGCTTTTCCAAAAAATTAAATCCCCAGTACGGTGACGGCGTCTGAAAATTTAATCTCCTCTTGAGGGGTTACATTTAAAAAAATAGGCATTGAGGCTAGGAAGGAATATATATATATATATATATATATATATATATATATAATAACGGGGGCAGGGCATTGGAAGAGGGAAGGGAGGTTTGGGAGAAGGAAAGTGTGTTGTACGGGTTTTCGGAGCAGCGTTGTATAGGTTTGGGAACGGGGTTTGGGGCCGGTGGGGTAGGGCGGAGCGGTGATGGGTTGGGGTCGGGGCGATTGGGAGAGGGATGGAGAGAGGTACGGGGTTGGGAGAGGGGTGGGGAGAGAGAATGGAACGGGGGTTTGGGGCCTGTCGGGCAGGGCGGGCAGGTATGGGTTGGGGTCTGGGCGATTGGGAGAGGGGTGGTGAGAGGGAAGGGATGGGGAGAGGGAAGGGGAACGTGGGTTTGGGGTCAGGGCAGGGAATGGGTTGGGGCCAGGGCAGGAATAGGTTGGGGCCGGGGCGATTGGGAGAGGGGTGGTGAGAGGGAAGGGATGGGGAGAGGGAAGGGGAACGGAAGTTTGGGACCGGGGCGGGAATGGATTGGAGCCGGGGCGCTTGGGAAAGGGATGGGGAGAGGGAAAAGGGATGGGGAGAGGGAAAAGGGATGGGGAGAGGGAAGGGGAACGGGGGTTTGGGGCCGGAATGGGTTGGGGCGATTGGGAGGGGGATGAGGAGAGGGAAGGGGATGGGGAGAGGGAAGGAGGATGGGCAAGGGAAGGGGAAAGAGGATTTGGGGTCGGGGCGGGAATGGGTTGGGGCCTGGACGATTGGGAGAGGGAGTGGTGAGGGAAGGAGGGACGGGGGTTTAAGCTGCAACTAAGACGCTTCGTTAAACGCTCCGTTGGTTTTAATACATTTTTGATTAAACAATATTTGGTTGTCAATGACAACAGCGTCTTGCAATACCCGCCGTGTTACCGTCGGACAGACGGACGGACATCGAGAATTATATAATAAGATTATTATTATTATTATTATTATTATTATTATTATTTGGCCTACTGAGCAGTATTTGCTTGAATTCTCACGATTTTCAGGACCATGACATTGATCTATTTATATCACGTATTCCCATATTCATTTCCTTTGTCGTCGTTGGATTCTCCTACGTTCTCGATTTCAGCATAAACGTTCACAGATGGAGGAAACAGCGGGCGGCAGTAAGTGGATGCTTGTTTGCACAATTGAAAGTCAGATAAACCTGGACATTTGAGAAGACTTTAACGCAGTGGCGTAGCCAAGGGGGGTTTGGGGTTAAACCCCCCTTGGCTGCCGAAAACAAAATATTTTTAATGAGTTTCTATGCATTTTTAATGTTTTGACGCGATTTGGGGGTCAAAGCCCTCTTGGCTATAGACTGTATCGGTTTAAGAGGTGAAACCGTTTCTTTACTTGTCAGGAGAAAAATAGAGAAAACATTTTTTGCTTGTCGGGAAAATAGAGATGATAACGTGTTTTTGCTTGTCAAGTCAAGACTTTTCCAAAGTTGGTCACGGTCAAAACTAAAAACCAAAACCCCTCCTTCCGGAAATCCTGGCTACACCACTGCTTTAACGTGTAACGTTATCGTCGAAACTATAATAGGCATAATAATAATAATAATAATAATAATAATAATAATAATAATAATAATAATAATAATAATAATAATAATAATGATAATTATTATTATTATTATTATAATTTAAATTTATTTTATTGTTATTATTACATGTTTGTTAGCAAACGTTAATTTATTCACGCAGAAAAGAATCGTTAAATGCGGAACAATTAAGGGGTTAGCAACTTGCCGAAGGTTGCTACGCAGTGGCAAGGGTCAGATTCGAACCCTCTACCTTCCGGTTGTGCGGCAAGAATTCTACCACTACTCCACCCACCAAGCCCCTCAATTATTATATTATTACTATAGTACGGCATAAGCTTTGATCAGGGATATTTTTACACCCCCTAACACCCCCTCCAACACCACTCAATTTGAGGTCGACACCCCCAACATTTGGTAATGTGACAATGGTATGCATACAAAATGCATACTAATTAGCTTCGGACACCCCCAATTTGAGGTCGAACCCCCACTCCCAAATTCACAATCCTAAAAATATCCCTGACTTTGATCCGTCTAACTACATTGCAGACAGTTAGCGAAAATACCACGGATGCTGTTTCGAAGGAAAATCGAGGCTACAAAATCGAACATCACTTCGAATACGGTGGATCTGTGTTGCAAAGAGAAGAAACCAAAGACGTAGAGGAGTAAGGAAAAATTCAAATATTCAGTTATTATTATTATTATATTATTATTATATTATTATTATTATTATTATTATTAGTAGTAGTAGTAGTAGTAGTAATAACAGTAGTAATAACAGTAGTAGTAGTAGTAGTAGTAGTAGTAGTAGTAGTAGTAGTAGTAGTAGTAGTAGTAGTAGTAGTAGTAGTAGTAGTAGTAGTAGTAGTAATAATAAGTAGTAAGTAGTAGTAGTAGTAGTAGTAGTAGTAGCAGCAGCAGCAGTAGCAGTAGTAGTAGTAGTAGCAGTAGTAGTAGTAGTAGTAGTAGTAGTAGTAGTAGTAGTAGTAGTAGTAGTAGTAGTAGTAGTAGTAGTAGTAGTAGTAGTAGTAGTAGTAGTAGTAGTAGCAGCAGCAAAATGAAGATATCAACACTTTTGTGAGGCAGAAAATGCATAAAATTTAATGGTAATGGACATAATTCTTTTGTTCGATCATTTACGTGTGTTGTTTCCATTTTAAAATTTCCATTTTAAAATTTCCTTTTCGATTTCTGACTTTTTCACTATGTCCTTCTTACAACGCATGCAGGCCTATAGAATATGTGTGATAGACTTGCAAAAGTTTTTAAAATAATATTATAATACGCTGATCATGACTTTAACCAAGCGGTTTTCGATTTTAAGGGGTGGTGCAGTAAAAGTGAAGTTGAAGCAGATAGTCAGGAAAGTGGAATACGAAAAAATCTTAGGTACGTTTATCAGATAAAACACGTAGCTAAAAGCACGATAATAAAAAAAACAGTGAATAGGGACTATCGCACCATAAACTCTTCAACATTCGGAGGGAAGGGTAGACCAACTAAAAAGACTTCTCAACCACTATTCGGAATCTGAGGTATAGAGACGCCCTAAAATTGAAAAACAATATTTTTTCAGTTCGATTCAAGAAATTTCTTGGTGGCCCAAAACTTAATTTGCTATTATAATCCCCCCCCCAGTAGCTGACCCTTAAATGTCTCAGGATCAGGGTGATTTTTATATGGTGTGTTTCTGCCATTGACTTTATTCATGTTTTGAAGCTGGCATTCGATTACTAAGTACTTTAAGCATGGCCCCATGGGGTCTATTTAATTTTGTGAATACACTGTAAATGTTGGGCGATTGTAGGCCTTATAGGCGAAATAGTGTGCTGATTTTCTTAATGTATCTTGATTTAATCGCTTCGTTGATGTTTTCAGGTTTCAGATATTCCACGCGTTTAATCTGCTGCATAACAATCTGTACAACTGTTCTGATCTGGGTAAGCGGAAAACCCCGTTCTGCACTTAACCCTTTAACTGGGGATCCCGGATATATCCCTCCATTTTACATTGAGATACAGTTAAATACACGGTTAAGGGGTTAATCGTCTAGAATACCATAGACTACTGTAATTCTCTTCGCTGACCGACTGAATGGATCAATTAATGAATAAATGAATGACTTACCAACAATATCATTTTGTTGATGATCCTGAGTCCAAGGGCTTTTTTGTGTCGGAACGAGGCGGAACGGCGTTCCGGAAAATCTGGACTGGTACTTTCTTTTTTGCAACATTAAATTCATAAGTAGAAAATTTAGAACTGATATACTTCTTAATTTTCTATGTATGAATTTAATGTTGTATTGATTAAAATCATTATAGTAACTGTCCGGCCGCTACGTCATGTTGACATTTGACTTCTGACAATTGCGTTCTGGAAAATATTTTTTACAAAAAATACCTGATCCTTACAATATTGGTTTGAATTTCCGACCTTAACTCATGCTCGAGTCCCAATCCCAGTCCGACCAGGACGTGGGAATAGATTTTCCCCACTTAGAAGATACTAAACCCGAACACGTCTTAAGTTAAAGTTAGTCTAGAAAACTTTGCATTATTAAATAAATAATTAAAAACAGTGGACTTGAATTTCCAAACAGATTCTAATTGTGTATTAAGCGTTATGGCAATATGAGTGGTTTTCGCGGCTGAGGCGCTATATAAGAAGCGCAGGGTGGACTATGTTTGCGATAGCAATCGAGATGGATGCTTCGATGGATGATTGCAGTGGCGTAGCCAGGATTTCCGGAAGGGGTGGTGGTTTGGTTTTGACAGTGACCAACTTCGAAAAAATCTTGACAGGTAAAAAATAACGTCGTCACCTAATACACCATTCAACTTTACATTCTATAGCGCTTAGAAATTTTGGGTCGGCAGCCAAGAGGGGTTTTTACCCCCAAAATTGCGTCCGAAAATCAAAAATGTTTATAAACATTAAAAAAAATTTTCGTCGGCGGTCAGGGAGGGGTTTACCCCCCCCCCCCAAAAAAAAAACCCTCCAACTTGGCTACGTCACTGGATGGTTGTGATAACTGCTCATTATGGTGCTTCAAAGCTATTGTTTACGGTTTTGAGAATAGCGCTTCTTTCTTTCATAACAAAATTTGAAAACCAATAGTTCATAATTCATATTTTGATTTCAGTTTGTTGTGAATATGATTTCTGCAATCGACGTATTACTCAGTAAATGCTCGGAGAGTTGTGACGATTTACGATCGACGTTCGCCGATTTTGAGTTCATTGGTCTCATCTGCAATGGACTTGTAGTTGTCAAGAGTACGAAATACTTACTTTTAACCAGTTATTGTTATCATCATTATTATTATCATTATTAATATTATTAGGCCTATTGCTGCTGTTACAATAATAACGATAATAATAATATAATTATAACCACGTCACTCCTCTTCTTAGAGATCGACTCCATTGGCTCCGTGTTCCACAGCGCATTATCTATACAAGCGCTGTTGGCTTACGTTTCGGGCTTTATACGATCCACTCTGTCCCGATTATCTAACTGTGCTTCTACGAAGATCGACTGTGATCGAGAGGAGATCGGTTCTCAGGTCCAGTCGGAGAGTGCAGTTGTTGGACCCTCCCCCGTCCAAGACCCCTAAGTTTGGGGAAAGATCATTCGCGCGGGGGAATCCCGCCCTGTGGAACTCTCTTCCAGACAAAATGACTGGAGCAGTCTCAGCTGGACTATTCATTAGATATTTGAAGACACATTTATTTAATATTGGAGTATTAGAAATGGTGCTATAGAAGTGCGTATTATTATTATTATTATTATTATTATTATTATTATTATTATTATTATTATTATTATTATTTGTCTGTTCTTCAGTTGTGGCACACTTTTCAAGCGCGTTCTCAGCACTGCTGGTCTTCATCATGCTTTTCAACACATTGATCACCTACAAGTTAGTATCATGAGATTATGATCAGGGGCGTATATACCCCCTCCAAATCAATCTACCTTGAAGTCTGTATGTGGTCTATATGTGGTTTATATGGTTTATGTGGTTTATATGGTTTATGTGGTTTATAGTGAAGATTTATACCCCCAATATTTATAACCCCCTCCCCCACCCAATCAAATTCCTGGCTACGCCTCTGATTATGATCTGCCAAATGTTGAAGAACAAACTGGGAAATAGGAGGCTACAGCATAAGCCTACTTTATCCATCACTGGACTCGCTTTGTTTAACCCCTTAACTGGGGACCCCGGATATATCCGTCCATTTTACATTGAGTTACAGTTAAATACCCAGTTAAGGGGTTAATTATCTATTTTAAAACATACGATAAGAGATTTTTTATTTTTGAAATTCATTATTCATAATAGGACGAATTGAAAGAAAGACTTCCCTTTTAAATTGTTAAGTAATCTATGGACATTAGATCCATAATATAACATAATAATCCAGCGCTTATACTATAGCACTGCCAAATCTATAGTCGTTGTTTGTCATTTTCTTACAACAGGCGTCGCTGGCATCAGCTTCTAAGAGGCGACCATACGTGGAACCGTCTTGGAGACACTATTGCTTCCCCTACAGGTACCCTGGTAAGTACCTTGTCAATACAATTAAGTACTCAGATGTCTCGGTAAAGCGCTCTTGACTATGGCCCGTGGAACCCATGCGACAGCAGCCAGATCAAACCAGCAGGTTAACAGATTGTTTATTAACAAATCATGATATTTTATTGACGCAAGATTAAAACTACGGATGAAATTTTCTTGCTTTTACTGATGCGAACTTGTCCATGATGTGCGCAAAGTCAGTTTTCAATTGGGGGGCGGAAGATGGCAGAGTGGGTTGCGTGCTGGAGCGTCAGGCTGACGGAGTGTGTTCAAGCCCTGTTAGTGCCCCTAGTGGCTTTCACACAGGCAGTAATGTCTTCTAAGCCTCTTTAAATCGTGCTAAGTTTCTCAGTTTCTTCTCTTTCTACGCTGAGTAGAGAGCAAAATAGCTTTGATATGGAAATGTTCTTTTGCAGCTGAATGGACTAAAGTATGCCGGGTTTCAAGTGGCATTTGTCATATGGGGTTAGTTTTTGCTTGAATATTCTACCTATTAGATCAGCGGTTCTCAACCTGCGGGTCGGGACCCCAGAGGGGGTCGAACGACAAATTGCCAGGGGTCGCCCGAGACCATCAGACATATGGCGTTGTCTCTTTTCTTGTTATTGTACAAAATTTCCTCGTTGGTAGTTACTAGATTTTAAAACTATAATTGTCATTCGATGATCGACATTGGAGACAATAGAATAATAATGATTCCGATCATTTTAATTGTCGTAGCATTATTATTATTTTTAGCAGTTTACATCATGAACGAAAATAATTTTACGGTTGCGGTCGCCACATCATGGTGGGGAATTGAATTAAAAGGGTCGCGGCACTATAAAGGTTGAGAACCGCTGCTGTAGAGGCTCTATAGAAGTTCCAGGCAGTGGACCATGTTTCCGATGGCACTTATTCTCGATTCAGGACTAGAGGGAGATGTCAAAACATTCATTATTTCTCTCAAATTCGATTATTAATCTTCACACATAATTATACAATACAACATAATATAGGAAAAGTCACGGTTGAGGCTCTATAAAAGTACCAGACAGTGGTCCATGTTTCCGATGGCGCTTGTTCTGGATTCACGAATAGAGGGATATGTCAAATCATTCATTATTTCTCTCAAATTCGATTATTAATCTTTACACATAATTATAGGATATAACATAATATAGGAAAAGTCACTGTTGAGGCTCTATAGAAGTACCAGACAGTGGTCCATGTTTCCGATGGCACTTATTCTCGTTACACGACTAGAGGGAGATGTCAAATCATTCATTATTTTTCTCAAATTCGATGACTAATCTTCACACATAATTATACAATACAACATAATATAGGAAAAGTCACGGTTGAGGCTCTATAAAAGTACCAGGCAGTGGCCCATGTTTCCGATGGCACTTATTCTCGTTACAAGACTAGAGGGAGATGTCAAATCATTCATTATTTTTCTCAAATTCGATGACTAATCTTCACACATAATTATACGATATAACATAATATAGAAAAAGTCACGGTTGAGGCTCTATAGAAGTTCCAGGCAGTGGCCCATGTTTCCAATGGCGCTTATTCTCGATTCATGACTAGAGGGAGATGTCAAATCATTCATTATTTTTCTCAAATTCGATTATTAATCTTCACACATAATTATAGGATATAACATAATATAGGAAAAGTCACCATTGAGGCTCTATAGAAGTTCCAGGCAGTGGCCCATGTTTCCAATGGCGCTTTTTCTCGATTCACGACTAGAAAGAGATGTCAAAACAATTATTATTTTTCTCAAATTCGATGACTAATCTTCACACATAATTATACGATATAACATAATATAGAAAAAGTCACGGTTGAGGCTCTATAGAAGTACCAGACAGTGGCCCATGTTTTCAATGGCGATTATTCTCGATACAAGAAGAGAGGGAGATGTCAAATCATTCATTATTTTTCTCAAATTCGATTATTAATCTTCACACATAATTATAGGATATAACATAATATAGGAAAAGTCACCATTGAGGCTCTTTAGAAGTTCCAGGCAGTGGCCCATGTTTCCAATGGCGCTTGTTCTCGATACAGGAAGAGAGGGAGATGTCAAATCATTCATTATTTTTCTCAAATTGGATTATTAATTTTCACACATAATTATAGGATATAACATAATATAGGAAAAGTCATGGTTGAGGCTCTATAGAAGTTCCAGGCAGTGGCCCATGTTTCCGATGGCGCTTTTTCTCGATTCACGACTAGAGGGAGATGTCAAAACATTTACTATTTTTCTCAAATTCGATGACCAATCTTCACACATAATTATAGGATATAACATAATATAGGAAAAGTCACCATTGAGGCTCTATAGAAGTACCAGACAGTGGCCCATGTTTTCAATGGCGCTTATTCTCGATACAGGAAGAGAGGGAGATGTCAAAACAATTATTATTTTTCTCAAATTCGATTATTAATCTTCACACATAATATAGGAAAGTAGGAAAAGTCACTGTAGAATTAGATAGATGATTCGAATTATAATATTGATCTTCCGGAGAACGGAGTATTTTAAAATCTGAGCTTAAACAGAATCTCTTCCAGTTAGCTTTTCTTCCTTGGCCTGTTCTGCCGTTTCTACCTTTACTGACCTCTGGCATTGGCATTGACCCAGTGGCGCATACAGGATTCCGGAATAAGGGAGGAGCAAAAATTGACATCTTCGACTGAGAAAGTCCTTACGAGCAAAAAGCTTTGAACTTTCACACAATCTCTGAGGGATCATACTACACCCTATCTTCCACTCCCCATATCTTTCCCTCCCCCACCCACAAAAATTCTCAACGATTTTATACGCGAGTGTAATGTATCTAGCTTATTATATTGCGCCTAATCAATCGATGTTATCAAACGCATTGCAATTAATGTCAATTTTTATAAGCACAATTAAACAGACGTGTGTCTTCAACTGTTTACGAAAAGCGACGGGCGACTTTATGTTCCGTAGCGCTGGTGGAAGGGCGTTCCAGGCATGGGGTCCAGCGTACGAGAATCCCACGAACTCTCCCCGCTCGAATATGGGCAAGCCCCCGCTTCCCGCCCCGTGGCTACGCCAATTCGTTAGCCTGATCTTTTGTGGATGGAACTGGAGATTAACAGTGCCAACGTATGAAAATAATGTTCTCAAGCGTTATAAAGCAGTACCTTCCATATCTGGAATAACAATTGATGATCAAATATATAGGCCCTACGGTGTGTTTCTAATTTCTCTTTAACCCCTTAGCTGAGGATCCCGGATATATCCGTCCATTTTACATTGAGTTACAGTTAAATACACGGTTAATGGGTTAATTTCTCTTTGCTTAGGATGGTTCATTCTGACGGTGTTCCTGTTCGTCGTACTCATGTTCGTCAGTTTTGCGTTCATCATTCCTCTGAGAGATAGAGTTATAAACTGGCTGATTCAGAAGCTGATTGACGTGTGGTGAGCATCATTACATTTACTCTTAACCCCTTAACTGGGTATTTAACTGTAACTCAATGTAAAATGGACGGATATATCCGGAATTCCCAGTTAAGGGGTTAATAATTAAAAGACCTGGATTTATACATTGTCTTTTGGCACAGTGAGTGCAGGGTTTAATCTAGGCCGTTTCCGGGTGGAAAATTGCTCTTTCCTCCCCTCCCGGAAAGTTCAAATCTCCCCGGAAATTTTGGCATACTACATCAACTAACAGCAGCCCCCTAGCTAACTTCATCCACAGGTCTTGTCAGTTCCACCCCCCAGAGTCCAGAGTCTATGTTAAACACTGAGTGGGTGGGCATGACCTACGCGAATAATGTGAGCTTTTGGAAGTAAAAATCAATGTCTTTCAATTTAAAACTAGAATCTAATGTTACGTGATACTGTAGCTAAGTCTTTTATTGCGTATTCATAGTCTGTTCGACTACTTTTCCACTATGGCGACCTGATTCTTAGTATTAAGATCGAATTAATTTTGAAAAGTAGAATTTACTAAGATGCCTGCAATGCTTCAATCGTATCACTATAATTATACAAAGTACTACAGAAGCCAAGTACTACAGAAGCCAAAAGGCATGTTAGTAGTGTCCCACTTATAGTTCCGGAGGTCTAGGCCGTTACAATAGTCTAGGATTTTGTGTTCTGTTTGACTAAAATCATTAATAAAAAATTAAAAATTTGAACCTAATGCGATCAGTGGCGTAGCCAGCTTATGCAAAGTGGGGTTGTTAACTGGAGGCACTATGCAGCTGAACACTGAAGCCGCAATCGACCCCCCACTACCCCTCCTTCGACCAAAAGTCAACGGATTTACATAAATTGTGTTGGTCATATTTTTGGAAATGGGGTTGTTTGAACAACCCCAAACAACCCCGTGGCTAGGCTACTGAATGCGAAAATTGTAGGTTAATTAATTAGCAATGAGACGCTCGAATGTTCATGCACACACACACAAACAAAGTAGTGCTCCAATATAAAAACTTATTCTGGGTCAAGCATCGTAACGCAATAACGAAAAACAAGGTGGAGAGAAGGAAGCAGGCACGAATGGACATTGGGACAATGGAAGACGAGCTGAAGAAGGGTGAAAAATACAAGTCTCTAAGTGCGATGGAAAGGGAAAAGAAAGAAACAGAGGAAGAGCTTTAACACACCACAATTTTAGTAACGTAATCTCTCGTTTTCTGGGCCTAATTTTGTGATCTTGGGTCATTTCTGCGCTTCGTATAATTCCGTTTCGATCCATAAGAGAGTATTTCTAATTTTTTTTGCAGGCCCACTCTACTTCTGGGCATAATCGTTATACCTCTTATTCAGCGATTGATCTGCAGATACCTGTTTCTTCAGGATAAAGGAGCTGTTTTGGCACTGACAAACAGGTGAGCGCTTTCTTACTTGCTAAAAAATATGTCTCTGGTTACTTCCGAGATTACCAGTGCATCTACACTGTAACTATCACATTCATACAGTGGTTCTCACACAGGGCAGTCCCTACTGAACCACTTTAAACCTTGTTATATTATATATTATTATTATTATTATTATTATTATTATTATTATTATTATTATTATTATTATTATTATTATTATTATAGTAGTGTTGGATTTGCATTATAATTGCTCATACATGTTATTGCGCGTACATATTTTACAATGAGGAACAATAGTTTAGTTTATGTAAAGTGCTCTTGCTTTTGGCACCAAGCTATGCTATAGCGCTATAGAAATTATCGAAATAATAATAATAATACTTTGTGGTAACCAACAAAGCCATTATTATGAACAGCTTTATTTCGCACATGGCAGAGACAACCATCAAAATAAAACAAAAGTTTTAAAAAGACAAAAATCAAACACTTATTCGACTAACATAGCATTCATTACAACATATCCAATATATACATATATCTTATAGACTAATATAGAGTAAATAAATAAGTAAATAATATCTCGTGAATTTATATAGCGTTTTTTTAGTATTACCGCTGTCGCTGCCTATTCTACCTGGATCTACAACCTTGACCACCACGGATTACGGATTACGAACTATGGATTTACCTGGATTGAGCGCTCGTGAATAAGCTGGTGCACTGCGCCAGGCTTTTCTGGCAGCGCTATAGAAATTTTGTGGGCAGCGCTATAGAAATTTCGTGTTTACTTATTTACTTATTCTTAATCGCTTAGAGGTTTTAAGGTGCAATGTTTCTAGCTTATTTTACGTCAAGTGAAAGAATGGATTTTTTTACTGGTCTTTGAATATAACGATTGAGTCTAGAAAAGAAGCGAAGTTATTTTAATGTTATTGCGCCAATAAAAGTGTTTTATGATTAATTGATTTAATTGCCTTTGGTGCCCCCTATTCTTGCTTTATTACAAGGTAAAATTAGGGTCTGGCTTTGACGCGACTTATTTATCCACAATGGGCTGGTTGTCCGGCAGGATGTCCTGGATTGAGTTGGATCTTACGACATTGGGGTTGTGTGTACCATCGACTGATGCTGCCCTACAGTGGCGGCTCCACGTGGGGGATGAGTGGGGGTGCATCCCCTACCGAACTTTTTCTTGCCTTTCAAACTATCTTTGGGTAAAATTCTTGGAAAATTCGGGGAAAATGGCCTTTTTAAACTTGTCAGCCTTTTTCTTTTTCGGCAAAGTTTATTGATTTTCCCTTTCTTTTCATCCCCCCACCAACTCCCTATGAATTCATTTACCCCCACCCCCACTCCTTCACAAATAAATCCTGGAACCGCCGCTGCTGCCGTGCACTATGAAGTGGCGCTATAGAAGTTAACTGTTAGATTTTATTAAAGGTCAGACGGATTTGTAGAAGTTACGGAGGATTCGAACCCGTGAAATCTGTTGTGTTCTTATCAGGCGGATATACAACGCAGCGAGCTATTATTTTCTCGTTCTCAACATCATCGTCGGGTTGTTTTCGTGTTTGAAGAGAATTCTGATTCCTCTAATTCTTGGAATTGCGTTTCTTTCTCGTCTCGACCAACCGCTGATCATGAGTGGCTTCGAATCAAAGGATCCAGGTATAAGGATAGAGAAGTAGATTCCATCCTATCCTTCATTTATTATTATTATTATTATTATTATTATTATTATTATTATTATTATTATTATTATTATTATTATTATCATTATTATTATTATTATTATTATTATTATTATTATTATTATTATTATCATCATTATTAATTTTCCTTCATCTTCCCATCATCTCTTCTATTTCGTTTATTATTATTATTATTATTATTATTATTATTATTATTATTATTATTAAGTTTCCCTTTACCTTCCCATCATCTCTTCCATTTTATAGAAGGAAGAGTGGCATGCAGAGAGTGGTAGACGCCCGGGTCCAAGTCCAAGAAAAATTTTACAAGCAAAAAGAGAAAAGATCGCTGAGAAGATTTTGGGGTCCACATCACCCCCACCGCCCCTCCCTCTTCACGCTACTGGGCAGGAGCAGTGTTTTATCCAGACTCCAGGCCTTTGGGGGAAATTGAGGCTTTCAGGGGGAAAATCGACTTGGTTGGAGGGGAAAAGACACAGTCCAATGCAAAATTTGTGTAAGTGCTGGGATTATTTGGGGGGGGGGGGGATTTTGAGGTTTTGGGGGAAAATCTCCCCCTAACAGGCCTGGATAAAACACTGGGCAGGAGTATATTTCATGTTGTTTCGTTGGATGTCGCTCTATTTTTCTTCTTCTTCTTCTCCTTCTTAGGTTACGTTGCGTTTGTGTCGATGCTGTTAGTTGATTTACATCACAATCATCCACTTGTCAAGGCGTTTGTCGAGCTACTGTATCAAGTTAGAAACCGACAATCGCTTTCCGAAGGTACGCATTCCTTATGACGGTTCTAAGTTTTGCTTCGATCGATTAATTAATATAGATTCTAGTGAAACGTTTCCACTCGTGGCGTTAATAACTTAAAATGTCTACGGGGTGTCACTGATATTCGTTGTAGGAGAAAGGATGTCTCTCTTTCATCTCCAGTTCATTATTATTATTATTATTATTATTATTATTATTATTATTATTATTATTATTATTATTATTATTATTATTATTATTATTATTATTATTATTATTATTGTTGTTGTTGTTGTTGTTGTTGTTATTATTATTATGGTTGTGTTTTTTAGGAATTAACGATGCAGGGTCAGTTGAGTTGCGAGAGAAACGTCTTCGCTCGAAGAGAATTCGTAACCGTTGGTTGAAGACAATAACGCTTGTGAACAATCCAAGTCTCGTCATGAAGGCTTTGGAACAGCGTTTGCGAGACGAACGCAACCAACTGGCAAAGCAACTTCCTCAGGTACTTACCCAGTACTTATAGTCTTGCTGTCGTCCGACGTGGATCCCGGGATTTTACCTGGATCTTGTGTGACTGCTATACGACTGATGCTTCTGTGCTTCGTTAAGCGGCGCTATAGAAGTTTAAGTTTAAGATTCGATTCGAGTGGAACCATTATATGGATAAGTTGTGAGATTCGTGCTGCGCATGCTGATTGTCGATAATTTGCCTTCCATGGATATTTCTAGGATTGTGAAATTGGGGAGGGGAGGTGTCGACCTCAAATTGGGGGGTGGGGTGTCCTGAGCTAATTAGTATGCATTTTGTATGAATACCATTGTCACATTACCAACTTTTGGGGGGTGTCGACCACAAATTGAGGGGGAGGTGTTGGGGAGGGGGTTAGGAGGGTGTAAAATATCCATGTTGCCTTGTCATCTGCAAGATTGCCTCAACGCTCAACGTTTGAATCTAGCATTGATATATATATATATATATATATATATATATATATATATATTGTTTTGTGGTCCTGAACTCGTTGAAGAATTCACCACGCGCCCAAATAGGCCCTATCAGAGGTGGCCAGGCCGGCCACTTTGCCAGGGCCTCTGCTTTAAAATGTAAAATGGGCCTACAAATTATATACCTAAATATAAATTATATTATTATCTGTAATTCTCTTAAATCTGTAGATTCATATCAAGCGTTAAGAAGACAGGGATTGGTAAATGCCCCGGACTTCCTCTGACCTCTGGAATGGCTTGTCTCCAACCCCCCCAACCCCTCCAGTGGCGTAGCCAGGATTTTCCGAAGGGTGGGGGGTTATGAGTTATAGAAAGATCTTCACTCTTTTGCTATTTATGAGCGTGGTATTGGTATTTTTTGCAACGTTTCTTCTTTGTTGCCACCTAAAACCCGATTTATAAAAAAACAATAAAAAAACTTTGGGTCGCCCCCCCCCCCAGTGGAGTCAGGTGAAGTTTGCCTGCACTACAAATGATGACGTGCTTATTCCTTTGATATTGTATCGTCTCTGTTCTCAGGCCGCTGACTGTAGCGAAGAGGGTTCGAACGGAGAAACCGACTCGCTGAAAAGGGAGAAGATGGAATTCGAAATGTTGCAGATTGCCAGAGCAGAAACGAAAACCAATGGGGAGTTGGGACTGCCTTCGGCGCATGAAGATAACAGGTCGCCAATAAATGATTAGGATCAAGAATCTCGAACCTATCAGTGATTGTATATCATCGCTTTGGACTTGGAATGTTTTATTAACAGTCAAAATATGCAATTATATGAGGCCGTACTAGCTACAGTAGAACTTCGTTATAACGGGCTCGGTTATAATGTATACTCGGTTATAACGTTCCGCAATGTAAGGGAGATCCGCCGTTACTTGCCAAGTTGCCAACACCAGATCCTCTCCAGAACTACTTACTAAGACGCATTTATTTAAGATTTCCTACGGCGTCTCTTGTTAAGCGCTCTTGACTTTAGCCTTCACTATGCTTACTGCGCGTTATAAATTGTAATTAAATACTACTACTACTACTACTACTACTACTACTACTACTACTACTACTACTACTACTACTACTACTACTACTACTACTACTACTACTACTACTACTACTACTACTACTACTACTACTACTACTACTACTATTACTACTTCCACCACCACTACTACCACTACTACTACTACTACTACTACTACTACTACTACTACTACTACTAATAATAATAATAATAATAATAATAATAATAATAATAATAATAATAATGTACGGTCCAATGTGATGTGCTATCGTATTGGATGGCATTGGATATAACGTGTCTTGGATATAACGTACTGCATTTTACACGCCGGCGTCTCCCACTAAATACGTTTTAACGAAATCCTACTGTAACAACTAAACACAACTATTCGGTGTACCGTAGACTTGGTAGCTTTATTGTTAGTTTAGCAATCAGGCGGGAAAGACAATTTTTCGGTGGATTCTGTTCAATAGTTAGAGCAATAGTAATAGTATCTCTGCCTTTGGTTGTGAAAATATTGAAATGTTTTTCAAACAAATAGGAATTCTTTCGATTCTCGTTCTACAAAGATTACGCTTTGCTAGCACTCCAACAAAGAACTTTTTCCAAGTGAACGAAACTTACACATCGCATTTTTAATGTGCTTGGACATGCTGCGCTTTGAAAAACATGGGCGTAAACTTCTATTAGGCCTCTAGGCTCGAGCCCCCCTCACATTTTGGAATACGAGGTTCCGGAAAAGGGAGGAAAGGAGAGAAAGATATAGGGTCTGGCCCCAGCCTATTCGTCCAAGTTTGCGCCTATGCTGAGAACTGTATGTATGCATGCAAGTGCTTAGGGCCTCGTATTTGACATTTGTTCAATTTCATGACTAGGCTATCATTATCACAATAGTTGTAAATTAGGAATTTTTATGGTCACCTACTGGAACTGTGTGCTGTATGCAGTTCCAACGCGCAGCTGCTGCAAAGCCCAGGTACTTGGTTGGCCTTGTTACTGTACACGTTATCAAATAGTCTCTTCAAAATGTGTTATTTTGGCTCTTTCAATCTTTATCGTTATATTATTAGCGAACTTCTATAGCGCCATTTGGGTAACGAATTTGACGCAAGTTAATGATCAGTGGCTATTCTAGCAACCTAAGCATTGGGGGGCAGTTTAAAATTTTTTCTGGGGGACAGACATTGGGGAGGTCATACTACTTGTCAAAATGTTTAAAAAATGAGGGGGAAATTTCAAACTTGGGGAAGAGGATTTTCCCCCAGAGAAGACCTAGAATAGACACTGGTTAATGATGGTCGCTCCAAATTTGAAAGATAATTCCCATTGTCGTTTAACGCATTGGAAAATATCAGCAGTACTGTATTATGTCTAAACTTCAAACACGCGTTTTTACTGTAATATTATGCCTTACACTGGTTACTTTGTTATAATAACTATTAATTAACCAGTCTACGGCATAACCTTATTCATTGAAATATAATTGGGGAGATTAGATAATCTCATAAGTGATCTGATAATCAGTGGCGGCTCTAGGATTTGGCAAGTGGAGGGACCGTTGGGCTGGCAACTTCTAATCATAGGGGGCCAACCATGTGTTGTTTAATGTATGTAGCATTAAGTATAGGGTCCCAACTGGAGGGGGACAGTGGGGGGCCAGGCACTCAATAGGGGAGGCACGGGCCCCCCCTGGACCCCCGGTGGAGCCGCCACTGCTGATAAGATACATAATAGGCAGTGTGGTCGCAAAGTACCCTTAGCCATAAATCAATTTTAATGTCAATTTCCAATAACTTTTAATTTTTATTTGATACGTAAGGTATGTATTCTGTGTTATTATGTATTATATTTTTACCTTGCTTTTTTGCCATGTGGATATAATAAAGCAATATTGCATTGTATTGTAATAACTATTGGCATAATCATTGGGTAACTAGCTGAAGCGAGAACGAAACAGAGACAGACATGCAGATAGACAGACAGACAGACAGACAGATAGAGACAGACCGACAGATAGGCAGATAGACAGACAGACAAACACAGAAGGCAAAAAGCAGACAGTAAGACAGACATATAGGCAAGCAGACAGAGAGACAGATGGATATGCATATAGACAAACATACAGATAGGCAGGTAGATGGACAGACAAGCAGAGAAGGAAAACACAGATAAACCGAACGCCAAACAGGCAGGCAGGCTGAGAAAGATATACAGACAGACAGACAGAAAGTCAGACAAAATGAATACAAACAACCTCGGGTGTTTGCCTGTGAACCTCAATTTACGCAGTTTCTCCTTAGTTTTATGTCTTCGTTTCCTCGTTCGACGTCGATGAGGGTAACGCGTTCCTTTTCGGCGAGATCTTTGCCGCCGCCTCGCGGCAAAACAACCGAAGCAATCCGTCTTCGAAGATGAGACAGTCTCTCCAATCACCCGCTTCTTCTCCTCCTCCTTCTTTTCCTCCTCCTTCTTCTAGTCATACTCCTCCTCGTCTGGTCCAGCAATTCCAATCACGTACCGAAATGGTATTGATCACGCATCAGAAACCTGTTTTGGCGGAGGAGTTCGATCCCATTACTAAAAGTAGGCCTATAGTGTTGCGCAAAAGGTCTGGAACACGTGATCTTTTCGATTTTCTTTTATTCTATTATATTCCTATTTTCTTCTATTTCTCTTCTTCTGTTCTATTTCTTCTCTTTCCCTCCCAAATCCCCCGCGCAGATAGAAATAATTGCAAAAATCAATTTAACAACAATAACAACAAAAAGATTTGATTCCAGACTTTAGCACACCACTGTAATCTTCTTCTTGTTCTTGTTCTTGTTCTTGTTCTTCTTCTTGGTGAAAAATACGCTTGCTCACCCCCTCGTGCCCTGGTCAATGCGTGCAGAGTCACGGAAATTTTGAACGGAATTTGTACTTTTATAACTGATCTGTGTTCAGACAAGTATCTTGATAAGTAACTTATATCGTCTCTGATAAATTGGACAGAGTATCAAATTGTCAGAATAACTAAAATCAATATGAAACATTTTAAATTAATATTCTCGTATACGGATCAGTTACCCTATAAAACCTACAATAACCATGTTATCTGTCTGTATATTAAAATGTTAACAATGCATCTGCACAATGCAAGCATGTTCCAATTTAACTTACTGTAACAGCTGTAAATTCATTAGTCTTGTTCTATTATCTTTGATTAATGGTATGTTATAACACGGTTTAGACTGGTTCATTAGGATTTAGTTTAGCGCATAATCTTATATATAAATATAGATATATATATATTTGAAGAGATTGGATAATCTCATAAGTGATCTGATGAGATACTTAATAGGCAGCGTGGTCGCTAAGTATTCTTAGCCATCAGTAAATTTTAATTTTAATTTCCAATGACTTTTAATTTGCATTTGATACGTAAGGTATGTATTCTATGTTATTATGTATTATATTTTTACCTCGACCTGTGTGAGAACCAGTGGCGGCTCCAGGATTTGGCAAGTGGGGGGCCGTTGGGGTGGCAACTTCTAATCATGGGGGGCAACCATTTGTTATTAGGTATGTAGTATTAAGTATAGGGTTCCAACAGGGGGCCACTGGGGAGGCCAGGCACTCAATAGGGGGCACGGCCCCCCTGTGGAGCCGCCACTGGTGAGAACCACTATGTTCCACCCATCCATTAATTCACATTATGGTCTTGGTGTGTAATAGCATTCTTTGCCTTCTTGTCCTCTTGCAGGTTTATTCCATGACTTTGATTCATTCATTCATTCATTCATAACTGACAACTTATATAGCGCAGTATGCATGACAAAAGGTCAAAATCAAGAGCACTTTACAGCAAATAACATATCTCAACTGCGCGAAATATTAAACAAGTGTGTTTTGAGTCTTCTGGCGAACATTTCAGGAGAAGTCACTTCTGTCACGTCATCCGGCAGTGCCTTCCAAAGAGCCGGATTCCCGCGAGACACCGATCTAACATTGATGCTAATAAGCTTACATCAATCCAGCAACTTTTGTCAGGATCGCCTGTCAATTTGCAGAATAAGCCGACGTTAAAACTGCGTCGGCGGTTGCAAAGACGCTGCCGCCGTTTCGATGTAGAAAACCAGTATTGACACCTGTTTCCTAACCTCGTTCCAGCGCCGCGCCTTCTCCTTTTCGCCGCTCGCCGCCTCGATCCCAAACAGACTGTCCACGAGCCCCGGAAACGCCGACCCGGCGTACATGTCGTTGGCGCCGGGCGCGTATACGACGTGCCGCTGTCCACGACGGTCGAGCACTCCGGGCGGATCGACGAAGCTCCTCTCCAGCTGGATCAGCTGGTCGTTGAGACGCCGGACCGCCAACGGGTCCGATCGGTCCAGCGTCGAGGTCGTCGCCTGGAACGCCGATGCGACCAGCGCGAATCTCTCCACCGCTCTTCGGAGGTCCGTAAGTTGGACGCTGTTCGCGGAAAGCAATGCTCCGTGTAGCTTCTCGATGGAGTCCAGATGGGAACTCAGGGCGGTGGCGTAGGCGGACGTGTTGAAGGGCAGGATGTCGTAGTCTGCAAGACGGCGAGCCAGCTCGGCCCAGACCTGACCTACAACCATATATTATACATATTATACGTAAATATACGTATTATACGTATTATAGAAGTATATAATAATAATAATAATAATAATAATAATAATAATAATAATAATAATAATAATAATAATAATAATAATAATAACAATATTAGGGGTATCCAGTGTTTACCAACAAAGTCCGGTTGCTCCGCCCACTGGTGGGCAGAAACCATAGAAACCATTGTCGTCTATTAATAGACACCAATGGCAGAAGCAGATTTCTTGCTGGTGGGCATAGATCAGTGACCATAGAGATTGTTCTGGATACTCCTATACGTAATTATACGTATTATACGTATTTTTGAATGAACGGCAACAGACTTCCGATATAAAACACTCATCACATACAAAGAAGGCAAGAGAGGAAGAGGATGACCCAGGAAAAAGTGGATGGTTAACACCAAAGAAGACTTTGAATGGTACCAGATATCAGTAATCGATGGAAAGAGATTAACAGCGAATAAAGATACATGTAAATGGAAAAGTTTCGAGTCTATCTATTGCCGCTAATGAGCTGGTAGAAAGCAACGATGATGATGACGATGAAGAAGAAGATGATGATGGTGGTGATGATGATGTTGATGATCATAACGATGATGATTTTCGATGATAAAATACGTATAATACGCGTACGATAAAATATACGTAAGTTTAACAAGGGGCTGCCTAGCATAATTGAACTGAATGCTAAAACTTAACTGAAAGCATTTTCTTGCTACTCCATTATTTAAAATTAATTAATTAAGTAAGTAAGTAAGTAAAGACGAAATTTCTATAGCGCTGCCCGAAAGCTTGGCGTAATGCACCAGCTTATTCACGAGCGCTCATAGACATAGTAGCTAGCTAAACAATGCCAAAACCTGACGTCACCACCAGCGTATTTTACGTACGATACGCGTATTTTAGTTCTGAACATAAAATACGTATAATGCGCGTATTTTATTGTGGGGGCTTACGTACAGGCACGATCGGTGTCTTACCTACGGCTGCCGATACCTTGAAGGTGGGATCGATGTATGTTTCGACCAGGTGCATCGTCTCGTATGCTGAGTGGTAGAGAGGATAAGACGATAGTCGAGTGGATTCGTCAAAGTTATACCGGATGTCCAAGGACGTTATCCCTATGGCGCTTATGAAGGGATCGTAATCGCTTCCGGAACCGAGGAGCGGTACCGACGGTTTTCCGGTCACCTGACCTCCGCTGGTCTTCTCGGGAACGCGATGCGACCAGGTGTCGTAGACCGTCGGTCTGCCGTGTCGGATTTCTTCCGCGTCCGGGTTCGGAACGGACCTGGTGACGTCGTACAGAGCGTCCCTGAGAAGCGGCAGTGACCGGCCTCTGAGCGAGTAATTGCCCGCGATCGCCAGATCCACGTTCAGGTAGGCGACCGTCCTGTGCCCGAGTATGTGCCCGAAATTCTCCACCCACTCGCGCGACCCGATCAGTCCCTGCTCCTCGGCGCCCCAGGCGCAGAAAACCACGCTCCGTCTCGGCCGCCAACCGCGGGACGTCATCTCCCCGAATGCACGTGCCACTTCGAGCATGACTGCCGTTCCGCTCGACGGATCAACCGCCCCGAACACCCAAGCATCGTGGTGGTTGCCCAGGATCACGTAACGGTCGGGTTCTTCGCTGCCTTCGATGAATCCAACCACGTTGTAGGTAACTGCTCTTTGAGAATACGTCGAAACCTTCATCTGTACGTACAATTCTCTTTGCTGATACCCTGGTCCAAGACGGTAAGGGATTTCCAGGCCACCTTTCCACGTAGGAGGTGACTCGGGTCCGGTCATGTTCCGCATAAGGACCGCTGCGTCTTCGTATCCCACCGGCTGAACCGGGAATACGGGGTAGATTCGTCGCCGAGACGTCCAGGCGATACGCGGTCTCCGTCGCCGGGTAGAGGGGCGTCAGCGGGTCGCCGAGGGACAGCTTCAGGCTGCCCCGCTGAACGCCCGTTCCCGGCAGCCACCACGAGTCCGGATAGACGTTCCGTGTTCCGTGGACGGCAAAGTCCGCCGGGTCCGTGTACAGGATCAGGCCGGAGCATCCGAACCGTTCGGCCAGTGCCGCTTTGTTGCCGCGAAAGATCTTTCCGTATCTGGCGATGCAGATGCAACCCGTAACGTTGATCAGCTTCGTTACGTTCTCAAAATCCTCCACCCGGCCGTAATTCACGTACACCAACTGGCCCTGTCAAATCAGTCCAAATAGATTTATAGACACGCTTTATATCTGTAACTAAAATATAAACTGTTTTATTATTAACATCACTTAACTTCTATGGCGCCATTTTGCGATTTTAATAATATCCTTGGCATAAGTTGAACGCTCGTTATCATTATTATCAGGAAAATTATTAGGCTAGAAAGTCGTTATTATTATATTTATTAGTATTATTCGTAGTAGGCCTAGTAGTGGTAGTGATTGTTGTAGCAGTAATAAAAGTAGTAGTCGTGGCGGAGGTAGTAGCATTAGACTAGTAATAGTTGCATGCTGGAGTTAATTTCATGTGCATCAGAAATATTAGTTTGCTATTATTATTATTATTATTATTATTATTATTATTATTATTATTATTATTATTATTATTATTATTATTATCAGTGGCGTAGCGTGACTTTGGGGGCCCGGGAGGCATCCTTGATACGGGGCCGCAGTGGCTGACGAGCAAAAAAAAGGTTGTCAACCACGTATCTACTTCTGATTATTATTATTATTATTATTATTATTATTATTATTATTATTATTATTATTATTATTATTATTATTATTATTAATGTATAACTGAAATCGCAGTTTTAATCAAAAGCAAAAGTCAATGACCATGAACAAATATACAAAATTAAAGTCAACAACCATTATTTTCATCTTAATCTTTTAAACTTGTGAGTAGAATGTCAATGACTGAATTAACTGAAGAGAAAGGAAAACCAACGAAGAGTGAAGAGTTACTGCAAATAGCAAAAATACTAAAAGACAGTTTAACAATATGTGCAGAGGAATTAGCCCCTTAACTGTGTGTTTAACTGTAACTCAATGTAAAATGGACGGATATATCTGGGATCCCCAGTTAAGGGGTTAAGGAAGCTGCGTTATGCATACGCCTCTCTTTCCCCTACCTGCGGCGATCCGGTGGCGGAGTAGGCGTTGAACGGGGGACAATCTGCGAATCATTCTGCTCAGACCTCACGGCGGGTTCGGCGATGCGCGTCGAGAACAGAACCCCTCCTCCACCGGCGTCCTTTATCTCAATCCGGTTGGGACTAGAGACGTTCGGGAACGACAGCAGGACGTCGTACGGCACGACCTTCACCGGATCCAATCCAGAGTCTTTCCAGGCTCTCGAGATGTAATCGACGACGGCTCTCTCGCCGTCCGTGCCCGACAGGTGCGGTCGATCGGTGAGCCAGGCGAGATGTCGGCGGATGTTTTCCGGACGGATTTCCGCTATCAGATTCTCTGTCGGAGTCGCACCAGTGCGTTCTTGGACGGTTGATTGCTTTCTCGAATTGAAATACCCGGCCAAATAACCGAAGCCGAAGCCAGACAAGAGAAGGGCGGCGGAGAGTAGAGTGATGATTAGCGGCGCAAACCTTGACTTCAACGATACCATAGTTCTTAAGACAAATTCAACATACTTTATTGCATACGGATGTCTGTAAGAATTATGCATTACCTATGTCTGCTATTAGTATTAAGGGCGGGAAGTTAGAAGGGCGGTAACAACGTTGCTTGTCACCCTATTTTTCGGGAATAGCGTAGTAAAATTAGGAGGAAAAATTCCCTTTTGTCAGCATTTTTCGGCAAAGTTTGTTGAATTTTTTCCTTCTCTTTTCATTCCATCCCCACCAACTTCCTATGAATTCATTTCGTCCCCCAAAAATAGAAATCCAGGAACCGCCACAGTTTACTGCAGTTGATTTCAGAGACCAGTCAACGCTTCAATACTGTAGCCTTTCGTGGTACGTTCTCAGTCTTTCAACCGAGCTCAGCGTCATGGGATGACGGCGATTATGTAATGTCGTTCCGTGAGTGGGCTAGGCCTATATTCTAAAATCGTTGGCATGTTTTAGGCCTACGCATCTGCAAAATCTTTATTCGCCGAAATGTCAAAGCGGTCAGTCTCGTCCGATCCACACAACAGCGCCGCAGGCCTTGGTGATACTCTGTTCGAGCAGCGAGAATCACCAGAAAACGATGTAGATTTTCAGCTTAAATTAATCCTGAAAACAGAAAAAGAGCAGTAGCAATTGTCCAGAACTGCCCAGAGGGCTCGAATCTGCTGCCGGCATTCGAGTCTTGAATCTAGTCCAGAGACAACATGGTTGTTTGCCAACATCAGCACGCGAACTATTTGTTGAAAACGCCGCGAAAGAGAAAGTGTCGAACGCAGTCGTTGGAGTCAACGTCAAAGACATCACCGAACAGCACGAGTCTGTCACAGCGTTATCCGCTCTTCTTAAAAATAATTCAGTTCAAAGCTCAGAACAGAATTACACGCACAACAGTGACACTAGAGAACGGCACCTGTATTCGCAGTCGAGTTCAGACACTAGTAGTAGTAGTAGTAGCAATAATAATAATAATAGTAGGCCTAGTAGTAATAGTAGTAGTAGTAGTAAGTAGTAGCAGTAGCAGCAGTAGCAGTAGCAGCAGCAGTAGCAGCATTAACAGCAGTAGCAGCAGGTGGCATTAGCGGCAGCAGTAGCAGCAGTAGCAGTAGTAGCAGCAGTAGCAGTAGTAGCAGTAGCAGTAGTAGCAGTAGTAGTATAGTAGTAATAGTAATAGTAATAATAATAATAACAGTAGCAGGCTTAGTAGTAATAGTAGTAGTAACAGTAGTAGTAGTAGTAGTAGTAGTAGAAGTAGTAGTAGTAGTAGTAGTAGTATTAGTAGTAGTAGTAGTAGAATTAGTAGTAGTAGGTCGCTGCACAGTGGTTAGGGTAAGATTCGAACCTGCTGAGCTATTAAATATTGAGAGTAATATTAGTGGTTTTCACGCATGCTAATGCCTCCTAATCCTAAACCACTTCAAATCACGTCATTATTATTATTATTATTATTATTATTATTATTATTATTATTATTATTATTATTATTATTATTATTATTATTATTATTGAGAGATAATGGTTTTTACCTTCTTCCAGTTCGCTTTCTTTGAGTTCGATTAACTAAGTAAGTAAGCAAGTGAAATCTCGTGAATTTATGTGGCGCTTTTGTAGCAGCACTGCCTTAGCCGTTTGACCTTATAGGCGCTAGAATGTAGACTTCAATCAGCATGATTGCACTAAAAATACCTGCGTCGAATTGATGCACTTTATTTAAAGCTGTGACCAATCAACTCAATGCTTCCATTGTTTTCGACATCATCAACGGAAGAGCGAATCGTTTTAGTGTTACAGTGGACAGTGGCGGTTCCAGGAATTCTTGGTGGGGGGATGAAATTTTTTTGGGGGAAGTTGGCGATGGGGATGCAAAGTGTGAAGAAGAAAAACAAGAAAAAAGAGAAAAAAGGTCATTGTTAGTAGTGTTTTGCTGACTTAATGTTAAGAAACCTTGCCAAAAAAGGCCGACAAGCAAGAAAAAGAAGGTAATTTGCAGTATTTTTCACTAATTAAAAAAAACTCACCGGAAAATAGGTTGACAAGCAAAAAAAGGTCAGAAGTTGATTGATTGATTGATCCATTTTCTCTCTTTTTCTCAATTCCTCTCCTTCTGTTCTATTTCTTCTCTCTCTTTCTCATTCTAAAATTCGACGCAGTAAATAAAAATAATTGCAGAAATAATTCTGAAAGAGAGCGTGCGATTCGAAACTTTTGCACGCCATTGTACTGCCAGCCAGGTGACCACGTCTGTTAATGCCCGCAACGGTAGTTAAACCTGCCGAGGCCGAGAAACCCGAAGAGCTACTGCTCTGAATTGCAGATTTGTCCATGTGCGCCAAGTCAAACGAGCTTGAACTTTGCTCAGATTCGATTTTTCCAAAGTCCGGGAAATGCTCGAGATGACGTCTTTAAATTCGGATCCAAAGGTCGAATATATAGGCTGCAGCAAACTCCGGCCCAATTTATTCGTTGCGATTACAGTCAAACCCCGAAAAAACTCTGACTGCCAGCATTTTGGCTCTGGGGGGAAGAGGGGGTGCAAGACCAACGAATTCCATTTCGAACGAGCAGGGAAAGATACGCAGAAATTTTTGGAGCTAGTGAAGAATGCTGAACAGATCAAACATTACATGGTCAAAACCTTTCTCGATTAATTAATTATGACAAAACACTTTAAAAATTCGCCACGCCTACTCTGACATCATGCACTCATTTCAACCAACTTCTATAGCGCCACGATCAGTCATAATGCCTAGGGCATCAGCCGATGACGCAACGGCCCAAGATATACAGTTCTAGCGCAATATGCGCCATCTAGCCAGAAAAATTGAATCAAACATTTGTATTCGGATCTCTGTTTAGACCCAAATATTTCTCTCTACTAAATTTACTTTGTCGCATTTGCCAAATATTCAGAACAAATAGCTGTGTAAGATTTGGTTAAAAGAGATTTATAAGTTCTATGTCTGTCTGTCTGCTGCTCTCTCTCTCTCTCTCTCTCTCTCTCTCTCTCTCTCTCTCTCTCTCTCTCTCGGTTTGTCTCTCTCTCGGTTTGTCTCTTTGTTCATCTGTATGTCTGTCTCTGTCTCTGTCTCTTTCTGTATGTTCTCTGTCTCTCTCCTCGTATCTAGCTGTCCCTGTTTCTCTCTCTCTCCATGTTTGTCTCACTGTCTGTCTGTCTCTGCCTGTCTGCCTGTCTGCCTGTCTGTCTGTCTCGCTGTGTGTACCTGCTTACAAGAAGGTTGCATAATTGCACGTTTTCAAAAGGTCGTAGAAACAACAGGTTGCCAACTCTTCGCAGGACACCTTTAACCTGTTGACCTTTTAATATTTTGACCTTTTAAACTCTCGCTCATCATCAACATCCCTCGACTCCACTTTGATTAATTATTTCCCTCATTATCACTGCGTCATCGTGCAAAAGAAATGCCATGCACAAAAGCACAAAAGCTCTCCTCCCCTTCGTTTAAAAGTGTAGTTCAGCTCTACGTGAGCAGCACATTTTTCAAGACAGCCTCGCAATGCCGTTTTGCCGACTGGAAACCTACGTGTCCAAACGTGTGGGCAGTTACAGTATATTGATGGCCTTTTTGATTAATTATGAATCTCTATGCAAAAAAACATAACCTTAGAAGAACTTTAGAAGATCTTTCCTCTTTGTCGGCCTTTGAAAAAGAAGGGCAGTTTTAGAATTTCATCCATATTTGTTCCGTTTAGTGGCGTAGCCAGGATTTTAGATTAGGGTACACAATCAGCATCGTCGGGCCAAAAGTATCGACGAGCAAATAAAATCGGTCATCACACTAGCGGTTCCGGTCAGAATAGGGGACCCGTGTTCCCCCGTGGCTGCGCCAATGATGTCTTTACAGACTTGTTACTAGTAAACAGATCCATGTGTATTCTGTACAGTAATATCCAAGACTTATTGTTCTTTTTCAAACAGTATCCATAAACCAAAGACTCTGAATCATTCTGGTGTCTTCAACAGCTCTTGTCTCAGCACACAGCTCCATAGATTATTATCCTGCATCGCCCCTATTCGAAGCTGTACTTCATCTAAAATTGCAATCTTTCCATCCATCCATCAAGGCGTCCGCCATATTCGATATTTTAGCGGCGCAGTAGACACCGGGGCAGACATTGCGCCATATAAACAGGATGCTATTTGCGCAGCCAATGTAGAGCAATTGCACTTGATTGTACTTGTTCCGGTCTTTTACTAGGATTCCGAAGTGTCTTGAGGAAAATGGCAGGGAAACGATAGAGAGAAGGAGAGAGAAGGAGAGAGATAGATACAGAGAGGGACAGAGAGACATAGAGAGAAAGAGATGAAGAAGAGAGAGCGATGGAGAAATAGAGATGGAGAGAGAGGTGGAGAGATAGGGAGAGGGAGAGAGCGACAGAGAGGGAGAGATGGAGAGAGATGGATGGGGATGGATGGAGATGGATGGAGAGAGAAAGAGAATGAGTGGGGGACAGAGCGGGGAAGAGGGAGGAAGAGGGAGAAAGAGAGAAAGAGGGGAAAGAGAGAGACAGCAAGATAGAGAATGAGAGAGATGGAGAGAGAAAGAGAAAGAGAATGAGAGACAATGAGAGATAGAGAGACAGGCAGAGAGAAAGAGAGAGAGATATATAAAAAAGAGAGAAAGAGATTGGGAGAGAGAGAGAGCGAGGATTGTCAACGATTTTCGCTGAGCAGAATATGTTCGGCTTCTGCTACAGATTATAATTTACGGTCGAAAATGGCATTACTGCGCTGCGATGTTGAAAAGGAGAGGACCAAAGCATTGGCAAAAGACCTGGTCGATTTACAGGGACTGCTGCTGCTGCTGCTGCTGCTGCTGCTAAGACCAACCTGTCGTTCCAGACTACGACATAATTTCTCGTTCCCAAAGACAAAACGCACCGAATCCAGTAAGTTCACAGCGTGGCGTATAGCCTGACAGTGGCGGTTCTAACTATATCCGGTTTCAATACTGTTTCCTTTTACGCAAAAAACATGTCGTCTGTGCTTGTACAGTTGCATGTAATGGATTCTTCATAGGTCGAGCATTATGTACGGTATAGCAAAGGCTTCCACATTAACCTGTCCCTTAGAAACGCTGACTTGCAATTTCTTTCGTTTTGTAGCGCCGAATAGGAAGTAATTACAGTATGCACTGACCTTCCCATGTCAGATTAGAGATGTCCATGGGTCCATTTTTTTACAGTAGAACCCATCCCATCTCATCAATCTCCAACTCAACCCAACCTATGCCGGTAATATGAGTCAGGCCTTTCGTTAAAAGGTACTTATTTGTGACACGCGGTAACAATTTCAGAATTAATGTTTCGTATGTTTAAGTCAAGCATCGTTTTATGATAACGACAAAGAAGTAGAAGAAGAAGAAGAAGAAGAAGAAGAAGAAGAAGAAGAAGAAGAAGAAGAAGAAGAAGGAGGAGGAGGAGGAGGAGGAGAAGAAGCAGAAGAAGCAGAAGAAGAAGAAGAAGAAGAAGAAGAAGAAGAAGGAGAAGAAGATGATGATGATGATGATGATGATGATGATGATGATGATGATGATGATGACGATGATGACGATGATGACGATGATGATAACGATGATGATAACGATGATGATGATGATGGTGATGGTGATGATGACGAAGAAGAAGAAGAGGCATAAGAAGATGATAGCCTCACAGAAAAGAGACACAGAGAAAGAGAGAGAGATGCAGAGAGAGAGAGAGAGAAAGACATATAATCTTACTTAATACATTAACTGGGGATCTCGGATATATCCGTCCATTTTACATTGAGTTACAGTTAAATACACGGTTAAGGGGTTAATTAGTATTAGTCATGTCACTCTCAGCCGACGTATTTTCAAAGACGGAAGAATAAAGAAACGCAATACGCGAAAAGATTACGGCAACGGGAAATAGGCGAGATTTCACGAATGAAATCAAGTAGAATACAGAGAGTTACTGCTGATCATTCAGAACTAAAATGGCGTCTGCATTTCCATCAGTCCTTCCACCGCCAGTAACTGTTGGGGGGCATTCGCCAATCTATCCATCCATTTTCCACTGGAAGAGAGAGAGAGAAAGAGAGAGAGATGGTGATGGTCAGCATCATCATCATCATCATCATCATCATCATCATCATCATCATCATCATCATCATCATCATCATCATCATCATCATCATCATCATAATCTTCATCATCATCATCACCATCACCCATCCATCTGTTAACGGGTGCTTTTTATATAGATTCATGCCAGAAATTTAATTGGTTCCAATATTTCGACGCCTTGCCATTCATGCGTGCAACCATCGCTTCACGCGATCTCTTCCTTGATCTCTCGACAGTCGGAAAAAAGCAAGGAATTGGTCTATATAAATGCCAGTCTCTGATTGGTCACGCTATTTATTGTGTGACGGAAAAAGTGCTCATGAGCGCAATATTTCGACGAGACAACTTCAAACGTAGGATTGCCTGAAGAGATTCGTTGTGCCATGGAGGTATTATCCAAGGAGACGGCACTACGTCATTTTTTTGCCCAGGCTGCGTGAAGCCAGTAGCGCGTAGGCTAAATATAGTACCTCAGTGGTTAGCAGCCATCTTGGTAGACGCAAATCATGTGTTAGCGGCCATCTTGGTAGACCCAAACTGTGGCTGCCATCTGGGAATTTCCCATCTAGTCGGCTTCACCGAAATGACGTAATGCCGTCTCCAGGGATAATACCTCCATGCGTTGTGCGCAGTGGAGCCAGCAGATGTGGCCAACGTTGGGAAATTATTCGCTCGGTCACAGTAACCCCAAAAAATAGGCGCTTCATAAATTCCAATTGAAGACCCTTGGTCTACGTCATTCTACAGTTGTCAGATTCTTAATTTCCAAGTCTTCTTGGCCATTACCAATCATTCTTTTTCTTGGTCTTCCTCGTCTGCTTCCTTCTATTTTGTATGTATTTAGGTGCTTTGACGACCTATGGTTTCTCTTTCTATTGAGGTAACCAAGTTAATTAATTACAGTGGCGGTTCCAGGATTTATTGTTGGGAGGATGAAATGAATCCATAGGAAGTTGGTGGGGAGGATGAAAAGAGAAGGAAAAAATCAATAAACTTTGCCGTAAAAGTCCGACAAAAGAGAATATTTTCCCCTAATTTTACTAGACTTTTACCGAATAAAAATAGGTTGACAAGCAAAAAGGTCACCCGCAGTTTTCCCCATGTAGTTTTACTAGACCTTTACCCAAAAATAGGTTTGACAGGCAAAAAAAGAAGTCCGGTGGGGGATGCATCCCCACTCATCCCCGCGTGGAACCGCTACTGGTTATAATTAGTTATTTATCTTGAGTGATGTATTACTCTTAGGTTACTTTAGTAGAGAAGGCGTCTGCATTGATATCTTGATTTCATCAAACAAATGCGTTCAGAAGTCTTTTAACGCCTTAACTGGCGATCCCGGATATATATCCGTCCATTTTACATTGAGTTACAGTTAAATACACGGTTAAGGGGTTAAACCGCGTCATTGAAAGTGTACGAACAGGTAGTGGCGGGTTCCACTTGGGGGATGAGTGGGGATGCGTCCATTTTATTTGTGAAACCTATTTTTGGGCAAAAGTCTAGTAAAGCTACGGGGAAAAGTTGTTTAAGCAGAGGGTTGGTCCTAGAAAGAACAATATTTTTAGTGTAAGGGTTGTGGACAAATGGAACAGTTTGGACGAGGTGGGAGTGACAGTTGAAACAGTAAACGGATTCAAAGGCAGTCTCGGAAAACTAGTTTATTGAATGCAGATGGTTACATCAGTGGTTTTCACACAGGCTTAGACCTACTTAGCCTCCTAAACTACTTAAAATCACATTATTATTATTATTATTATTATTATTATTATTATTATTATTATTATTATTATTAAAAACTTCGAATGACCCATTTTTTGCTTGTCAACCTATTTTTTGGTAAAAGTGTAGTAAAATTAGGGGTAACATTCCCTTTTGTCAGCCTTTTTGGCAAAGTTTATTGATTTTTTCCTTCTATTTTCATCCCCTCACCAACTTACTATAAATTCATTTCATCCCCCCCACCAAGAAATCCTGGAACCGCCACCGCGAACAGGTGCTAAGCGTTACGTCGAACCCGCGAACATAGGTATAGCAATTTAAATGCATCGTTTGATCAAAGCAGATTTTCTTCGAAGTCCATCCATCTCCAGGGAATTTCCGCGCCCGGGTAGCCATGGCGACAGTTGCTAAGCACGACAAGACCGCGTCTATAATCATAGCAACGAGTTTGCGTACTGGTTTCATGCGCGCGCACACACACACCCACACACGAGCGGACGCGTGGACAGTTGAGTATTTGTGGTTTCAAGTCACGTTTCTTGGCAAGGCAAGGGACTCGACGACAATTTATCTCTATTAGCATTTCGGACGTTAAGACTTGCTTTGGTTACATTCAACGAAGACCGTGCAAGAAGGTCTTAAGGGGCTGTCCATTAATTACGTCAACAATTTTCGGGCAATCTTTGACGCCTCCCCTTGTCAACAACTGTCAACTTTCAGTGACCCCTAAAATTATGTCAAAAACTTTTGACACCCCCAACTAAGATCAGAGACGGGTCCCCTTAAAAAGTTTAGAAGGCTATTATTTTTGCGGCGATGACCTTTTCCCTTTTCTTTTGTTCAAGTGTCATAATGTGGTGATGATTACATTTTTTTGCTTGTCAGGGTTTTCCATTATTATTACTATTATTATTATTAATATTATTATTATTATTATTATTATTATTATAAGTATTAAGACCCGGTTATGTGGCCTTCGCGTGGTCAAAATTCCGGGGTTAAGCGGCCGTGTCAGGATTGTGGCCGTTCTAGCGGCCACCTAACTTTTAGCTACCAACTGAACCAAGAATACAGGAAATTAACTGCAATTGAAATATACCAACGTGCTTAGTGATCCTCGAAGTTGAATAGGGAACTGTGTTTTTTGAAAAAATGTCAATATTGTAAGAAATAAATAAGGAAAAATTGAGAAATTATTATTGAATTATACTAGAATTTATTAAAAGCGGGATTAAAGGGCCTTCCACAAAATGTCTTTTTCTTGACGAAAATGAAATTATGTCTTAAATTTTACTATTGATACTAAATTAATGCATGAACATGCGTCGAATTTGATAAAAATTTACTGCGGCACGCATCGATTTCCGACGAAATCGATATATGCATAAAAAAATAACCGCTTTCCGAAATGATAACATAAAGTATAACTCCTTAGCAGCTCCGCCCCCAAAGGCCGGAATATAAAGGTGGAGGCCTGTGCAGCCCGGCCGGCTTAGAGCACATTCTACCGTGCCCAATAAACTCCGCCCACCAGCTGAGATAAATATTCCTTCCATCAGTTAATAGTCACTATTAGTCAGTCAGTCAGTCAGTCACTGTAAATAGAAAGACAGAGAGAGACAGAAAAACGCGCACAGAGAGAGCCAGACAGAAAGACAGAAAAACAGAGAGGGTTGGAAAAGTAGACAGACTGAGACTGAGAGAGATACAGACAGAGAGCGAGAGAGAGAGAGAGAGAGAGAGAGAGAGACAGGCGAAGAGAAAAAGATACAGACAGAGAGAGAGACTCAGAGATGGAGAGAGACAGACAGACGTGGCTAGACAGACAGACATACAGAGAGACAGATAAACAGAGATGGAGAGAAAGAGGGAGAGAGTGATTGGATGACAGAGATGAAGAAAGAGAGAGAGAGAGAAAGACAGAGAAGGGGAGATGGAAAGAAGGATAGAGAGACAGAGAGGCATAACAGAGAAAGGAGACCGGGACACAGAGGAATAGACAGAGAGGAATAGACAGAAAAAGAGAGAGAGAGAGAGAGAGAGGGAGACAGACAGACAGACCTTGAGAGAATGACAGGGAGAGAGTGAGAGAGGAAAGATACACCGAGATAAAGAGCTACAGTCAGAGATAGACCGACAGACAGGCAGACAGACAGAAAGATAGACTGACTGCTGACTCACTGACTGACCGACCGAGCGGCTGGATGGCTGGCTGCGAAATGAAGAGGGACACCAACCCATAGACCGACATAAAAACAGGCAGTCTAATATACAAACAGAAGTTTGAAAGCATTCAATTTAACACTTCTTATGTGCGTGTTTGGGTGCATACATGTGTGTGGCTTCTTCCTTTTTCAACCCGGGCGGAAGTGCCTTCGTAAGCCTATATCATATAAAATTTAGGAGTAACGGCAGCTAGGGAATAACGTGGACGATTTGACGAATAATTGGAAAGTTATAGTCTAAGTTATAGCTGCATCAAGGCTGCCAATTAAGACATGGCTTGAACAAAGGGTAATTTACATGCTTGGGCTTCAACACCTTGCCCGCGTTTATTAGTAATCCTCTTTAACTTGAATGTGACCGACAGGAGAGATAAACAGAGATACAGAGACAGACAGACAGATTGCATTGAATTGAACTGGCTTCCTTCAACCTTAGTCGACCGTCATATTATTTGTTATCCTCTTTAACTTGAAATTGACTGACAGGAGAGATAAACAGAGAGACGGAGACGAACAGACAGATTGCCTGAATTGAACTGGCTTCCTTCAACCTTAGTCGACCGTCATATTATTTGTAATATTATGCGACATTATTAATGTTCCTACGTAGGTTGCTTAACTATAAAACAACGGAATCTCTATTCATAAACCTGATTAATCACAATCCCGATTCACATAAATTTTGCTGCGAGCGGAAAGTGAGAAAGAGCCATAGATTAATTATTGATTAGTCACTTTTAAGTCAAC
>CM030872.1:8167015-8304515 GCA_018105865.1 Metaphire vulgaris | reverse complement strand
TTGCAATTATGCAAAAAATAACCAAAGTCTCAAAAATAATCCCATTTGTAGAGCGCTTCGAATCTTTTTCCATAGGCGCTATGGAAAAAACCTCTCGTCTTTCTTTATTGAAAGATCGATCGATGCACATACATAGATCGTTTGAACGATTAATCGATTGATTATTTTAATAAATTTTTCATGGCTTGGTTTGTTTATTGCATATTATGATACGCGCACCGTTTTGCAAATATTTCAACCAGCACATTTCGGATAATGCTGGTCTACCACAGACATGCAACGAACTTTTTCCAGACACCACGACCATCGGAGCGGATTTTTCGTAGACTAACATCTTACGTTCTGCATTGACTTGTCAACGTTGTTGGCAGCACCTTTGACTTTGGCCTTGGCCATGATGCGGCGCTATAGAAAATGTCAAGAACGATTACGATAACGATGGACATGGGCTGGGTCCACCCATGGGTTGGGTCGGGTTTGGTTGAGTTGGGTCACAGTTTTTAATTTTTGGTGGGTTGGATTGGGTTGGGTTAATGTATTGGTGGGTTTGGTTGGGTTGTAACAAGCAACCCAACATGAACTTGGGGCCGTCCATAACTGACGTCACGCGATTTTGGACCATTTTGACCCCCTCCCCCTCGTCACACTTCGTCACAAAAAGCCAGACCTCCCTCAAAAAGACGTCACAAAGCGCTGACCCCTATGTTCCATGTTAAAATTACACAATCTTTGAAATTTTAAAATCGTATATTGTTTAAAACAACTTAGCAACGTTTAAAATCTTATAAAGTTTACAAATCTTAGAAGAAATGTTTTAAATGGTGTACGGACATAAGCCCCTCTGGACATAAGTCCCCCCGGACATTATTCCCCGGACATTAGCCCCCCCAGACATAAGCCCCTCCCAAAGCAAAGGGTTAGTAGAATTAACGAAACTGTATGATATCTATCTAAACTATCCCGACTATATCATTTTGGATATCTATCAATAATAATAATAAATTTATCCTGTGTCGGTTAGGGTTAGTGCACCCGCCTTTAGGGTTATCAAATGGGTTAAGAACATACTAAACGGTATTATATCTATCTAAAGTATCATAACGAAAGTATTCCGACTGGGGTACGGACATAAGCCCCCCTGGACATAAGCCCCCCCGGACAAAAGCCCCCCCGGACATTAGCCCCCCCGGACATAAGCCCCTCCCAAAGCAAAGGGTTAGTAGAATTAACGAAACTGTATTATATCTATCTAAACTAACCCGACTACAGTTTGGATATCTATCAATTTTTATCCTGTGTCGGTTAGGGTTAGTGCACCCGCCTCTAGGGTTATCAAATGGGTTAAGAACATACTAAACGGTATGATATCTATCGAAAGTATCATAACGAAAGTATCCCGACTATATAATTTATGGACGTCATTTATGGACGGCCCCTTGACATTGTGTTACTCAAACAACCCTGCTTGTATTTCAGCCAGCTCAGCTCAGTCTGAGCGAGACTTTTAGTCTGTTGAACGTTTCTTCACTTACTGCTTACGATCAAATACGTTTTTAACTAATTTTAATGCATGGGTTTGGTTGAATTTGACTAGTGATGGGTTGGCTTGCGTTGTCATGTAAGCCCAGTTTCCGTGGGTTGGGTTGGGTTTGAAAAGTGATGGGTTGGATTGCGTCAGATATTTTCAATTTTACGTGGGTTGGGTTTGGTTGATGTTTTTTGGGTTGGGTTTTAAAAAATGAACCCAAGTCCATGTCTGGTCTACCATGCAAGAAAGATAATTTGCGATTCCAACAACGTCATCCCGATATCGCACATTAATGGGCAGTAATCAGAACGAAAGTTCTTACTGAGCAGAAAGCATTCGCAGAAAGGCCAAAAAAATTCGCCTTAACGAAATTTCTAGGCAATAGCGACTATCACAATTAGTTGCAACTGTTTTGGCGTAAATACCGAGATTAAAAATTAAAAATTGTCTGTCCATTAACTTCGCTAAAACCTTGTAGGCCTACATGATATATAGCGTTCATTGTGTTGCAAATCTGCCTCACGTTGCCTGTAACAAACTGCATCAGGAACATATAGGTAGGCAGTTAAGAAGGTAGTTTAGTGCAGTGGCGTAGGCAGGTCAAGTTCCAACGAGGTGCGGAAATATGAAAGTGCCGCCAGTGCGGCCCGTGTTAAAGTAAAAAAATTAGATTGCTAATGTCTCCAATAGTTCCGCCCCTCGGAGGAATGCATGCAACATTTCAACCTGTAACATGATGCCTATTGGTATCTAAACAGTAATTTGAAACGCATAATAATAATAATTATTCACTCTCTCTCTATCCGTCACTAAATCTGTATTTTTTGTCAGTTTTATTCTCTCTGTCTCTGTCTTTATCTGTTTTTATCTTTCTCTGTCTGTCTCTCTCTTTCTGTCTCTCTCTCCCGCGCCGCGCCCTTGTGCTAGTTCATGGGTTACCCGCTTATCTGACAGTGTAGGTTGAATTCAATTGTATCCATCGCCTGTGCATACTGGCGTTCGATCCGATAACGGTCGCTTGTGTCGTGGGCAGATGATTCTTCGATCGCTTGTCGTATTATATCTGCCAGGGATTTTCCTACACCCCACCCCTGTTTTGGACAGACACCTTAGCCCTAAACCCCTTCCCAGTTTAAAAGAATCAATGTCAATGGGTGGTCGCTTAAGATAAGCAAAGATCCAGCTGGCGATCAACCCTCAACACTTCAGTTTAGACCATGCATAGCGGTCAGCGGAGTATCGTTGATTGAACTTGATTCAACGTCAAAATAGGAAATTGCGAATCGACCTGCTAACATAGCCTAATCTACAGTTACATAATCGATAAGGAATTGATATTAAGATAAACACTCGGCCAATTCGCACTACAAGTCAAGTTCATGAAGTCACTCTCCCCCTCACTGTGACAGGAAAATTCATTAATCGATACGAACAGATAACGCATTCACAGAAAATCAGCCAGATGCCTTGATAAGACCCCCGAGAGCGGAAGATTTCCCAAAATCGCTCCAGCAATGGTTTAACGCAGACAGGCAGATTTAGTTATAGCCTATACTCAATCCGCCCGATACGGGGAGGTAAGGCACGATACGGAGAGATAAGGCTTCATCAGACATTCTGCCAGAGGAATTTTTAACGGTAGTGACAGGCGGTCCTCAATAGATTCTTTACTACTAGTAATCTAGTATGATACTATTGTACCTTTGGAACAAAAGTCTAACGAAAGTCTTGTATAATTATGTCAAACTGGGAGACAGCCGGTCTATTTGGAACGGGTGTGTATATATATAGTCCGACCAACGCGCGCACAGTCACAGACGGTCATCGTATTCGTTGCGCAAGCATTGCTGTCTAAGCCGAAATTTTGAAGAAAAGCTATCTACACGTGACGTTGACACATCTGAAGATTTTCTGAACAGACATGGAGCCAAATCATTTCTATCGGGTAAGAAAAACTGTTTCATCTGCACTTTACGATTATAAAATATCCAGATGTCAAGATCGTAATGTGACTGTGTACTTAACATTTCAAAACAAATATGCATTGAAAAACAGAAACTCAGATAGGCCATCAGAGTCATTATTGTCACTATATGTACTAGTCTATTAGTTGCGAAAGCCTTACAGATTCGTGGGATTGATTAATTATAAATGCTCATGAATGCTCCAGTAAAGGAGAGGTAAGGGGAAAAAGTCTTAATTATTATTATTTAATAAATATTAACGGCTACACTTAGGCCTACGTAATGTATACCTTTTTAGCTTAATTTTTAGATATTTATCTTTTAGCTCTGGATCACAGAATTCACCTCCGGCAAAAAAGAGGAAATTCACTCGCTGGAATCAAGAGCATACACGGACCGTTTGTCAATATTTTCATCGACACATATCGGAAAACGCTGGTCTACCTTGTAAGAAAGATATTCTGCGTTTCAAGGAGCGGCACGCAGCTTTCGTACATGACTGGACAGTCATACGAACCAAAGTTCTTAACGAGCAAAAAGCCTTTGCAAAAAGGAAACAAATTCGCCTTGACGAGTTCTCGATGCAATAGTTAATCTGACAGTTAGTGGTTATAGTTTCGGCCCAATAATAATAAATAACAACAATGTTTACAGTGGTTCAGAAGGGTATCCCCTGTTTCAGTAGCGGATCTAGCGGGGGTCAGGAGGGCAGCTGACCCCTGACGTGATTTTTGAAGGAAAGTGGCCTGTTTTCAGAAATAATAATGTAATATTGTTTTGGTAAATAAACAGGGCAATGTGCAGCGACGCCAGTGAAAAAAAAAAAAGGTCGTCACTACGTTCGTTTTTAGAGTTGCAACTTCGAAATTTTGTGCGGAGAGCAAAAAAAGGTCGTCAGGAAATTTTGGCCTGAATTTCTCAAAATTTGACCCCTGGTCCAAAATCCTGGATCCGCCACTGCCCTGTTTTGGAACCACTATATTTAGCCCATCCAATCTAGTATACTATAGTACCAAGGTTTATTTTGAAATCATCCACACTAGATACCATTACTACCTTCTCATCCAACTCATTACATCTGTCCAACACTCTCGCACTAAGCAAATTCTTTTTGTATCTCCCAATCCGCTTCTTAAACAGTTTCATGCTGCATTCTCAGGTACCATCATATTGTTTAGTTGTAAATAACCTTCTCTTGGTACATCCACTTTGTTTGTTAGTGTTTTGTAGTCTCAATTAGATCCCCTCTTGTTCTTTTTCCAAAGTTGTCAATCCACAGCGTTTTAGTCTTTCTTAGTAGTTTATTATCGTGATGAGTTGTTTGTAGATTACATGATCGGTAATTTGCTGTTGCTAACCAGTGTCAAGTCAAAGGTGATTTGTTTCGGTAAGGTAACAAGGTGGTTGTTATGCATTGAAGGTCATTTGAATCAAATATATATGACCTTGGATTCTATGTGTAAAAGGGGTGAAAGATTTTGTAGAATTGTATTTGATAAGGGGAAGTTTTATGTTCTATTTGTTATTTGGATTTATGGATTGCACTTTTGGATTAAAAAATTGCATGATGATTTTGTGGATCGTTCTAAGTAGTGTTTTGGGTTAGTGTGAATAATTATTTTTGTGTGTGTTGATCTGCAGTGACATTGATTGGCTGCTTATTGAAATTGGTTAATGTTTTGTGTTAGTGCGGAGATTAGTTTGTGCTGCTGTGTGTTAGTAGGCAATGACATTGTTTTGCTGTTTCTTTTGTTTATTGGTAAACAAAGAAATTGATTTGATTTAGAGTGAGGACAAGGAACATTAGTTATGGAATTATATTTTCATTGATTATAAAAGATCCTTATGTGCATTGTGCAATAGTTGTTTTTGAGAGATGTCTCATGTTTCTGTTTGGGTTTGATCATTAAGGAATGGAGATGAGAAAATAGTAAATTTGTTGTGTGTTATGATTTTTTCAGATTTTATTGGGTGTGTTTTCTAGATTAGCGGCAAATATTAAATAATATTTGGAGAGAACCAGTATATTTGTTGTGTGTTATTGTTCAAGCATAAAAAGCATTAGTACGTACAGTTGTTTATCCGAGATCTGATGAATACTATGGACAATACATTAATCATTAGATTTGATTTATTTCGTAGTATTATTTGTTTTGACAATGAATAAATATACTGTTTAGATATCTTTTCCAATGCCAGTAAGAGCTCATGTTTTGATGTCTTGAATAAAGTTGCTATGGTTGGGTGTATTTCTGTGTTTTACTGTCAGAATACTTATTGGTTTTGTTAAGTAAGGCAGATATTTAGATTGCTTTGATTTATTGTTTTTTGTGTATAGGTTAACAGAAGCTGCTTAGTGCTTTTTGATTTAATTGACAGGGGAAAATGAACCTTGTAAAGTGAAATGTCAATTGAGTATAAAAGTCTTGTTTAAAGGACTTATTGTGCTCATGACGTCACGTTTTATGTGTCTTAATAAATGATTATAATTGGAAAGAGTTGTCTTTCGTAATGTAATCGATCACGGCGCTATAGCTAATTTAGGCCTAGATGGAGGCGGTTTGACGCGAACAGTTTCTTTTATGGAAAAATGCCTTACCGATAAACAAGTCCCAGTATTTTGATGATAGGGCGGCTTTTGGGCTACTTTGTCGACCAATGGTTCAGTTCCTATGGTTGGGATTGTCATGATTAGTTCAATTACCTTTAATACTAAATTAATTAATTAATTAGATATACAGTATACTTACTTACTTATATATAGTATCTACAAATGTTTGTACTAACAACCTCTGGGCGACCAATTGTTGCGGGATTTGATACAATTTCTGGCAAAACTCGTTGTGGGTCTCCGTCTGGGCGCTTACATCTCCGAGCTGGTTCAGGAAAAATTATTTCACGGACTCTCTTGCAAACTCGGACCAGCTCGCCTTGCACATTATTCCATGATCAATGACAAGTTCTATGTATGTATTATATCCATTTTGTAAGCCCTTTCCGTCCATTTTATATTATATATATGCGTCCATTACATAGACACATATAAGTATATATGCATATAAAGCTATAGATAGAAGAGTGCAGTGGTAACAACTTTGAAACTTTGAAAACTTAGAGCAGAATATATATATATATATATATATATATATATATATATATATATATATATATATTTATATACATACACATATATTATCTCCATTTTTGAAGCCCTATCCATCCACTTTCAGAAGTTTGGCATGAACGGAGCAACGAAGGCAACGATATATATATATATATATATATATATATATATATATATATATATATATATATATATATATATATATATATATATATGATAAGCATTTCTATACATTTCATATAGCATAAATACATGCTATATATATGCTGTCATATACATGCTGCCAGGTATATATCATACTAATATTATATAATTATGTTGCTTTAATATATATATATATATATATATATATGTATATGATGAGACTATACATGATAAGCATTTCTATACATTTCATATAGCATAAGTACATGCTATATATATGCTGCCATATACATGCTGCCAGGTATATATCATACTAATATTATATAATTATGCTGCTTTAATATATATATATATATATATATATATATATATATATATATATATATATATATGTGTGTGTGTGTGTATGAGACTTCTGAGTAGTGTTTGAGTCTTTGTTGTAGCACATTTGTATATATTTTCCTGGTATACTGAGTGTTTATTCCTCAATAAATATTTCAGTTTGTTTTATCACGTTTTTATGTATTGGTACTATTATGGCTTTTCCCCATTCCTCTGGTGATTTTCTTCTTCGAATATTTTATTGCATAGGTTGTGGAATATATTCACTGTTATTTCCTCTCCTGCTTGTAGCATTTCTGTTGTTATCATATCTGTTCCTGGGGATTTTCTAACTTTCAATCTTTTTATGGCTTCTTTTATTTCCTCTTCTGTAACGTTTGCTATTTCTTCTTCATCATTCTCTTCTCTGTTCTCCTTCCTTATGCTGGTGTCTTCATTGTTATTTCCTGCTGTGTTGTATAATTCTTCAAAATAGTCTTTCCATCTTGTTATTATGTAATTTTTGTTTTCTAATACTTTACCATTCTTGTCTGTTATTGTGGTTGTCTTCAATTGGATTTGTCCACATAATTCTTTGATCGTCTGGTACAATTTCCTTGAGTCGTTGAGTATGTTTGACCGTTCTATTTCTGCGCATTTTCCAAGTATCCAGTTTTCTTTGCACTCTTTACATTTCCTTTTTATTTCTTTTGTTATCCTATTGTATTCCTTTTTGGCTACTTTGTCCCCTTTTTCTTTCTTCGCTTTTAGGTTTTTTCTTTCATCACTCAGTTGCAGTACTATTTGTGTTATCCATGGCTTTTTCTTGTTCCTCTCTATATATCCTATTTGTTCTTCTACTCAGAAGAAATATTGACAGAGGAACAAGCAGGCTTCAGAATGGGAAGGAGTACAATTGATCAAATACATACGATCAGAAGGATAGTAGAAAAATATTGCGAAACAAATAAGAAAAATATACCACAATTTCATTGACTTCAAACAAGCATTTGACAGCATACAGCATGAAGATCTATGGCAAGCACTGAAGCACTATGGTATTCCAGAGAAGCTAGTGAATCTCATAAAAAACTTATACAGTAAAACAATGAGCAGAGTGAAAATTAATGGGGAACTAACAGAATGGTTTGAGATAACAATTGGAACGAGACAAGGATGTGGCTTATCTCCACTGCTATTCAATATAATACTAGATGTGGAATGCAAAAAGCAATACAAAACACAAAAGAAGAAGATGCTGGAGTAAAAGTATATGGACAAACAATAAATAACTTAAGGTTTGCAGATGACATAGATGTGATAACAACAAAAGCAGATCACCTACAAATATTAACCAATGAAATAAGCAAGGCCGGAGAAGAAGTGGGGCTAAAAATAAATATACAGAAAACTAAAGCAATGGTCACGGGGAACAAGAAGGGGAAAGTTAATCTAAAACTAAAGGAGGAAGCAATAGAACAAGTACCAAAATTCGTATACCTAGGATCAGTACTGACAGAAGATGGCCTAAGTGAAGAAGACATAATAAGGAGAATTGGACTAGCAAGTGCAGCATTTGGAAAACTTCAGAAGATATGGAAAGACAAACAAATATCACTGAAAACAAAACTAAAGCTATATAATACACTGATCAAACCAATACTATTATATGGATCAGAATGCTGGACCATAAAGAAGAAAGACGAAAGAAGATTAATGACTGCAGAAATGAACTGGTTAAGAGGAATAGCAGGAGTCAGCAGAAGTCAAAGAATAAGAAATGAAACGATCAGAGAAAAGACAGAGCAAAAGAAACGATACTCGAATCAATACAGAAACGAAGACTGAAATGGTTTGGTCATGTTGAAAGAATGAAGGAAGAAAAGACTACCAAAGAAAGCACTATACAACTATGTTGAGGGGAAAAGAAGAAAAGGAAGACCAAGAAAAACATGGATAGAAAACTTAAAAGAGGATGCAGGAGAAATGCAAATGAACTTCATCCAATTGACCAGAGCAGCAAGAGACAGACAGAAGTGGAAGGAACTCGTTCAGACCCATCGTCCAACCCAATAGGGAAAGACGGAAGGAAGATAAGAAGAAGAAGAAGTATGAGACTAAGTATGCTGTTGTATCTATATATGTGCTGTCATAATATATCATGTATGCTGTTGATATATATATATATATATATATATATATATATATATATACATATATACATATATATATATATGTGTGTCATAAATATTATTATACACATATATGCATAATATGTATAGAGATTATATACAGTATATATAGTTATTTTTAATGCACTTAATATATATATATATCCTTATAATATATGTATATATGGTGATATGATCAGCATATTATATGGATTAGCAGCATATCCGATTGCCGCGCAGATAGCACATTTATCATTATCTATTTTCATAAAGGCCTATGCTTTATTAAATATTGCATATTATATTTTTATACTTGCTGTCACATATATATCATATTATATATTAGTGGCATTTACAGTATACATAAATACGTATATGCGCATAATATAAATATATATTAAATGATTATCATATGTTTGAATATTTATAAGTAGACCGTTTCCGTGAGGGGGAAATGGTCTTTTCCCCGGATATTTCAAATTCCCCCCCGGAAATTTTGGCAAACTACATACTTACAGCTCTCCCACAGACCCCTAGCTGACTTTTTACCCCGGCCTTGTCAGTTTCCCCTGTAGTCCATGAGTCTAGATTACCCACTTACTTACTTACACTGACATATAGGCCTATATATAGGCCCTATATTTATAGTAATAACAGCTTATTTTATCCTCTTGTACGGTTTAGCTAGCTATGGTAGGCCTATATATAATTTTCTCTATTGATACCCCATTAGAGGGCCGGCCCTTTTACCGTGCAATCGTCGAAAACATTTCAGTATAGGAAAATGCACGGGAAAAGGGCCGGCCCTTTTATACGGGTTTTATGGTTTAGTTTTGGATAAGGTGGCCGTGCATTTTTGTTATACTATGTGTTTCTAATAATTTTTCAAAATCCTTCATCCATACTTAGACAGTACCTTTCTAAGTAATTTATCCAAATTTTGATGAAATATATATGATGCATCATTCGTGGATGATGATTTATTAAAACGGCCACTTTCCTAATTGATTTATTGTAAGGCCACCTAATCTGGGAAATAGTTATTATTATTATTATTATTATTATTATTATTGTTATTGTTGTTTGTTGTTGTTGTTATTGTTGTTGTAGTTATTGTTGTTGTTGTTGTGGGCAAAATAACTAACTCGTTATTATTATTATTATTATTATTATTATTATTATTATTATTATTATTATTATTATTATTATTATTATTATTATTATTATTATTATTATTATTATTATTATTATTATTATAAACGTGACAATTTTCACACAAGACTAGACAAAACGCCATTGGGTCCAGGACTGACCAGAATGTCCACTAAATCAGATTAGACTCAATCGAATGCCAGCGTCCGTTGACACCGCTTCCCTATGTACAAGCATCACCAGTGACACCAGTGGCTAAGTCTATAGACAGAGGCGTCCATCTCTCTTGTCAGCACACAATATTAGTCGGCTGTCTAAACATTCCTCCACAGTTTTGCCTGTTGACGTAAGCGTTTTGTCCGTCAGGAAAACATGCTCGGGTTCCGTCAAGGTCCTGAATCCTCTGTCGTAAAGAAGGATGTAATAGGTTGAACACACGCATAGCTTGTCTTCCAGAGATGTCATTGAGGTATATTTCCTCCCTCCACACCTCTATCTCCCTCCCCAGTTGGCGTCCGATAACAGCCGTCTGGTGCGGGTAGAAAAACTCACCAATTAAATGAAATAGATAAAATGAAATAGAACAGTTTTGTGCGAAAGTAAACGTTACGCCTTATTACTTTGTCAAAAATCTTACGTTTTATTACTTCATTAATAACGTTACACCTTATTACTTTGTCAATAACGTTACACCTTATTACTTTGTCAATAACGTTACATCTTATTACTTCATCAATAACGTTACACCTTATTACTTTGTCAATAACGTTACGCCTTATTACTTTGTCAAAAATGTTACGTTTTATTACTTCATGAATAACGTTACGCCTTATTACTTCGTCAATAACGTTACATCTTATTACTTCATGAATAACGTTACGCCTTAATACTTCGTCAATAACGTTACATCTTATTACTTCATCAATAACGTTACGCCTTATTACTTCATCAATAACGTTACACCTTATTACTTCGTCAATAACGTTACACCTTATTACTTCGTTAATAACGTTAAGCTTTCTTCTGCTAGACAATAGTCACTTCTTGGAGTAACGGAATGGAAACGCCGACAAAAGTGTGCTCGTAGTCTTCGCCGAGGTGTGATCCGGTCTTACGCATCGGTCGGTAGAGGTAATCGTAGTGGCACCCGGCGGGGCCCGGGGTGGCGGCGTCGCCTTCCGAAGGCAGGCTGCGGTAGGCGGAGGAGGAGGAGGAGGAGGAGTAGTAGGCGGCTAGGAGCAGGCGTCTGCGGCAGACGAGCAAGGCGACGGCGGACAGGAGAAAGAGGACCGCCAGGGCTCCGACCACGATCCCGGCCGCGTAGAAATACCCGGAGGACGGCGACGGCGACGGCGACGGCGGCGAAATCGTCACGTGACCGTCGGCGGGGAGGTCAAGGTCGATCCAAGGTCGGGTGTCGTGGAAGATCGTCTGCAGTCGTGTCGTCGAGACGTACGAGGAGGAGGAGGAGGAGGAGGAGGAGGAGGAGGACGTGTAGATTCCGAAGCCGTGAAATCCGGAACCGGAGTCAATTGTTGTTGTTGTTGCGGACATCTTGGCGACGATCGATTCGAAGAGAGTGACGTCATTTCCGGAAGCGGTCGTAATCACCGAACTTCCGGTGTAATAATTGTTATCGAGAGGCAAACTCGTGTCGGCTGCTTGTTCGCCGACTGTCGTCTGTCCCGATGACGTCATTACGCCGTGGTCGAACCGAACGGCGCTACTGCTGCTGCTGCTGCTGCTGCTGCTGACTGTAAAGCGTAATGTATCGTAAAGTGAACTGTTGGTGTCATCATCAGCGGTCGTCATTATCAGATACGTCGTCAGTCGTCCTACAATGCAGTGATGTAAGAAAGGCTTTACGGTTGACACCGGTGGTCACGTGATCACCGCAGAATCAAAACAAGAACATAATTCCTATGCTATAATACAGTAGAACTTCGTTATAACGGACTTGGTTATAACGTATCCTCGGTTATAATGTACCGCAATGTACGGTCCCATGCGATTCGCTACCGTATTGGATGGTGTTGGATATAACGTACCTCGAATATGACGTACTAAATTGTTGTACAGACCCATTAATTGCGTTATAACGAAGTTCTACTGTACATACTGTATATAAGTGTGTATAGAATACCTTCTATACACATGCCTTATTTATAGATGCTCAATATCTTTGCACATATATTTTAAAGCACAATATTCATGCTAATATATATATATATATATATATATATATATATATATATATATATATATATATATATATATATATCGACACTAAGCAATAGGCCTATGTTGAGTCTATCTTTCTCGATAAACGAGAGATTGAACGATTAAAAATTTGGTCAGCAGCTCCTAGGGGGTTTTGACCCTCAAAACCGCGTCCGAAAATGAAAAATGTATGGAAATACATTAACAAAAAATTTTCGTCGGCACCCAAATGGAGGTTTTAACCCCCAAACCACCCTCCCCATGGTTACGCCACTGTCGTCACGTGATCGCCATAAAACAGGAAAACCCGAGAAGAGCAATGTAAATAGAGCTGACATTACACGCCGATGAGGGCAATAAACTTGAACACGATTACACGTGACAAAGCTAAGGAGGAGATGGTGGGGTATGCGTCACGTACGTATGTGCCCCAAGAAGTGACCGAAAATGACGCTAGCCTATTCAATTCGTCTTGCCTTTTGTCGGTGAGTGGTTTTTTTCCTAGAAAATTCTGCCGAAATGTAAGATTTTCGCACGTTTCATATACTGACTTGCAAAAACCAGTTTCTTCGTAAAGGTCAATCCAGAGTTTCTATTCTCCTCGAGCCTTCAACCACCGCGCGTTGACCAAGACACCTGTTTCATCATTGTGGCAGGTGCCACCCAGCAAACCGATTTCCATGGAAAAACATTTTCTCAGATACTACTTCGAAGCGCGGCAGCACAAAAGCTTTCGTTCGACAGAGGTGTGAAATTCCCGCTTGGCACTCAATTATTCCGCCGTTAGGCCCTATCAGTTATGTGGCAACTTGTTTGATGCAGACGAAACGCCGTGCATTTTTATAGCGCCATTTTCGCAATTTACGGGACATTACCCCGAATTAACGGTTGGCACACGCTTCAGTGATGGACCATAGCAAGGGAAAGATTATGTATCATCGGGGACTTTTATTGTAGCGTCAGAGCGGTAACATCAAGGCTCGGTCATTCTAATGGTACACGGTTTGGCGTTTCTCTTCTGGCTAAAAACATTGAAAATTCGCAGAGCACTTCAAAACTAACGCGAAATGGTTGATTTAGAGCAAGCAATAGGACAACTTAGAGTGCCTCAGAGAGAGAGAGAGAGAGAGAGAGAGAGAGAGAGAGAGAGAGAGAGAGAGAGAGAGAGAGACAGAGAGAGAGACAGAGACAGAGAGAGACAGAGACAGAGACAGACAGACAGACAGACAGAGATAGAGACAGAGAGACAGAGACTGAGAGACTGAGAGACAGAGAGAGAGAGAGACAGACAGACAGAGACACAGACACACAGACACACAGACACATAGACACATAGACAGAGACAGACAGAGACAGACAGAGACAGACAGGTAGATAGAGAGAGAGAGAGAGAGAGAGAGACAGACAGACAGACAGACAGAGACACAAAGACACAGACACATAGACAGAGAGAAACAGAGAGACTGAGACAGAGAGAGACAGAGACAGACAGGTAGAGACAGAGAGACAGAGAGAGAGACAGAGACAGAGACAGACACAGATACGTGTTTTGAATGTTTTTGGAATTGTGCAACCATCTGCAATTGATTGAAGTGACGAAATCGACCAGATCTTGTTCATTTATCTGCGAATTCATCCGCAAAGCTTTAGATAATTAACAAGATACGACACAATCGATAAAATACAGTATAGACTGTTACGTGTGTCTGATAATACAATCAAAGATCTTTCTCATTGATGAATGCTTGAATTCAACACGCATTTCAATCTCACAGCTGCTAGGACCTTAAAGAGAAAAGCAAAGTAATTCCAATAATAATAATAATAATAATAATAATAATAATAATAATAATAATAATAATAATAATAATAATAATAATAATAATAATAATAATGTGATTTTAAGTGGTTTAGGAGTCTAAGCAGGCCTGAAGAGAGGGGGTGCAGTCGGTACATTGTACCGGGGCCCATGGAGTTTTCAGGGGCCCAGATCCGGTAACGATTAGCTTCTCGTGGTGTTTTTTGGAGAATTGACAACTTTTTCTGCCTGTCAGGCTGTTTTTGGAGAGTTGATAACGGTTTTCTTCTTATTTTTTTGCTTGTCAGGTTTTTGGAGACTTGATAAATTTTTCTTAAGGGCCCGCAAATTTTCTTTGTTCCGGGGCCCGGAATTTCTCTCGGCAGCCCTGTGTCTAAGTAAGCCTGTGTGAAAACCACATTGTACGGTGATTTCGATTTCTTCTCGTAGTTGGGAAATTGTTAGTTATTGAATCAATAGAAGGTCCTACAGCAGGTGGTAATACAAAATGTTCGCGGACAAAATGTCACGGACAAAATGTAACCCTGACTCTAATCCTAACCCTAAAGCGTGACATTTTGTCCGTGACATTTTGTCCGGCCACGCCTACAGCACCCACATTTATTTTGCACATACGAATTTTATTTGGGTTTTCAAGACAATTGAAATTTACTTGAATATAACGTCTTAAAATGTAAAAGATAACATGTACAGTAATGAATGTAATGTAATACTGGACTTTTACAGCGCCTCTTAACAGTAGCGTGCCGAGGGGGGCCAGTGGGGGGCTGTGGTCCCGGGTATTCGCCAGTAAAACAATTTTCGTCGATACTTCTAATGTAATTTGACCGCTCAATTTTTAATAATTTTGGACACAAACGTGAAGTTCTTGCGTTTTTCTTTTAAAAAAACAATCTCACCTGGTTTTAGCAAATAACTCCCACTTGAAAGCAAGCTCCCACACAGCGCCCTACAGCCAGCATAGAAGCGAAATCATTCAACGAGAAATATCTGCGCCCGTTTTCCTTTTCTCTTTTTCTCTCGTCCAAAATACACACTTTCGACGGATTCCGAGAACTGGCAGAATTCTGCTATCAATCCTTTCAATGGAGCCCGGTATATTCGGATCAATGTTGGTGCCCGGCGAACGGAAATCGATAGAGGAAAATCAGATGACAGCGAGCGGGGACTAGAGGGGACGAGGCGGAGAGGACGGGAGCGGCCGTATTGGCGACCGCCGGGGCGTTGGTCCGGGGGCTGGGTAACGGTCGGTCGGGCGTATGACGACGCTAGGATCATAAAACCGATGTATGCTGCCAGCCCGTCCTCTCTCTCTCTCTCTCTCTCTCTCTCTCTCTCTCTCTCTCTCTCTCTCTTTCTCTCTCTCCGTCTCTCTTTCTCTCTTTCTTTCTTTCTTTCTTTCTTTCTTTCTTTCTCTCTCTCTCTCTCTCTCTCTCTCTCTCTCTCTCTCTCTCTCTCTCTCTCTCTTCTCTCTTTCTCTTTTTCTCTCGCCTCACTTGGTCGGCGCGTTGACCGTGATGCCAGTGGGAGCAGAGATGTCCACGGGTCCATTTTTTAGAACCCAACCTCAACCAATCAAATCTCCAACCCAACCCATGCCCGGCAATAGGGTTACTTGATCCCAACCCAATCCACCGTAATACTGTACATTACAGTTTCCTAAACCGTGGTTTATTTTCTGACCCGTCCAAACCCACCATCAATATGGAAAATTCTGACCTAACCCAACCCGTGGACATCTCTGAGTGAGATAATATATTATGGCGTCTCCGCAAAGAGAGTATTTTCTATCTAGAATCGAGAGAGACAACGTCATTTCAAATGACTTCGGTTCCTTCGACGCCGAGTAGAGAGCACAAAGCAAGGCCACGAAACCCTTTGCGCCCTCTTCATGGGGCGCCCATCTGCCCTATCTATCACCGAGGCAGTGTTTAATCTAGGCCGTTTCCGGGGGACAATTGCCCTTTTCCCCATCCCGGAAATTTCAAATTTCCCGGGAATTTTGGCATACTACATGGACTAACAGCAGCCCCTAACAGAATTCCCCCGACCCCGGAAATTTCAAATTCCCCCCGGCTTTGTCAGTTCCTCCCCCCCCTGAAGCCCAGAAGTCTATATTAAACATTGCACCGAGAGACCCTGTCTCCCCTATTCGAACTGGGACAAGTCGTTCGCTTAGCGCAAAATCGTTGAGGAGTTGGGACAGAAGGCAATGCATGAGACTGAGGCTAATTCAAGAAAGTTGAAAACGATGTTTTTCTCATAAAGACTTCTTAAATCCAAAAATGTCGACGTGCCTCCCCTCCCATTCTGTAAAATCCTGGCTACGCCACTGCCTTGCATACCCTAGGGTTACCACAGGGCAGGGCCTGTTTTGACGTGCAGTGATACACAAAATGTGCAGTGCATAAAATGAAAATGTGCAGCGGTAAAATGCAATTTTCTGTGCTTTGTGCAGTGATAAACTTTCCAGACCACCTATTTTTGGCCTGTTTTTGCGCGGAAGTCTACAAATTTTCTGAGCTTAGTACAGCGATAAATTTTTCTTAAAACAGTCCCTGTCACAGGGCGGAAGAAAAACGCAAGCAACGAAGAAACTCACGCACATATGGAACGCAAAAATACTTCCGCGGAACAATATTGACAAACGAAGACTAAAAAAGACGATACGAAAACCACCTAGCGACCAAATACAACATTAAACTAGAAAAAGAACGCCAACTCTTCTGCAGATATTTTCCATTTCAACGCATAACTGCTAATCTAGGACCTTCTAACGACCACATCTATCCAGGCGTACAGTAGAACTTCGTTAGAACGTACTTAACGGGTCTGTAAAATTCAGTGCGTTATATACGAGGCACGTTTTGTCCAATGGGGACCGTTATAGCCGAGGATACGTTATAGCCGAGTTCGTCATATCGAGGTTTTACTGTACAACGTTCGGTGAAAATTCCCCGGCGCCATCTAGTGGCGGCGACCACCGTCTTCTAGGATTTTATAAGAGATAAAGTCCGCCACAGAATCCATATGATAGATCCCGCGAGAGTGGGACAGGAAAAGAGTTATGACAGCCGTAGTGGTGGTGGTGGTGGTGATGGTGGGATGCCACTGCTTGGGTGACAATTCCATCAAACCGCTCGTATAGAAACATCGATTGTTGTAGACAAGAACATTCGTTATATATAAAGTATATATAATATTATATATATATATATATGCAATATCCATGGCTGTAGACAAGAACATTCTTTATATATATATATATATATATATATATATATATTATATAATTATCCATGGCTGATATGCGAATGCCCAGGAAACAACTCTGAGCAATACACTGAATATTTCCTATAACGGAAGATTCAAACTCAGTGTTTCATCCAGGAACCCAGGTCTGTTAGGGGGATTCCCCACCCCAAAAACCCTCAAAATCCCCCACGAAATAATTTGATTTGTGCATTAAACTGTGCATCTTAACTTCCAGCCAAGTCAATCCCGCGAAAAAACTCTGCAGTCTGGATAAAACACTGTTTAGACTGCTTAAAATTAATTCAATAATTAAGAGTTGTGCTTCAGTCACTTTCAACGCTGATTGTATAATGTATATCTTTCTATCCACTCCTGAGTGATTCAGTGATGTCTGATGCAATCAAACTGAGCCGACGTATTGGTTTCCGATAGAGGAATTGTAGTAATTGTGTCCAGCAATAGGATATGGTAGTCCTCCGAATATCTGAAAATGATAGCAATTTACATGCGCTAAAGAAAAATAACGAACGTTGTACATGCCGTCATGAAATCACACTATTATGAAATATTAGAATAGAAATCGATTGACGCCTATGCTGATAACTGGTAAATGTTACACAAGACTATCGATACTAAGCGAATAGATAACAGATGGATAGATGGATAAATAGATAGAACAAATAATGGAAGACAGAAAAACAGGCGATAAAACATAGACAGCTGACGCTGCTGCTGCTGCTGCTGATAATGATAACGATGATGATTATGATAACGATGATGATATGATGATGATGATGATGATGATGATGATGATGATGATGATGATGAAGATAAAGATGAAGAAGAAGAAGATGATGATGATGATGATGATGATGATGATGATGATGATGATGATGATGATGATGATGATGATGATGATGATGATGATGATGATGATGATAAAGATGAAGATGAAGAAGAATAAGAAGAAGAAGATGATGATGATGACGACGACGATCATGATGATGACGACGAGACTTCTGCTGCTCAGGGTCATATTGCGCAACTGAAAGAGCATTAGCAGCATACGAACCTGTTGAACAGGATTGGATAGGAAGAACCGTTGACGTTCTGCACAGGGTAGGATATCTCCGAAAGGTATGCGGGCGTCATTGAGAGCGATTGCTGCGGATAGGGCATCGGAAATGTTGACGGAAAAGCATATTGGGATAGCTGAGGCACTGGTCCAGTTGGCTGGAGGGTAGCCGAAGCTGATGGCGGGGGACTGGATACCCAGTTGACAAAATCCCTTCTTTGATAAAGCGCCATCCAACCAGCGTTAAATTCAGACTGAAAAGCGTTGGACTGCCTTGCCTTGATTCGCGCCTAGAGGCAAAGAACACAATCTGTATATTTAATATCAGAACATTAACCAAAACGAAATTTAATGTCAAATAAGATATTCAAGAAAAGTCAAAGTCCTTCCTGAGCCTCACGGGCTCATAGGGCGGCGCTGATCTCCGTTGCTATAGCCCTCAGCCAGGCGTGCAATGTCACGGATACCATTATGTGAAAGATTGGATGGGTTGAGCATAGTGGTTCTCACCTCACACACAGGGCAGATCCTACTGAACCACTCTAAACCTTATTATTATTATTATTATTATTATTATTATTATTATTATTATTATTATTAGTAGTAGTAGTAGTAGTAGTAGTAGTAGTAGTAGTAGTAGTAGTAGTAGTAGTAGTAGTAGTAGTAGTAGTAGTAGTAGTAGTAGTAGTAGTAGTAGTAGTAGTAGTAGTAGTAGTAGTAGTAGTAGTAGTAGTAGTAGTAGTACACACCATGACTGGTTTCCCAAGAAATTCGCCGATGTCTACTCTTAGGTATTCGTACGCCTTTCTTGCGCTCTCTTCCGAGTCAAATGTAACGTACCAACTGTCTCGATTAGCCAGTTCGATTGAAACAACAGGTGGGCATTTGGAACTAGTAAACAGTCTTTCAATTTCCTAAACGTTCAAAGCAGGTAACAGTAAACAACTCCCTATCCATCATCATCATCATGCACATGAATACAGTTAGGCCTCGATAGCTATCCGTTGAATTATTAATGGAAAAAATTGCTATGACTGACTGTCGCCTATGTGTGTGTATAAGCGGTGTGTCGCTGTAAGCGGCGTCTGTATAATGACGTGTTCTCTTGTAAATTATTTCATTTTACTTCGTGTGCGATGCAGATACAGAACAATGACAATATGCTAACCTCAATCTCAAAATGTATGACATTATATTGGATGGCAGATTTATCACAGAGAACTAATTATCTCCTCCACCCCCGGCTCTCCATATGGAACCTCTCTCGCTCTCGCTCTCTCTCTCTCTTCCCCCCTCTCTCTGTCTGTCTGTCTCTCTCTGTCTCTGTCTCTCTGTATCTGTATCTGTATCTGTATCTGTATCTGTCTCTGTCTCTCTCTGTCTCTCTCTCTCTTTCTCTCTCTCTCTCTCTCTCTCTCTCTCTCTCTCTTTCTCTTAATACTGAATTCCAACTGCCCACTCAGTGGCTTATGTTTCTGATATCACTTCATGAAAATTTTACAGTAAAACCTCGTTATAACTGACTCGGTTATAACGTATGCTCGGTTATAACGTACCGCAATGTACGGACCCGTGTGGTGCGATACCGTATTGGATGGTATTGGATATAACGTACCTCGGATATAACGTACTAAATTCTACAGACCCGCTAAGTACGTTATAACGAAGTTCTATTATATTCTTTGATCGTTCTTTGATTGCAACATGATACTAATAAGCATGATACTACTAAATTTCAGCATGATACTACTAAATGATACTAACGATATACTAACTTGATACTACTAAATGGTACTAACTATACTACTAACATGATACTACTAAATTGCAACATGATACTACTAAATGGTAGACCTACTAACGATACTACTAACATGATACTACTAAATTGCAACATGATACTACTAAATGGTAGACCTACTAACGATACTACTAACATGATACTACTAAATTGCAGCATGATACTACTAAATGGTAGACCTACTAACGATACTACTAACATGATACTACTAAATGGTAGGTCTACTAACGATACTACTAACATGATATTACTAAATTGCAACATGATACTACTAAATGGTAGACCTACTAACGATACTACTAACATGATACTACTAAATTGCAACATGATACTACTAAATGGTAGACCTACTAACGATACTACTAACATGATACTACTAAATTGCAGCATGATACTACTGAAATAAAACAATAAAACAACACTTTGATTTTTTTGCTCTTCACCTCAACAGGAGTGGTACTCGGTATCTCCCGGAGTAGCAGGACATTTCTTGGCGCACGCCGCTGGAATGCTGGGCGAACTTTCACTCCAGCTATATCCATCTCGACAAGAGAGGACTCTGGGAACAACAGATGCGGGAAATAGTCGATAATTAATTGGACATGTCAAGAAAATTTGAATCAGTTTTAAAGGCAAGCATATAAAATTAAGCTCAGTTGATTAAACGCTCCAGGCTTCAGGACTGCGGGTCACTAAAGATGACTCGTGAACTTATGTGACCCAATGGAGCTTTGAACTCTGACCAAGTGGCATAGCCAAGGGGTGTTGTTCCATACATTTTTTCTGACGCGGTTTTGGAGGTCAAACCCCTTTGTAAAATGCTATAAATAGAATGTAAAGGTATAGGGTGGTGACCTTTTTTACTTCTCGGCATCTGGAAAGAAAAATACGAAAAGGGAAAATGAAGATGACTTTTTTTGGTTGTCAAGATTTTTTGAAGTTGGCTACTATCAAAACCAAGACCCTCCTTCCGAAAATCCTGGCTACGCCACTGCTCTCTGAGTCTGACCTAAGGGTAATTGTCAATTAAATATCTATATCATCTTCTCGAAGCCGTTACGCCATTCCAAAACTATACTGCAGTGTTGAGTAACGATCATTCTCGATCCCAGCTTGAAGCTTATCTCTCAGCGGCCTTAGATACTGTCAAAATCTGAATCCTCATTTCCCATTTCCCACAACATCCTCGATCTACTTGATCTTCCTCTCATGTAACTCGCCTTCGTCCCCAGAATCAATCTTCTTTCAAAATTTGCAACCGTGCTTTTTCAGATGCTGCACTAGAACTTTGGAACACAATTCCAGCATCCCTCCGCTGTCTACGCCATGGTCAAATAACAAATTGAGTCACAATTTCCTTCCATTCTTGCAGCATCTCCTCGAGTTTTTCTTCCTAAACTCAAATCATTTCTCTTCCAAAAAATCATTTCCTCCATAGCTGTAACGTCTCAACCACTGGCCCTTTGGATTAAATGACCCTGCATGAACGACCCCACCTTTGGCTAAAGCTACTTCATTTTGAGATTAAGCCAGTGTTTTATCCAGACTCCAGGCCTTGGGGGGGAATTGAGGCTTGGGGGGGAAGTCGACTTGGTTGGAGGGGAAAAGACACAGTTCAATGCAAAATGTGTGTAAGTGCAGGGATTTTAGAGGGGATTTTGAGTTTTTGGGGGAGGGGGAATCCCCCCTCCTAACAGGCCTGTACAAAACACTGGATTAAGTGCCTAGGAATAAGGAGCTACTTCGGTGCTGCCTTTGAAAGCGCTATAGAAATTAACGAGATTTTACTTACTTACTTATAACAACCTAGCCTGACTGCCCTTCGAATATATTGAAAATTTTTGTATGGTATTAATTAGTACAACGTCCGCTGATTTGAGAAGCTTCCAATTGTACTGTATACTGAACTATTTATATAGCGCCGTAAGTATAGCATAACCTTATTAACCATATAGACAAGAGCGCTTTACAAGGGGTATGACCGTATGACTCCTTAAACACGATGGTTTTGCAGTTACCTCTAAGAACTTCAACAATGAAGTCGATATTGTCAGTAAGATTTCTGATTTTGTTGAAACGAGCCACAACCGAAATTGGTATGTAAAAGTCGTTGTCCATTTGGGAGACGAGAAAAACATCCTTCGCCAAATTGTCTCTAAAGAAATAAAACGCGGTTTAAAGTATAAGTATCATTAACAGTTCAACATAGTACAAACCCGTAACCTCCTCGAATCGCATTCAATAGCAAAAGGAAAGGTGGAACATAGTGGTTCTCGCTCAGGGCAGACCCTACTGAACCACTAAACCCTAAGTAATAAGCACTATACTGAAAAAGTGGCAAAACACGGACACGTATAAGGGGTCGTCCATAAATGACGTGACGCGATTTGGGCAGTTTTTTTAAAATCCCCCTTCGTCACACGTCGTCACAAAAGTCAGACCCCTCTAAAATATGACGTCACAACGCGTCAACGCCCCTTTCTCTTCTCGGATTTCGACAAGCAAAAAATGGCCATCCTCGTCATTTTTTCTTTTCCAAAAACGCCGACAAGCAAAAGAAGAAAGGTAGCCACTTAAACATTACTAGTATGTGACGTCACGTGTCTGCTACCCCTCCCCTTCGTCACACATCGTCACAGATGTTTGAACCCCCTAAGTGTGTGACGTCATTTATGGATGGCCCCTGATAGCAATTAAGCCATGCTTCTTGAGAGTCGGATAAAACATTAGCGTCTTCTATCTTACTCACTTTGAAAAGTAGTACTCCAGTTGATTCTTCAGTTGCACCCGTCTCTCTGTTAGAATTTTTGAACGTACATTTTCCAAACAGAGGGTTTCTATCTCTGGATAAAATTGGCAACAAGGTAATTCATTAATATTAATAAATCAGTTCCAAATAATTGTCAATTCAAACTAGATTAACACAGTTAATTTATTCTCTGGTGCGACGTTAACCACGGACACGTGGACAGTTAGCATGCAGAGGCGCAATATAGGTCTAATCGAAGTGCAATTGCAATAACAATTGAAAAAAGCTTTAAAATTACTTTGATTTAATGTGGTGCCATCTTGATCGTGGAAGAGACTCGGCCAGAGAAATTTAATTTATCGGAAATTTGGTTATAAATAACTGTCTAGTTTACTTAGAAAAGAGCGCAAAATATCATGGTTAGAGCCTAATTCTGCCGTTTCTTTCGGCAGCCAGATATTTCCCCGCAGATTTTCCAGTCAACCCCATACCCATGGATATTTTTGCACCCCTAACACCCCAACACCTCCAAAATTTGAGACCGATACCCTCTCCAACACCTCCCCCAAATTTGAGCCAGGGATGACCTTTTTTGCTTGTCAGACTTTTCAGCAGGGACCGACCCCCATAATATACCGATACCCCAAATTGATAATCCTAGAAAAAACCCTGCCCATCGCCCCACTTTTTAGAACGATCTCTAAATTGGTAGTCCAAAAATTTACAAAATGGAGAGATATGGGGATTCTAGTGCACTCTTATGCTCAAAATACATGCCTAACGTTGAACACGTATCTGGCTCTTAACAATTCTTTAACCCCTTAACCGGGGACCCCGGATATATCCGTCCATTTTACATTGAGTTACAGTTAAATACCCAGTTAAGGGGTTAATTAAGCCAGTGCTTAAAACGTCGTATAGTTGAAAATACCTGGATTTTCTGTTTCTTGCTCGAAAGCTTTTGATCCAGCATCAGATCCAGAATTTGCGATTCATCTCGTTGCCTTTAGAATTCGATCGATGAGTTCTGAAGAGGAATTTCGGAGAACGTTACTTGGAATCTGAGAGAAGGAAGAAGATCAAACTAAGCGCTGGCCAACACCGAAGAATTTTTTAATAAAGGCTCAATTTTTCAAATAATAACAGTTCCTCCACCGAGGGTTAAGCAGAAATGACGTCAATGCGTCTGCCAAGAACACCATTTATTGGAGGCTGGCGTAGGGTGCGATTTGTGACCTGGAGCAGTGGGGGGGGGTATGTCGAGCTTGGGGGATGTAGTTGTTGGGAAATGTAGCAGTGAAGGGATGTAGTGGTGGGGATGTAGCAGTAGGGGGAATGCAGTTGGTCAGTGAAGGGAGGGGAAGATTCCCCCCTTCCCCCTACAAATCGCGCCCTGGGCAGGTGTACTGACACAATTTGTGCCTAATCCTCGGTGGAGGAATTTTTATTATTTGTTCATACATTAAATTTGAGCCAATTTTTCGGTTTTGAATTCATACCTGTTTGACGTGTCTTATCCCCCTTAGATTGCTCCCCCGCTGTTCTGACTGATCTTTCCGGATTGACCTGGCTCTAATACTATTTGGATTTGGTGCGCCATCGGCTGATGCCCTGGGCATTATGATAGTGGCGCCATAGAAGTTTATTGATTGAGTTATTGATAATACAAATATTTGCTTGTAATAGCTAGTCATTTGGCATGATATTCGAACCTATAACAATACTTGTCTTTATTGGAACCTGAGTGTCACGTGACGCAGCCTGGTGACAACTGAGCTGGACGCGAAATTTGTTTATTGAGTGACCGCGTCACGTGCAAACAAGTGACCGTGTCACACATTATCTGTCAATTGAGCGGATATGGGCAGTTTTTCGTTGTCCTTGTTTACTTAATTTATTATTTAAAGCAAGCTTTGTGCATTGGCATATATTATTTCCATCTAGGGAATAATGGACCCAAAGCCATGGTAAAGATTTCAGACTATGACCGGTGGCTTACCTTTAACCACCGGGCAATGTTTCAGAGGGAGAGAACCAGGGCCGAACAGAGAACAGAGAACAGGATGCTGTAAAAACAAGCTCCTTGCGTCTGTCCGTAAATTTTCGAATATGTGAAAAAGTCTACCAATTTCGAACTCTTCATTTAGTTCCTGCGGCCTTGATCTTGCAACGCCGAAGAGAAAGGGAGTTACAGTTGTCTAGAGTCTAGAGTCTCTAGCAGAGGCGTAGCGACGGTATCAGGCACCTTGGGGAGGAGCAAAGTGCACCGTTGGCGCCCTCAACACTGCTGACGAGCAAAAACGTAATCACATCGTTCTCTCGGACTCCCCTCCCCTCAACTCTCTACGGCACCCCTCTTCTTATAGGCCAACTACTGACAAGCAAAAAAAGGTCGCCACACTTCTTTCTTCTTATTTATTATGTATTTGACTGTTTAACTTACCCCAAAAACCCGATTTTGACGCCCCCTCACCTCGGCGCCCGGGGGCATTGCCCCCACCTGCCCCTCGTTACGCCTCTGGTCTCTAGACGACTTGATTTGCCTTCTTAATACGAGTTTCCGGAGATAGAGAGAGAGAGAGAGAGAGAGAGAGAGAGAGAGAGAGAGAGAGAGAGAGAGAGAGAGAGAGAGAGATGACTTGCATAATTTATGTTCTCAGAAGTGGCTGTTTTCTTGACTTGTTTCTCTAAGTTCCTCTAAAGGTCCCTGTGCATCTCTGTCTCTGTCAGCGTGTCTGTTTATCTGCCTCTAATGTGCAGCAACTGTGGAACTTTTAATAGCTCTACTCTTCATAAGAATTTTCATATATGTATATACAGTATAATATGCATATTTATACATACAGTAGAACTTTGTTATAACGGACTCGGTTATAACGAATACTCGGTATGACGTTCCGCGAGGCACGGTTCCGTTTGATACGCTACCTTGTATATATGACACTGCATTTACAAACCCGCTAAGCACGTTATAACGAAGTCCTACTGTATATGTACATACGTGCACGCGTTAACATGCACGTATAAGCATATATATATATATATATATATATATATATATATATATATATATATATATATATATATATATATATACGCGCTGTACAGCTCAGCAATGGTGCAAGGTTATCGGGTGTTATCAGAAAAGCCTTATAGTGATGACGTTAATAAGCCCATATGTTCTGCACTGGCTTCAATGCTTACGTGCCCTGCGTTTTGCGTCAATTCCAAGATATCAACAAACGCCTTTGGCTGTTATTAAAGGTCTTTGCCTCGACGCAGTGGCGTCTCCACCGGGGGGACAGGGGGGCCCGTGCCCCCCATATTGAGTGCCTGGTCCCCCAGTGCCCCCTCCCCCAGTTGGGACCCTATACTTAATGCTACATACATTAAACAACAAAGGGTTGGCCCCATGATTAGAAGTTGCCACCCCAACGGCCCCCCCCCCCACTTGCCAAATCCTAGAGCCGCCACTGCCTCGACGTAGGAGTTTAGGACGAGCCAATAAGTGAACTTTTTGTACAATTATGGAATAGAGCAGCGGAAAACGAAGGAATGTGTGCAAAACTAATGACGTCAGAGGAATAGGGAGGTTAATGAATGCAATTGAATGAATTTCAGGAGTGAAGTCTTTGAAATATACACAAATATATACTATATTATTTTCGATTTAAACGACCGATGCTTGTTAATTAAATAGACTTGCAGTTATGAGAACTATAATAATGCAACCCATGGATATTTTTACACCCCCTAACACTCCCCAAAACCCCCTCCCAAATTGAGACCGACACCCCTTAACACTCCTCCCACCCCCATCTGAGCTTGGGGTGACCTTTTTTGTTTGTCAGACTTTTTCGGCATGGACATGGACCCCTAAAATATATCGACACCCCCAATTGGTAATTCTAGAAATAACCCTGTTGCAACAGCCAGGAGGGTATATATATATATATATATATATATATATATATATATATATATATATATATGACTTGGACCCCTACTTTTTAATCCAAGCATACGCCTCCGGTTGAAAAGTCCAGAGATTAGCCCTTAAGATCAGGGTATGCAATCAGAAATGGATGTTTTTAATTATTTTTCATTGAAAGCGCGTCTTTGAACGTAAGGCCATGTTTTTGGTGGTTATAGGCAATTTGGACGATGTTTTTGTTTTTACAGTGAGATATACTGGAACCGCGGTTTTGGTCTGCTTTAGATTAGGAGTGCCGGAGGAAAACGTGCTGAGCGCAACTGCCAGGCAGTCAGGCCAGGAAAAGCCCCCACCCCCCACCCCACCCCACCCCGTCGAGTGCGTAGGCAGAAGGCATGCATTGCACTGCCCGATATGAGAACGCGCTGCAGTGCTGGGTACGAGAGAAAACAAAGTCAGTTCCTGCTTCATGCGGGAACGCTGGCTGGCTGGCTCGATGGCTGGCTGGCATTCCGGGACGAAATGAGCAGAGGCTATAAGCCGCGGAAAATCCAGCTTCGTTTCTAGATGTGGGCCCCGGGAAGACAAAAGACTGAACTGCCGGATAAACGCACCCCGGGCTTAATTAATTAAGAGCGACCAGATTAACCTGCGTCACCCGGCAGCTTCGAAAGGTCCGAGGGGAAGACAGGAATCAAGATCTTTCGAGCGCTTTCCCTCGGAAGGGAAAGGGTAGATTCTAACATCGGAATTCAAACACCCTCCGTAGTAACAGTCCGGTCGCCGAAAACATCGAGTATAGCGACGAGATGCAGTCAGTGGCGACAAAGAGAGGGGGAGGCAGCGACTTCTCCGATGAGGAACTGGACCGTGGAGCGGTGTCCCCGAGACAACTGAGTTCCAACGATACTGAACTCCTAGACGATAACGCCATGGAACGAATTCTTTCGAGACCGTCCCTCCCGAGAAAGAAACTGGAATTATTCGAAGGTTAGTTCTAGCTATAGCAGTGGCGTAGCCAAGGGGAGCTTTGGGGGTTAAACCCCTCTTAGCTACCGAACTTTTAAAAAATGGGGTTCTCTGCATTTATTATTTTGGGATGCGATTTTGGGGGTCAAAACCTCCCCTTGGCTGCCGACCAACAAGTTTTAAGTGATATAGAATGTAACGGTGCACGAGGTGACGACCATTTTTGCGTGCCAGCACCTGTAAGAGGAAAATAGAAGAAGGAAGATGAGGGGATGACCTTTTTTTGCTTGTCAATATTTTTTCGAAGTTGGTCACAGTCAAAACTCAACAACTCAAAACCAAACCCCCCTTCCGAAAATCCTGGTTACGCCACTGAGTTACAGGGCGATCATAATACAACAAACGACGTAGACTGAGATTCAACATTGCATTTTTCTAGCACCCGAGTTTGTCCAGAGATTGACGAACTACCAAGAGGCCACCGTCGGCGATACGGTCACCTTCAGCGGTCAGTACAGGGCCTTTCCACGGCCGACCGTCAAGTGGTTCAAGGACGAAGAGGAGATCAGCGAAACCCAGCGTCACGTCATCGACCTTTCCTCGGAGGCGAGCGGTATCGTCCGCCTGATCATCCAGGAGGCGATCCTCTTGGATGAAGGTGCCTACAAGTGCAAAGTGGAAAACCAGGACGGGGTCGCTTCGACCACAGGATATCTCTCCGTTTTTTCAGGTTAACTTGATACCAGTCGAGATCAGAGGCGGTTCTACGTGGGGGGGTGAGTGGGTATGCATCCCCCCACCGGACTTTTCTGCCTTTTCTTGCTTGTGAAACCTATTTTTGAGTAAAATCTAGTAAAACTACTTGGGAAAACTGCGGATGACCATTTTTTACTTGTCAACCAATTTTTCGCGGAAAAAGTGTAGTCAAATTAGGGATAAAATTCCCTTTTATCAGCCTTTTTGGGTAAAGTTTATTGATTTTTTTCGTTCTATTATTCATCCCCCACCAACTTCCTATTAATTCATTTCACCCCCCCCCCACCAAGAAATCATTGGACCGCCACCGTCCGAGATACATTAGAGACGTGGTTCTCAAGATTTTCAAGTAAAGGGCCACATTTACTATCTTCGGTACTCAAGCGGACCACATCGTTATAAAATTCTACAGTATAGACCAGTGTTTTATACAGGCCTGATAGTTGAAGAATTTCCTCCCCCCCCCACCATCCCAAAATTCCCTCCACCAAAAAATCTCGGCATTGACACAAGGTTTTGCATTGAACTGTGTCTCTTCCCCTCCCGCCAAGGCAATTTGCCTCCCCCAAGGCCTGGTGTCTGGATAAAACACTGACTGACTATTGTACACAAGTATAGACAATTCTGATACGGGTTCTTACGGTGGAAAATCGATTCGATACAAAGGGAATCTAAATGTTTATAAAATTATAACAGTTGTGTATTATTATTATTATTATTATTATTATTATTATTATTATTATTATTATTATTATTATTATTATTATTATAGACGACAATTTATATAGCGCCATATGCGTGGCGAAGGCCATAGCCAAGAGCGCTTTACACGAGTCTGTAGTAGGAAATGCTGAAAAGTGTAATATCAACAAGTACCCATCTTCTGCGATAGGTAGCGAAGTACCAGCTGTTACTGGTCTTTATAACAGTACCGTTGCAAAAATAATTAACTATTTATTAGTCTTCGCACACGTAGTACCAAGACAAGTATCTTATAATGAATTAATAATAATAATAATAATAATAATAATAATAATAATAATAATAATAGTAATAATAATAATAATAATAATAATAATAATAATAATAATAATAATAATAATAATAATAATAATAATAATAATAATAATAATGTGATTTTAAGTGGTTTAGGAGGCTAAGCAAGCCTATGTGAAAACAGACATTTATTGACAGACAAATGTCCGGATAAAAGCAACTCGAACCAGGCGAAGAAGACGACGCCGGACAAGGTCAGCACCACTCCCTTTCTGCGACCGATCGTCGAGCAGAAGTCGATGGAGGAGCGGGAGGAGAAGGAATACCAGCGCCTTCCTCCGTCTCCTCTTCAAGAGTTCATGGCCAAGATTCGACACGGAACGAAATCAATGAACGGTCCAGTCGTGTACGCAGATCTCGCAGGAGTCTATCCAGATGGTCAGTAACAGCGTATTCGACGCATACACCATAAGTCATCGTCGTCTTCGTCCTCCTCCTCCTTCTCCTCCTCATTGTAATCGTTTTCGTTATCGTCATCATCATCATTGTCATCGTTGTTGTTGTTCTTATTTATTCGTTGTCATCCGCATATTTAATGGCAGAAGATTGCAGTACATTCAATTCAGGTAGTTAAAAACGAAGGCAATAAATAGCTATTATAATAGTCGTAGTAGTAGTAGTAAAAGTAGTAATAGTAGTAATAGTAGTGGTAGTGACAGTAGTAGTAGAAGTAGCAGTAGTAGTAGTAGTAGTAGCAGCAGCAGTAGCAGCAGCAGCAGCAGCAGCAGCAGCAGCAGCAGCAGCAGCAGCAGCAGCAGCAGCAGCAGCAGCAGCAGCAGCAGCAGCAGCAGCAGCAGCAGCAGCAGCAGCAGCAGCTGTTGTTGTTAGCAGCAGCAGTAGCAGTGGTAGCAGCAGCAGCAGCAGCAGCAGCAGCAGCAGCAGCAGCAGCAGCAGCAGCAGCAGCAGCAGCAGCAGCAGCAGCAGCAGCAGCAGTAGCAGCAGCAGCAGCAGCAGCAGCAGCAGCAGCAGCAGCAGCAGCAGCAGTTGTTGTTGTTGTAGTAGTAGTAGCAGCAGCAGCAGTAGCAGCAGCAGTAGCAGCAGCAGTAGCAGTAGTAGTAGTAGTAGTAGTAGTAGTAGTAGTAGTAGTTATTGTTGTTGTTGCTGTTGTTATTGGACATTTTGAAAGGCATAACTGAAAGAATAAGCGTGAATATATTAAGATAACCATGAAAATAAGACTTGAAAACTAATCTGGAACAAGTTTGGGTTTCAGTTATTTTAAAATAGAAGGACCTGATAATATTATTGATGCGTTGAAATTTTTCAGAGGACGTCATCAAGGATTTTGAAAGCGTAACAACCGAAGACGAAGCAGAAATGGAAGTTTTCGACGAACAAGATCGCAACAGTGCCACCCCATCCGCCAGCCCCGTCGAAGAAAAAGATGGACCCGACTTTCCCACTGAAACACTAAACAACAACACCATCCAAAGCGCTCTTACCTTTCTTACACCTGCTTCGACCACCGTCGTCATGGAAACGCAGCTGTCAGGCGAGGACAGTGCCTACGATTCCGACGGTCAAGACTGCCAGACCCCGGTGGTACGCAACGGTACCTGGGGTACGGGTTGCAACGGTACCGGTACGCAGAGTGCGGTCGGGGAGTCCTCGAGTCAAAGTAACCGTCGACTGAAACTTACGCTGCGAAGAGCCGAGGCTGTGGAACTCTCCGACATAGAACCACTACATTCGGGCTGTATTACTGCAATCGATGCAAAATTCCCCGTGAACAGTCCAACGGCACCGAATGTAGTCGAACGTCAAAAGGAAGATGTTTCTTTCTTCCGTGAAGAACACAAAGAAATCGACGGTCAGACAGAAAGGGAGATATCTGAAGCAAAAGAAACCGCACTTGGAAAGGAAGTTTGCACCAGAAGTGCAGTCGATGTGGTATTCGGCTGGATTGACTCGCCATGGTATCAGTTTTTCACTGTACTTATTGTGAGTGCCCAGGCGATAGGTTTGTTCGGTGGCGTACCAACGGCCTATCTTATCACCGCTCTTATGATTATCAGCGTAATTAGCTTCGTTGTCTTAGAACATCGTTTTACGATTGAGAGGCACGACTAACAATAATACTTGGCAAACAATTTCAACACCAACATCATCAGCATCATCAGCATCATCATCATCATCATCACCATCATCATCATCGTCATCATCACCATCATCATCATCGTCATCATCATCATCATCATCATCATCATCATCATCATCATCATCATCATCATCATCATCATCATCATCATCATCATCATCATCATCATCATCATCATCATCATTATTATTATTATTATTATTATTATTATTATTATTATTATTATTATTATTATTATTATCATCATCATCATCATCATCGTCGTCGTCGTCGTCAGCTCATCATCATCATCTTCTTCTTTATCATCATCTTCACCATAAGCATCATCATCATCATCATCAACAACAACAACAGCAACAATAACAAAGCAGTGCATGATAGTAATAATAAACCTACCAATACTGCCTTTGCGAGACATAGTGTATATATATACATATATGTATGTATATACATATATGTATATATATGTATATGTATAATAGGACTCAGAATTTTTACCATATCATAACACGCATGTGATGTATATTTGAGATAGTGAAGATAACAACAATATTCATAATCTATGACAATGTGTGCAATCAAAAGCTAAGAAACCTGATGCGGTAGTGCAGATCGAAAATACGTTAGAATTGCAAAATGCTAATTAAACTATGCATTAAATGTAACGTCATTTCGTTGTTAATTACAATACAGAGGTACATTGATAACTGCTACTGAATCGCTATTACAGTACATGCAGTAAAACTTCGTTATAACGTAGTACTGTACGGGTCTGTAAAATTTTGTGATATATATATATATATATATATATATATATATATATATATATATATATATATCAGATCTACGCTATATTCAATACCAACCAGTACAGTAGCGCATCACATGGGACCGTACATTGCGGCACTTTAAAACCAAATATGCGTTATAACCGAGTCCGTTATAACGAAGTTCTTCTGTATATAGCACGTTGGAAGGGTTTTCTATGTTTCAACTAGCGATTCAAGTTATCCACAGACATTTAATTATGTCCAAAGTAATCAATTTCTATTGTCTAATAATTCGATGTGTCTTCTGAGAAAGCGAATACAAACACGAGCGTAGCTTGGAATTTAATTTGGGGGGTATAATGTGATTTGGGGGTATAAATCTTAAAAAACGTTGAAAATCTTGTAAAAAACACATTAAAAGCTTTAAGGTAGCCTGATTTTTTTTTGGGGGGGGGTATATACCGATACACCCCCGTCGCTACGTCGCTGATTACACTATGCTCCTGGATGAGACTCATAATCCAGTTGCCACCTTATTCGTCTGTGGCAGGAGGTCTATCACCTGGCACGACATCCAGGTGGTAAGATTCCACCTTTTCCGTTCCGCCGTCGACGTACTTCCAAGGCGTGAAGCTATCCAGGTGTGTGGTTCGATACTCGGTGGCAAATTCCGGCTCCAGCGGGACTGGATCCGGTTTAAAATTACCCGTCTTCACCGGGTCCCTTTCCACGAACTCGCTCCGGTAGGTTGTTATCGAGTCCAGCTTCGCGGAATTCGGCTGCCAGGCTGGTCGATCCGACTTCCGTCTGTCCGGCAACTGGTACGGGACGTAGCTGTCTCGATAGTCGGTCTGATCCGGAAACGGCTCCTGCGTCTTCAAGGGGACATGACAGGGTCTGTAGTCCTTCCTCGCGGTCACCTCGTGGGCGACATAATCGACGGAGTAGGTCGGGTCGCCGCCGAAGCGGGCCCCCGGATCGGAGGAGAACAAGTCGTCGGCGGTCTGCTTCTTCTTCGGACGCTTCGGTCTCTCCTCTGCCCCCAGCGGCCGGACGGGGAACTCCAGCTCGTAGCTTGTCGTCCCGTCGAAGGCGGGGAGAGATTTTCCCAGCTGGGAAACGGGGAGCAACGGAGCAGTCCTTTCCAGTTCCCTGGGAACGAATTCCAGGCTGTGGGTAGTCGTGAAATCGAATTCCCCATCCGGAACCTAATAATAATAATAATAATAATAATAATAATAATAATAATAATAATAATAATAATAATAATAATAATAAATTATTAGTAATAAATTAATAATAATAAATTAATAATAATAATAGTACAGTAGAACTTTGCTATAACGTACTTCGCGGGTCTGTAAAATTTAATACGCAAAATCCGAGGTACATTATATGCAATACCATCCATAGCCGAGGATACGTTACAACTGAGTCCGTTATAACGAAGTTCTATTGTAGTAGTAGACTAGTAGTAGTAGTAGTAGTAGTAGTAGTAGTAGTAGTAGTAGTAGTAGTAGTAGTAGTAGTAGTAGTAGACTAGTTGTAGTAGTAGTAGTAGTAGTAGTAGTAGTAGTAGTAGTAGTAGTAGTAGTAGTAGTAGTAGTAATAATAATAATAATAATAATAATAATAATAATAATAATAATAATAATAATAATAATAATAATAATAATAATAATAATGAGACCAATATAGTATATACCTTATATGTCGGTCTTTCGTGACCCAACGGTCGAACGACCTTCCAATCAACATACGAGGACTTTTGCGTCGTCGAATCCTCGAATACCGTTTCCGTCTTCAGAGGACAGACTTCCGGTTTGCAGCTGGCGGTCACGTGCAGCTCCTTTGGCGCGTAGTCGCTTTTGTAGTTCGTGACGTCACTCATCGGCGTCAGAAGCGGCGGTTGCCATAGCGGCCGCTTCGCCTGTTGCCTAGCAACCGCGTGGGAGTATTTCGGGAAGCTGTCGCGATAGGACGTTGCCGTTGGAAACGGGTCGGTCGGCTGCTTCGGGGGCTCCAGGGGCTTTGCGCTCTTGAAGGCGGTCACGTGATGGGGTAGGAATTCCAGGGAATAGTTGGACGTCCCCTCGAACTTCTTCGAAGGCGGGCGATAGTCGTGTTGGCGAGGTTTCCTCGCATTCAACGACAAGTCGTAGGCCTTGTAATCATCTACACCACAGTTAAGATTATGTACAGTAGAACCTCTATAGGAGTATCCAGAACAGTCTCTATGGTCACTGATCTATGCCCACCAGCTAGAAATCTGCTTCTGCCATTGGCGTCTATTAATAGACGACAATGGTTTCTATGGTTTCTGCCCACCAGTGGGCGGAGCAACCGGACTTTGTTGGTAAACACTGGACACCCCAATAACGTATTTAGCGGGCCTGCAAAATTGAGCACGTTATATCCTAGGTACTTTGCGATACCCAATACTATCCATTGCGGTAGTGCGTCACATTGGACCGTACATTACAGTACGTTGTAAGCATTGTAACCGGACAATTTATATGGCGCTATAGCATAGTTAAAAATACCTAAATCAAAAACGCTTTGCCACTCTGACATGTCAATGAAGGTCCGAAGGTGGCGATGTTAAAAATCCACTCGGATGATAGAAATAACTCGTTGCCGCGAAGAAATCCGTTATAACTAAGCACAGTGTTTATTCTAGCCACCTTTACATTGGGGGAGTTTGAAATATTTGGAGGACAAGATTCGTCTCTCCACGATTGTAGGGGAGGGAATTTCCATCCCCCAAGCCAACGTATACAAATTTGGGGGGGGGGCTGAATTTTAAAACTGGGGAATTACCCCAAAAAAAAAAAAAAAAACAGGCCTAGAATAAACACTGACTAAGCATACGTTATTACCGAGTCCGTGATATTGAAGTTCTACTGTAGTGGCACAAATTCTTGAAATATTAGTAGCTAATTTTGTTGACTTATACTGTGCAGCATGATGCAAGGAGTAAAGCAAAGGAAACTCCGTCTATTTGGACGCATATGCAGAATGAAAGAGGATAGAAAGATCAAAGCTCGTTGCCCTATTCTTGAACTCTGGTTACGCCACTAATAACTCTGGTTACGCCACTAATAACTCTGGTTACGCCACATCATAATTCAAGTGTAACGCCGTATTCTGATGAGATGGATATAGTTTAACCTTTGTAAGATGGCTGTCCAAAGAACGTTCCCAGGTTCTCTCTCGGGCGGTCCGGTCTGATCATCTTCGTTGGAGCTAGAGGCTTCTCTGCAACAAGCACACAAAAGATGGTCAAAATCGTCCATCCATTTAATAATAATAATAATAATAATAATAACAATAACAACAACAACAAAAGGGTTCCTGTGCTTAGAGTGATTCAATAGGGTCTGCCCAGCCATCCAGAGAGAGAGACAGACAGACAGGGAGAGAGAGAGAGAGAAAGAAAGAGAGAGAGAAAGAGAGAGAGAGATACACTTAAGATTTCAAAGACGCCGTGACAGTGTGGGGGGTTAGAACGTTGTTTGTAGAGAATAGCTTTTCTAAACTAACGTTTGTAATCGCGATAGTACTGCGTTTCCAGGTCAATTGATCCTTCCATTGGTTTGTATCGCTTGTCTTTTCCGAAACGAAATTCGGCGCCGGGCTCGTCGCTAACTCTGCAGAAGAAGCGAAGAGAATTTTCAATGACAGTCGGAAAAGTCACGAACGGAAATTTTATTCTCGATATTTATTATTATTATTATTATTATTATTATTATTATTATTATTATTATTATTATTATTATTATTATTATTATTATTATTATTATTATTATTATTATTATGAGGGCTACTAGAAACGGAGATCAGCGCCGCCCTATGAGCCTGTGGCTCGGGAAGGACTTTGACTTTTTTGATTATTATTATTATTATTATTATTATTATTATTATTATTTTATTATTATTATTATTGACGATTTATGAAGCGCAGTAACATAGCCATCAGCCATAACCAAAAGCGTTGTACAGTCAACAGTCAAAGAGAGTTTTCAATGAAAAGCGAAGAGATATGTGATTGAATTCAAGCGCAGAAATTGTCATAACTTCTGATTCAGTAAGTAAGGTAAAAAACACAGTTCGCCGAGTACATACACCTTGATCGTTGTCTTACCTGAGGTCTCCACGGTTGACGATACGTATCGGAGGCAGGTAGATTCCTGTGGCTCCCTCTTGCGGCATGGCGAAGATGCTCGTAGCTTTGTCAAATAAGAAAATTGTACCTGCATACAGGTAGTTTCAATGATAAACTGTGACGATGTACCTGTGAATTCGTTGTACTTGCCTGCATTAATTATACATGTATACTTTTATTATTGCCTAACTTGATCCAGCTTAGGGGCCATCCACAAATGACGAAGCGTACTTAGGGGGGGGTCAAATATTTGTGACGACGGGAGTTCCCGATATGTGACGTCACAAAATAACTTTTTTAGGTGGCTAACTTTTTTTTGCTTGTCAAGAATTTTTCGAAGTAGAGGTGGGATTGACGCGTTGTGACGTCCTATTTTAGAGGGTCTGACTTTTTGTGACGACGTGTGACGAACGGGGGAGGGTCAAAAATCTGCAAAAATCGCGTGACGTCATTTATGGACGGCCCCTTACTAAATTAAAGTTTTAAAAATGCAAATTTATTTGACTATTTATCTTTTCCTGTTTTGCTGCAAAAAAATTCACCCATTATTTTATAATTATAATTAATCATTCATCAATCAGTTCAATGCTATTATTAGTGAACTTCTGTAGCGCCAGAGTTCAGCGTCGCATCGAATTGCACTCTTTAATTAGCTTTAGATTTTCCTTCTGTTATTCCTCAACTTTACTTTACTTTACTTTACTTACTTTATTCCTCAACTATGCTGCGAAAAGATTATATAAAAATTCAGGCTAAGCTTAATTTACAGGAATTTTGAACCTAATGTTAATCTATGCCACAATACTCTCATTAGTACAGTATAAATAATAATAATAATAATAATAATAATAATAATAATAATAATAATAATAATAAATGTCTTTAATTTTAAAAGAACACAGTGAATTAGAAGACTTGGACATGTCACGAAGACATAGATTCAGACGAATTTTCAAAGAAATAATAATAATTTACGCACTTCTATAGCACCAGTTCTAATACCTAAGGGTACCAATCGATGGTATACTTCAAATCCATCCGCAAAAGACCAGGTCATTCCAGAGATCAGTCAGAGGGAGAGAGTAAGACCGACCATGGAGTAAAAGCTAAATGTCGAACACCTTAGCTGCTACACATTGAAAGTCTCAAAAATAATCAAAGAAAGAAAACCTATTCAATAATTGACCATCTTACTTTGATTCTTCTATAACGAATAGTCTCCTCAAACAGAATGCTGGCTCCACGTGATCGGTTGCTAAGCGACCTCTAACTTTCAATGCATATATATATATATATATATATATATATATATATATATATATATATATATATATATACGATGCGATGATATATCGCCCAAAGAAATGACCATATGTAGATTTCTGCACTTAAAACTGCACAGGCAAATCGGTAGGCCAGGTAATGTGTTCGAATGCAAATCGATTTTCTAGGCGCTTCTGTTACACGTTCATTCTTTGTCTGTCGTCAGGTCTACGATGTTGCAACTGTGGACTTTAGCCAATAGACAGGCCTACCATATACTGTACGCTGCAAGGTTGCGGAACCGTTAATAAAAGTAGCGGTAGAGTTTTATCAGTAGCTGCAGAGAGACAGAAAGACAGAGATAGTGTGACACACACACACAGAGAGAGAGAGAGAGAGAGAGAGAGAGAGAGAGAGAGAGAGAGAGAGAGAGAGAAGGAGGAGGAGACAGAGAAAGAGTGGGAGAGAGACACAGAGAGAAGACAGGGAGAGAGAGAGAAAATAGAGAGACAAAAAGAGATAGTGATAGAGACAGAAAGAGTGAGAGACACAGAGACAGAGAGCTAATGTGAGACACACAGAGACACGCAAAAAGACAGAGATAGATATATAGAGACAGAGAAAGAGTGAGAGAGACAGAGACAAAGAGAGATAGTTTGAGACACACCAGAGAGAGAGAGAGAGCTAGAGAGAGAGAGAGAGAGAGAGAGAGAGAGAGAGAGAGAGAGAGACGCAGAGACAGAGATAGATCTATAGAGACAGAGATAGAGTTAGAGAGAGGCAGAGAGACATAGCGACAAATACACGCACACGCAGAGAGATTTCTTCGATATAACCGAAATCGCAGGGATATTTTGCGCTAAATCAAGGCCTTTGAGTATTTGTCATCGCCCGCTGCAAGTGTCTGAAGACCTGTTCACAGGTTGCCTTGGCTGCTGCGAACAAACCCTCGAAGACCAATCGAACGTTGAGCAGACGTCTTAGAGAACCAATTCGCGCCAAGAACCTTAAGACATGCACACTACACCAGGATAAGTGACGCTTATGACAGCAGTCGTCAACCATAGTAAAGCGAAGTAAATAGTGCATGTATAATATATATATACATATATATATATATATATATATATATATATATATATATATATACAGTACTGCTCAAAAAATTGTGAATTGCGAACACTCGTGAATTTCTAAGGAAAACGAAGTTTAATGCTTGTTAAAACATTGCAATCACAACCAAGAACACCAATACTGTATTTTTTCATTAATGATAATATTCTACGATTTATGTACAGAAAGAAGGCTATAGATATGCAAAATTCAGAAGACTGTTGAAACGAATTTTATCCACATTTTCTTGTGTCCCCATCTTCATTGCATCAAACCGTACTATAGAATAATCAGTATATTCGGTCTCAATTGTATTCTATAGCGATAGAAATTGCCACGAAAAATGGTCAACTATTTTTGCATATCTATAGCCTTCTGTACATCAATCGTAGAATAGTAGCCTATCATTAATGAACAAATACAGTAGAGAATATACGTTTTGCTTCGAAAAATCCACGTGTGTTCGCAATTTTTGAGCAGTGTTGTATATACTGGGACATACATGCGCGTATGTGTGTTTCTGACCTGGTTTCATTCAGAATCCAAGTCTGGGAACTGTGACTCTGTCTTTCTAGAATTTTCCCAATGCTTGGCGAATCATCTTCTCATACAGTGTTTATCTAGGCCTTCTCTGAGTTTGAAATTCCCCCTCCAAATTTTGATATTTTGGCTTACGCGGGAAAAATCCCCCTCAAACAAATAATTTTGTATAGATATTATGTTACGAAGGGTGAGGAGAGGGGGTTTCCGCTTGTCAGGGTATTTGAAGAGGGAATAATAGAACAATATAAGGATGGCCTTTTTTGGCTTGTCAGGCTATTTAGAGAGGGGAAAAGATACACTCGACTTTTTTCCTTGTCAGGTTTTTTGTAGGGAAAAATATAAGGATGAATTTTTTCTACTTGTCAACACTTTGTTCCCTCCCCCACAAACTTTTTTTTTAAAACTCCCCTCCAATGGCTAGGTGGCTAGAATAAACACTGTTCTCACATCAGTAATCTGATCGCGAAGATAAATGTAACACAACTGGATAATGGATGCCAAATTGTTTGTCATTGGCAGAATACAGCAATTGCTGCTGATTTGCTTCGTTCTATGTTCTAGACACGGCCTATTTGGCGTTGTGCGACCGGTTCTCGTCAGAACACCGAAGTTAAGCAACGTCGAGCTCGGTTAGTACTTGGATGGGTGACCATCCCGGGATCTAATCGTGGTGCCGGCGGCCAACCAAGCCGTTCATCGCTTAGGCGTCGATAAATTGATAGCAGCGCTAAGCTGCGAAGGCAAAACGCAGGTTTAGAGAAAGTAATGGCAACCTACTCTATATTAATGGCGTAAGCCACCTGCGTTCGCTGTTTGCCTAGTACCGGAGATCAGCGCCGGAAACCCTACGCTCGTTCGAGCATGGGACTACCTTTACCTTACCTATGATCCTCTGTATTTTAGATATCTTTGGACCAGCACAGGTCTAAAATGTCATTATTCATTCGCATAGCTTGGTTCACGTCAGATATCGACTCACCTTTCTTCGATTTACCGCAACTTACAGTGGCGTAGAAAAGTCTGGCGTCGCCTTCTATTGTTACAATCACGCTGGGCGATTGTTTTGATTTACTGCGTTGACCTTAGAATGACAAGCAACACGATAGAAGGAAGGAAAGAGAAAAGGAAATAGCAAAATAGAAATTTAATAGATGAAAAGAAATTGAAAATAGATTCCAGCCTTTTGCACGCCACTATAATAATAATAATAATAATAATAATAATAATAATAATAATAATAATAATAATAAATATAATAGTAATAGTAATAGTAATAATAATAATAATAATAATAATAATAATAATAATAATAGTAATAATAACAATAATAATAATGTGATTTAAGTGGTTTAGGAGGCTAAGTAAGCCTGTGTGAAAACCACTGTAGTAACTCTCCACATTCAATAGTATAGTTTTTCGAGATAGCCTTTGAATCGATTTATAGGCATGAGCCTTTAGCGAGGGTTGTGTTGGACGGACTGAGGAAGGATGGATGACTAGCTGCTGGATGGATGAAAGGGTGGATATATGGATGAGTGGTTAGTTTGGTAAGTTTTGTTAGAGTTCATTTTCACGTTATTTCAAAACAATGATTTCTCGGGAAATAATAATTATTATTTGTGAAAATAACGCGTCAGAACTGATCGATAACCATATATTCATCGTTCGCTGAAAACAAGCAAAGCATAGAAAATTTAATACTGTTTATATCTTATAATGTCGTCGGCAAAAATGAGATCTTGAACGAATTCAAACACTAACGAACAATATTCACAACCGCTAAACCGATATCACAGTATGTACGTTTATATGTCAAACGGAGGGGATCTGTTGGCTATGAGAAGATACCTAAGGAGGAAGCTAAATCGAAGCGTGTGTTATATACGACTCCTGCCAGTTTCCCTATCCAAGTGACTGGCCACCATTTAACATCTCGATGCCGAGTAATTTGGCGTTCAAAGCGCAGCAATTGACGACAGTGGCGCAGCCAGAATTTTGGAATAGGAGGGGACATTGACATTTCGGGTATAGTCTCCTACGAGAAAAAAAGGCCGTCATATCGTCGAGTATTTTGAAGTAAACATTCTCTTTGAACATACTACCTCACCACCCATCTACCCCCCACCCCATCAATACCCCCAAATAATCTCAACGGTTTTGCGCAGATCCTATGGCCGGTACTAGGGTTCCCGGCCTCTCCCCGTGTCCTCCCACGCCAAAAAAATTCTCAACGGTTCGGCGCAAATCTCACGACCGGGACTAGGGGTCCGGCCTCTCCCCCGTGCTCCCCCACCCCCGTGGCTGCCCCAATGCTAGACGGTATCGTCGGCATCCTGCTCTTCCGCCTTCCTGCTACGCTCGCCTCTCGTCCTGCGTATGACCATGGCGATCCTCTGCGAGAGGGCGTCCTTCGAAGAGTACAGCTTCTGGATACGCCTCCGTTTGGCCGCCGCCATCGTCGCCGTCTTCTCGCCCGCGTCTTCGCCTCCGTCGGGGGACCCAGCAACGGCGGCGGCGGCGGCGGCGGCGGCGGGGTCTTCGCCGTCTGAGCTGGTGGCGTCGGTGGTGATGCCGCCCTGCATGATCAACTCGTTGACGGTGTTGATGTCGTCTTCGAAGTCCTCGCGGGTGCTGACGATGCCCGGGTTCTGGCCGATCTTGTCGAGGCGCTGGGCGGCGACCGACTCGAGCGTTCGACGCATGACCGGGTAGTGGTCGAGGACGGAGTTGAACTGGTCGACGGACAGGGAGAAGAGGTTGCAGTACGTCTCCGCTCTTACGCTCGCCACGCGCCGTGCGTTTGTCAACAGGCAGATCTCTACAAATACGTCTATACAGTTTATTATTGTTATTATTATTATTATTATTATTATTATTATTATTATTATTTAGCAGTAGTGGTAGTAGTAGTAGTAGTAGTAGTAGTAGTAGCAGCAGCAGTAGTAGTAGCAGTAGTAGTAGTAGTAGCAGCAGTAGCAGTAGCAGCAGCAGCAGCAGCAGCAGCAGCAGCAGCAGCAGCAGTAGCAGCAGCAGCAGTAGCAGCAGCAGTAGCAGCAGCAGCAGCAGCAGCAGCAGCAGCAGCAGCAGCAGCAGCAGCAGCAGCAGTAGTAGTAGTAGTAGCAGTAGTAGTAGTAGTAGTAGTAGTAGTAGTAGTAGTTTCTATACAATTTTCTCAAGCGAAGTAAACCAGGCTAAGGCCAACGACAAAAGCTCCTTGACATAAATCATAGTTTAGGGTTACAGGACGTCCTTAAATGATAAGGACAGTCCTTAAATTCCGTGGCCCCGTCCTTAAGGGCGTTTGTCCTTAATAGGGACACAAAATGTCCTTAAATTTCATTTAAAACAGTGATTAGTGATTTCAGACATTACTCTAGATGGTGAGTTGGGTTGGGTCAGAAAATAAGCCATGATTTAAGAAATTGTAATGAATTACGGTGGGTTGGGTTGGGTCAAGTAACCCTAATGGCAGCATAGGATGGTTTTTTTTGGAGACAATGGACCCGTGGTCATCTCTGCCATCGGTCGGACGGGGTGTTCCAAAATATCTGCAGTTTAGAACCATCAACGATCGGTCTATTTTTTGTGTCACCTCCAAAGTACGACCCATCTGAGAGACTGGTGGCCACTTCGTCATTTCTCGTGACGATGTCGACGATGCCCTCCTGGATGAAATACATCTTCGTCCCGATCGTTCCCTCTTTGATGACGAAGTCGCCCGGCTGGAAGACCTCGTATTCGAGCTTCGTCACGACGTCCGTCACGAAATTCGGATCGGCATGAGTGAAGAAGGGAACGGAAGCGACCAGGGCACGACAGTTGTAATTAACAATTTCCTGTTTAGAACAGCAAAGAATGGGCACGAGTGAAGTCGGATGGAAATATTGACAGTTAACATGAAGGCGACGGTTACAGCATGCTAAGCCAACTGGGCAGGGATATTTCTAGGATTGTGAATTGGGGGGGGGGTATCGACCTCAAATTGGGGTGGGGGTGTTCGGAGCTAATTAGTATGCATTTTGTATGCATACCATTGTGACATTACCAAATTGTGGGGGTGTCAACCCTCAAATTGGGGGGGGGGGGTTGTTGGGGTGTTAGGGGTGTAAAACTATCCTTGCAACTGGGTGATGAATGCATGACAGCATACAGTATGTCTATGCCGTTGAAGTAGTACAGGGTGGCGCAAAAAATACCGGACTATTCACATTTAGGTTTGCATTTAATATAGTCCGGTTTTTTGAGCCACCCTGTACATAATTTTGGATTATTCAACGGCGATTACAATTGTTACATTTTACACTGACATTTACACTGACATTTACAGACAACAAGCATTTTGTCAAGATCAGGAGCAAAGAGCAAAAGGAAGACAGAGACTAATATGTACAGCTAGCCAAAGGGGCCGTCCATAAATGACATCACGCGATTTTGGCAGTTTTTATTTTTACCCCCCCCCCCGTCGTCACACACCTTCACAAATGTATGAACCCCCCTCCCCTAAGTGCGTGACGTCATTTATGGATGGCCCCTAAGAAAAGAAACGGGACTCAAAGAAGACAACATTGAACTGATACGAAACAGAACTGGATGGAAGTCCACGGTGGCTGACTCGCTGATGTGATAATGTATGAGAAGATGAGGAAGAACAAGAACAAGAATGTGGAGAAGAAGACGAAAAAGAAAAAGAAGTAAAGGAGACGAAGAACAAAGAATAAGAACAAGAAGAACAAGGACAATGAGAAGAGGGAGAAGGAAAAGAAGGCGAAAAAGAAGAAGACGCGAAGAAAAAGAAGAAGAAGAAGAAGAAGAAGAAGAAGAAGAAGAAGAAGATGATGATGATGATGATGATGATGATGATGATGATGATGATGATGATGATGATGATGATGATGATGATGATGATGATGATGATGATGATGATGATGATGATGATGATGATGATAAAGAGGTGGAGAAGGAGGAAGAATGCAGATTTATAAAGGCCTACTACGAATAGATAATGTATGTAGGCAACTCTTTATTAAAATAACTTCTTCTCATATTAGAAATGTGTTCCAACTAGCGATATGCGATATTTTGTCATTCTGGAAAGACGCGAGTCAATAACGAATCTCACGATAACATTTCTCCTCGAGTACCATTATTATTATATTGCGCCAATTTCACACATCGTCAATGCACAGTCACAGACAGAACGCCGTTCTTGTTCGAGTTCTTCGTGGTCAATTGAGAACGCCTACACAGACCACGTGACCAATTATTCCCCGTTAACCTTTACGACGCGTGCAGAGAGCGAACCTGGAATAGCGCGAACCAATGGCTCTCCACATTGACGGACGTAGAGAAAAAACTACATTATATATATATATATATATATATATATATATATATATATATATATATATTAAGAAAAGGTCAAAGTACTTCAATGCTTGAGTTCGATCGTTGGGCCCGGCGCTGATCTCCGGTTTCAGGCAAACAGCGACGCAGGTGACTGGCGCCATTAATGTTAATCTAGAGTAGCTTGCAGCGGCGTGGCCAGGAATTTGATTTCGGGGGGAGCATAAATCTTAGCAAGTCATTTCAAAATCGAAAACATATATTAATGTCCCACATGTGAACAAAACATAAAAAACTTTAAGGAAGAATGATTTTGGGGGTATATATACCGATATACCCCCTCGTCGCTGGCAGTTTTCCATTGCTTTCTCCAGACTCGCGTTTTACCTTCGCAGCCAAAGCTGCTACTCATTTACCACCGCCCTCTAGCGAATGAGGGCTGAGTCAACCTTACGACCTTAGGGGTTCCTGCGGGAGTTGAACCCGTTCCGTCAGCGCGCCGCTCTAATAAGTTACCAATCTCCCATCTTCCCGTTCCTAACCCGCTCCTAAATTATATCTAAATTATATATATATATATATATATATATATATAGAGAGAGAGAGAGAGAGAGAGAGAGAGCAGTGGCGGCTCCAGGATTTGGCAATTGGAGGGGGCCGTTGGGGTGGCAACTTCTAATCATGGGGGCCAACCATTTGTTGTTTAATGTATGTATCATTAAGTATAGGGTCCCAACAGGGGGACACTGGGGGTGGGCAGGCACTCAATAGGGGGCACGATCCCACTAGCCTCCCGGTGGAGCCGCCACTGAGAGAGAGAGAGAGAGAGAGAGAGACGCCAATATAATTATTGGTATAGTGAGGAGTATGGCGCAGAGTGAATGTCGCCCATTAGCGAATACCTTTAGTGGCATAATTATTTTTTCTGACTTCTAAAACCGCATTTCACTCTTGAAATTGCCGTTTCCATGATTGCGTTCAATTTTCTCCGCGCTCTTCCCTCTCTCTTCCCTCTCCACTTAAATTGCTTCCAAATGGAAGAACTCTTAACTCTAGCGTCTGTCGGTGTAATGCAGGCGCTATAGAAACGAGTAAGTGAGTGGTCAATTCTTGCTTCTTCTTCTTCTTCTACTTCTTCTTCTTCTTCTCCTCCTCCTCCTTCTTCTTCTCAAACGGGACTTGCGGATATCTCTGGTAAGAGAATTTCCTAATATTGCTTCGCAAAAGATTTTCTCAAACTCAGAAGTTCGAGAAAATGGAAGCCCCAAATAGATTCGGAGAACCAAGAAACAGTCTGGGAGCTGCTCAAGAAAAAGAATAAAAAGAATTATTTTCATTTTGGCATATTAGACTTTTAATGTCTGGAAACCAAATACAATAGTCGAAATTTGCTAATATACTGCAGCTCTATGACGAAATGCAGTAGTAGTAGTAGTAGTAGTAGTAGTAGTAGTAGTAGTAGTAGTAGTAGTAGTAGTAGTAGTAGTAGTAGTAGTAGTATTTGTAGTAGTAGTAGTAGTAGTAGTAGTAGTAGTAGTAGTACTACTAGTAGTAGTAGTATAGTAGTAATAGTAGTAGTAGTAGTAGTAGTAGTAGTAGTAGTAGTAGTAGTAGTAGTAGTAGTAGTAGTAGTAGTAGTGGTGGTGGTGGTGGTGGTAGTAGTGGTGGTGGTAGTAGTAGTAGTAGTACTTCTTTGAGACATTCGTTGACTTCGTTGAGTATGCTAGTTTCGTCAAACATCTTTCCGTGGTATCGGTGTTCGTAGTAATCGCTGATTCTCTGGCGTAGATTCCTCGGGAGCTTTCTGTAGATCATGTATTCCTCCACTTGTTTGAACTGGGACAGAAATTAATATCAGGGAATCACATAAAAACAGAAAGTCATTTTTAATTTATTTACAATTTATAATACTAGCGATGATTAAGTTAATGATCATGGTGGTGGTAGTCAGTTTCGGCTCCACCGGGGGGCCAGAGGGGCCTTATTGAGTGTCTGCCCCCCCTATGTTCCCCACAGAGTTGGGACCCTATACTTAATGCTACATACATTAAACAACAAATGGTTGGCCCTCCATGATTGCCACCCCAACGCCCCCCCCACTTGCCAAATCCTAGAGCCGCCACTGGTGGTAGTGATGATGATGACAATGATGGCGACAAAGGTACTGTAATGTCATAATTTCACTGTCACTTTGTGCAAGATTACATTACAACTAACGGAACACTATAGGACGACGTTATTTCAGAACTAATTAACGACAACAGATAGATTACAGAATTGTTACTATAGGGTAAAATGGGGTAAGATGCATCCTGGGGTAAGATGCAACCGGGGGTAAGATGCCTAAGATGCCTAAAGCGCTATATAAGCACTTTATTAGCAGTTCCAGCAGTTCTATTTAACATAGAATTGTATTGAATTGAAGTAACTGGAACACAATTACTTGACAAACTGAGTAGATCGTGCACACCTTTTTTCGAATGCTCATGAGTCTGCTAAATTAAAACCTGTGAATAGATGCAGGAGGAAATTGATATAAAGAGACGAAAAGCAACAGCAGTATTCTAGACGTGTGTGATGTGCTTTTAGTGGGAAATAACTTCAACCGACATGGCCATTATTTCTTTCTCTCTCTCTCTCCTCCTTTCTCTCCATTCTCTATCTTTCTGCCTCACTCTATCTCTGCTTCTCTGTCTCTGTATCGGTATCTCTTTCTTTGTCTATCTGCCTGTCTGTCTGCCTCTCTCTCTCTCTCTTCTCTGTTTCTGCCCCTCCGTCTCTCTCCGTCTCTCAGTCTCTGTCTGTCCGTCCGTCCGTCCGTCCGTCTGCCTGTCTGTCTGTATGTATGTCTGTCTGTCTGTCTGTCTGTCTCTCTCTCTCTCTCTCTCTCTCTCTCTACCTTTTGGATGACGCTAAAATTTTGCATCTTATTTCCTCTCTGTCTCTCTGTCACTCACACTCAGTCTCTGTCTCTGTCTCTCTCTTGCTCTGTCTCTCTCTCTCTTCTCTTTCTGTCCTCACTTCTTTGATCTCTGGAGCATCATTTGCATCTTATTTCCTCTCTGCCTCTCTCTCTCTCTCTCTCTCTCTCTCTCTCTCTCTCTCTCTCTCTCTCTCTCTCTCTCTCTCAGAGACGTCATTTCACTGTTTTTCAGGGGCAAAACACTTTCGACCTGACAAGTTACAAGTTTGCGAAAAAGCTGACGACCTTTTTTGCTTGTCAGCCAATTTTCACAGTTAGTTAAAGTAGTTACTTCAAATTACTCGACATCATCAAGCACTCCTTTACTCCTTTAGGGCGTGTAAAATCTAAATAACACAAACATTGGCAAAAATAATTTTTCCCTCAAAATCAGGGGGCAAATGCCCCCCTGCCCCTCCCCCAAATGACGTCCCTGCTCTCTCTCTCTCTCTCTCTCTCTCTTTCCTCATTTCTTTGATCTCTGGCGCGAGCGACATCAATCGATCTATATTAAGCGTACGTTCATTTCGAATGACATTGCTCAGCCAAGACGCTAAGACAGATTAAAAGAGTAAGAAATTGTGTCTTCAGTGTGTTGGGAAATCATGGCATTGGATGATGTCTTGCGAGGTGGAAAATCCCGTGTATGACGTAGGCCAGGTTCTGTGAAACGACGTGGAAAAGGAGGTTTAGAATTGATTGGAATGGAGACTAGTATTTTTTGATAAATGTTTGACTTCAAAATAAGGCAGCGATTTTCCTACACCCCCAGCGGGGATTACACCCCCGGCTTGTGACATACACCCGCTGCCCCTACACCCTTCCCATGGGTGGTGTTGGCTAACATCAAAACAGACTGGTGTTAAAACTATTCATGTAAAATTCCAAAGGGGGAAATTCGCTTCTTTAATTTGAAACTTGAGCCACTATAACTGTCTCCACAAAAATTATAATGGACCTATAAAAACGGAAGAGATGACAACTGAAATCGTATTTTTTACTTGCATTTTCCCTTTTTCGAGGGCCAAGCATCGAACCCCCGCCCAATTCTATTCCCCTGGGTCCAAGAAGTCTAGGCGAAACACTGAGCATTGACACCCCCTGCAATTATGGGAAACCTTCCCGGCCCCCCCCCCAACGCAAGTTCCTGGGAGAAGAGATTTTCAAGCAGATCAAACAGTTTTAGCATCTCCTGTCAAAGACGTGTGTGTGTATGTGTGTGTCTGTGTGTGTGTGCGTGTGTGGAGTGTAAGCTTCCAATAAATGAAATTAGGCTTGCAGGAATTAGTCCAGCGCTCGTAAAGAAGAGAAATGAACAGGAAAAGTTAGAAAATTCCGAAGAATCGACGATATTCTAGCTCCTTAGGATTAACCAATCATCGATCAATCAATCGATCAATCAACTTTTATCGCGCCATTATAGCTTAGAACAACGAGGCTGGATTATGACGGAAAATTGCGAAAGAAAAAGCTGAGTTGCACGATTACAACAAGCGCGAAATTAAGATGGTAGTTCACCAGAAATTACATTACATTACAGAAATATTTAGAAATTATCAATAGGGCTCTAGATTTTTCCATGAAGTCAAATCCTGACTTCGTGTCATTGCATCCATTTAACGTGAACGCGTAGTCTACTGCAAACTCCTGTTGTTATTTGTGGATGCAAAGACAAGAAGACAAAGAAGGAGAATACAGGAAGAAACCTACAAGAGGACAAGAGGGCAAAGAATGAGATTACACAGCAAGACCATAATGTGAATGAATGGATGGGTGGAACATAGTGGTTCTCACACAGGGCAGACAATACTAAACCACTACAGACCCTATTATTATTATTATTGTTATTATTATTATTATTATTATTATTATTATTATTATTATTATTTGTTGTTGTTGTTATTATTATCATTAATATAATAATAATAATAATATTATTATTATTATTATTATTATTATTATTATTATTATTACCTTTTCGCGGTAGAGTCTCTTCGAAGTGTCGAACGTCTGAATGAGGGTGGTCGAGTGACCAACGAAGAGGGCGTAACAGGTGGCACCGGTCAGCATGCTGACCATGGTCAGCCATACGTCGGTGGTGCTCTGCGGGGGGAAGCGACCGTACCCGATGCACAGCATGTGTGACAGGGCCTTGAACAGGGCCCGGGTGTACTGCTCCGTCCAATGCGCCTTCTGAATACAGAAAAACTAACGGCGCTATAATAATATAATAATAATAATAATAATAATAATAATAATAATAATAATAATAATAATAATAATAATAATAATAATAATAATAATAATAATAATAATAATAATAATACTAAAAATAAAATCATGATATCACTACTACTACTACTACTACGACTACTACTACTACTACTACTACTGCTGCTACTGCTACTGCTACTACTACTACTACTACTGCTACTGCTACTACTACTACTACTACTACTACTGTAATAATAATAATAATAAAATCATGATGTCACTGCTACTACTGCTACTACTACTGACCACTACTACTGCTACTGCTACTATTGCTGCCACTGCTACTACTACTACTACTACTACTACTAATAATAATAATAATAATAATAATAATAAAATCATGATATCACTACTACTACTACTACTACTACTACTACTACTACTACGACTACTACTACTGCTACTACTACTATTACTACTACTACTACTACTACTACTACTACTACTACTACTACTAATAATAATAATAATAATAATAATAATAATAATAATAATAATAATAATAATAATAATAATAATAATAATAATAATAATCGAAAGCCTTACAAGTCTTATGTAGCCTATAACAATATTTTCCAGGTTTAATTTCTTTATCCATCATTTATCATTCAATCGTATTCATATCCCCGTTGGCTGCTGAGACAAGCATGACAACCAGTTTCCGCATCGCAAGCATCTCTTCCCTGACTGACCTGTATCTCTTCGAGAGCCGGCCAACTGCTGGGTGGAAAGTCCTGGAGCATCGGAATCAACCATTGGAGACACCCGTTCCAGTGACCGAGAAGTAGGATTAGACATACGAGATTGAAGATTCTCATGAATTTACTGGCGACCGTCAAGAACTAAACAGAGAATTAATTCATTTGTTACAAAAAATTCATCACTTTGGGTCAGAGGGGGCCAGGGTTTAATCTAGGGCGTTTCCGGAGGGAAAATTGCCCTTTCCTCCTCCCCCCCCGGAAATTTCAAAATTCTCCGGAAATTTTCGCATACTACATCAACTAACAGCAGGTTTTTAGCTGACTTCCCCCCGACCTTGTCAGTTCCCCCCAGGAGTCCAGAGTCTAGATTAAACACTGGAGAGGTTAAAGCGTCAGTGGGTTAAAGGGTTCAATGGGTCGCATGGGTCATGACCCATGCGACCCATTGAACCTCTGAACCGCTGATCCACTGATCCACGGATAAAATTCCGTTTTGGCAGCCTTTTCCGCAATACAGGGACATGGGTTGGGTCCACACGTGGGTTAGGTCGGGTTAATAAATTCTATTGCTTTCGTGGGTGGTGTACGAATCACGATGGGTTGGATTGGGTTTCAAAAAATGGACCCATGTCCATACCTGCAACCCGCTGCACTCTCTGTGGCTAAAAACTTAAATTGTTATTAATTAATAAGTAGCAATCAGTAATAATTATGAAAGAAAATTGACTATTTTGTGAGCTTAATCAGACGATGACGACGATGCTGATGATGATGATGATGATGATGATGACGACGACGATGATGATGACGACGGCATACAGTGGTGGTTCCACGTGGGGGATGAATGGATGCATCCCCCCACAGGACTTTTTTACTTGTGAAATCTATTTTGGGTAAAAGTCTAGTAAAACTATGGAAGGAAAAACCTACGCATGACCTTCTTTTTTGCTTGTCAACCTATTTTTCGGTAAAAAGGTGTTATAAAATTAGGAATAAAATTCCCTTTTGGCAGCCTTTTCCGGCAAAGTTGATTGCTTTTTCCTTCTATTTTCACCCCCACCAACTTCCTATGAATTCATTCACCCCCTTCCCCTCCAACCACCACCACCAAGAAATCCTGGAACCGCCACTGACGACATGTGTCTGTTTCCTGATCTGTTAATTACGGCGTATCTAATCCAGCCATAGACTGCTAGAGTACGAAAACAAATTGTAACGCCGACAGTCATTGAGGTCGACGAGGCCATGACAAATGCACTCGACAAAGCCGGTCACCAGAGGGGTAAATTAGAGACGACTGTGACGCTAAGCCCCGTTGACAGGACTCGTGGAGTTGAGACCTGCGTCGCGGCTTGAGTAGGATCTGATTTGATTAGGATAGTCAACGCCAATTTGCCTTCTCTTCTATCTCCATGCTCGCTTGGCACACGATCGCATTGCAAGAAAGCAGTTGCCTAGAAGGGAAGCCGGGCTCGTAAGAATCGACTGTATGTTATCCGAACCTTTCGGGAAGTGTTATAATAAGTAGCAATCAGTGATCTATAGCGCAGAGATGTTCATGGGTTGGGTTAACCCATGGGTTGGGTTGGGTCGGAAAATAAGTCATGGTTTAATTAAGAAACTGTAATGTATTACAGTGGGGTGGGGTGGGTCAAGTAAACCTATTATCGGTATGGGTTGGGTTGGAGATTTGATGGGTTGGGTTGGATTGGGTTCTAAAAAATGAACCATGGACATATCTGGTGTAGCGACGAGGGGAGTAGGCCTATAACAGTATATATATATAACCCCAATATCAGTATAGACCTATATATAATGCAGTATATATAACATATACAATATATAATTTTACATATAAATATAAAATAGCCTATATATTATACTACATATATTATATATTTAACATATATCTACTGTATATATATAACAATATTTACCTCCGCCCAAATTTATACCCTCTCCAAATCAAATTCCTGGCTTCGCCCTTGCATTTTGTGGCATTTCAAAAGCTGTAGAAAAAGCTTATGCAGACTATATTGACAATTCTACAAAGACTTGAAGCTTAAGAAAATATGGTCTTAATTCATTTCATTGTTCCATGAATTTTTGCATATTTATACTCCTACTGTACATTGGAGAGTAGCCTAGATTTTTGAAAGACTGTGTGCAGTACAGTGTGCTGTTTGAAATGGCTGAGAAGTGTCGCATTTTGAGCGCTGTAGAATAAAATTGAAACGGACAGTATTGACAATCCTTGCATAACTTTACGCAATGATGAAGGAACAATCAAGAAAATCTGATTCTATTTCAAGTGTTTCTTCACTCCGCTGAAAGTTTTGCATATCTACGCAGCTACTGTGACAATATTCTTTCCATTGGATAAAGTCATACAGAAAATCGATTTTATAATATTTTTGTCGTCTATCTTAAAGCATTAAAGCAATAGCTATCCTGTTTGGCGTTACATGGAGAGTGGGAATTACTCACTCGTGTGCTACCGCCATCGTCTTTGGAAAAAAAACTTAATACCATACTGTCCGTGGCAAATATCCCGTGCACCCATCCGACGAAAAACTGCTTAACGAACGAGCCTGCAGGGAGAATTGATCCGGACGTCTGGGGGGGGGGGGGAATCGACCGAATCGATGAATGAGAAGGGACAATAATCGCTTCGATGCCCCCAGTGGCACCCACTTCGCCCCCACTCCCCACCCGAAATGCGAGATATCGCGAACACTTTCCTTTATCTGACGCAGTCTTGTTAAAAAGTCCGTCAGATATTAAGGATGGTCACGTGATTGCATTAGATGGTGTGGGATGGGGGGGGGGAATTAAAATTCGACGCAACATACGGGCGGTCCGGGGGATTATGGCCCCACCCTGGGGGGTGGTCCAGACCTCAAAACCCGGCAAAGGCAGGCCTGCTCTCTCTCTCCGATAGTCCGGCACCATAAGAAGAAATTCAATCGAACGAAGACTTGAGCAGAATAAATGCATTACGCGCTGTCAATCACACGCACTCCATTCGTCTGCCTACGTCGTGACAAATGCCTCGGGGGCACATAGCCCAATCCCGATGACGACGTACGGTGCTTAGATTCTTAGACTATGCAAGTTTATTCCGAAGCGCTTCTTGTATAGGAAGATGGACTCTCTTCACAACCCAAAGTCATCGGTGCGCTCGGGGGGGGGGTTCGTTATAAAATCTGCGGCGATAATTTGCTACTGACGCGCAGTATGCTCTGTGCTGATCATTGACGTCCGCAGAAATTTTTCCATGGGGTGGGGGGGGGTGAAAAACAGGATCTTGTGACGAAAGAAACAAGTAATTTTACGTTTTTCGTGTCTTCACAATTTTTTCAGGTGGGGGGTGCGATTGCACCCTCTTACACCCCTCCCTCCGGAAGCCCATGATGCTGAAGATGCTAACGACTTTGATGATGATGATGATGATGATGACGACGATGATGATGATGATGATGATGATGATGATGATGATGATGATGATGATGATGATGATGATGATGATGATGATGATGATGACGATGATGCTGATGATGATGACGATGATGATGATGATGATGATGATGATGATGATGATGATGATGATGATGATGATGATGATGATGATGATGATGATGATGATGATGATGATGATGATGATGATGATGATGATGATGATGATGATGATGATGATGATGATGATGATGATGATGATGATGATGATGATGATGATGATGATGATGGTCAGAGCCTACCTCTTCCCATTGACTAACGTAGCGAACGAGACGAGAGAGTCTCAATAGACGGAGAAGACTCAATAGCTTCACCAATCGAAAGATTCTTAGAGCCCGTCCTGAATGAACCAATAATAATAATAATAATAATAATAATAATAATAATAATAATAATAATAATAATAATAATAATAATAATAATAATAATAATAATAATAATAATAATAATAATAATGTTGACGACGACGATGATGATGGTGGTGATGATGATGATGATTATGATGATGATGATGGTAATGGTGATGATGTGTTCATAATACATTTCATAACAATTGAAACTCTCCAGGGTGTAGGGTTACCCTACCAGCCCACTAGCTACGCCCCTGCTTAACTCCACGGACTTTCCAATGCGAGTATTCAACTCTTCGTTAATTTCCTCAAATTAAACAATGACAAAAATTGCTGTGGTTGGGTGGCAGGGTTATTTCTAGGATTATCAATTTGGGGTTGTCGGTATATTTTAGGGGTCCCCGGCCCAAAAACGTCTGACAAGCCAAAACATCATCCCAGGGCTCAGATTTGGGAGGGGATGTGTCGGTCTCAGATTGGGGCAGTGGCGGCTCTAGGATTTGGCAAGTGGGGGGGTGGCCGTTGGGGTGGCAACTTCTAATCATGGGGGCCAACCATATGTTGTTTAATGTATGTAGCATTAAGTATAGGGTCCCAACTGGGGGGGGGCTACTGGGGGCCCAGGCACTCAATAGGGGGGGGGCACGGGCCCCCTGGCCCCTCCGGTGGAGCCGCCACTGTTGAGGGGTGTTGGGGAGGGGGTTTAGGGGAGTGTAAAAATATCCCTGGCGGAGTGTCGGTCTCAGTGGGGGTGGGGGCTTAGCAGATATTTGTGGGTGGGAGGCCCTAGACGCGGCGGTGGAGTGCAACCGAATTCATCACACGGCGGAAAAGTCAGGGTGCATGCGTAATAATTGCAGCTTGCACTTATTTGGCTGACGTCTCTTTTAACCGATCGCCAATATTGCAGTCGTTTTCGTTAAACACTTCTGCACTTTGGCGCTGCAGGCGCTATATAAATCACACAAATCATCAACTCTTGGCGGTCGCCTCATCACGCACAGCTGCGAATATGAATGTCTGTCTGTCTGTCTGTCTGGCTGGCTGTCTGTCTGGCTGGCTGGCTGTCTGTCTGTCTGGCTGGCTGTCTGTCTGTCTGTCTGTCTGTCTGTCTGTCTGTCTGTCTGTTGAGCACTTCGCTGGAATAAGTCAATGCGAATGGACAAAAAAAACAACGATTACGCACTCAGCGCTATATAAATCGCAGCAAGTAAGTAAGATTCACCTGTCGTTTTCTATTAGGTCATACGCCAAACTGTCTTTTGCTGTGTGCGCGTCAAGATTACCCTCAAACAAGCCGCATACATCTACACGTATACTTCTAATGCACGCAATATACCACCAATTATCGTATATTGTTACGTACAATGCGTATATACATACATACATACATACATACATATATATATTATATAATTTATATATATATATATATAATTATATGTATATATACTGTCGGTGTGTTTGTTCGGTAAAGCCGTCTTCAGTGGACAATGCGTTGCTATAGGCAACGTCAAATTTCATAATCGGCGTGACGTCATTTTCAATTAAATGTGCTTGTCATGTGTCATATGTCATAATAGCCTATAGGCCTATAAGTTATAAGGTTATATCTCATCATTTTTCCATTCCTCTGTCCCTTTCCTTCTCCTTCGCCTTCCTCCCCTCCTTCCTATCTTCCTCCTTTCTTTCACTTTTCCGCGCCCTTCTTCTCCCCTCCCTTCCAGCTTCCTCTTCCTTTCCCTTGAGAAACGCGCCAATCTTTCACGTCATGATTGATCAGAATTACTAGGCAATTTTTCACACTTATTAAGCTAAAAGCTTTTAGCTGAATTTCTTGCAATCGCGGGCAAAAACAACTTGGCATATCCTTCCCGTCATGTGTGACGGGCAAACAGCTAGTATATATATATATATATATATATATATATATATATATATATATATATATATATATATATATAATGCAGTAGAACTTCGTTATAACGTACTTAGCAGGTCTGTAAAATTTAGTACGTTATATCGGAGGTACGTTATATCCAATGCCATCCAATACGGTAGCGCATCACACAGGACCGTATATTGCGGTACGTTATAACAGAGTATATACGTTATAACCGAGTTTGTTATATCGAAGTTCTACTGTATGTATATATGCATAATTCCATTTATGCTGAACCTATATATTCGATTAGGTTTTTTCGGTATCATGTTTGCGAGAAACTTCGGTGACGTCAAACGTGCTCGCTGTATACCTGCGTGAATGATCTGCGTGACGCTCGTATCAGGTGATACGAGTAAGATGAGGTAGTCCAGAGGAATGGAGCTAACCAGGTCGAGGGCAAACCAGGTCTTCAGGTAGTGGAAAGCAATCTGTCTTGGCTCCAGAATGATCTCGTCGGCAAAGTTATCGGCTATAATTCCTACAAAAAACATGCACAATTACTACTACTACTACTACCACCACCACCACCACCACCACCACCACCACCACCACCACCACCACCACCACCACCACCACCACCACCACTACTACTACTACTACTACTACTACTACTACTACTACTACTACTACTACTACTACTACTACTACTACTACTATTACTTCTACTACTACTACAACCACCACCACCACTACTACTACTACTACTATTACTTCTACTACTACTACTACAACCACCACCACCACTCCTACTATTATTATTATTAGTAGTAGTAGTAGTAGTAGTAGTAATATTATTATTACAGCATTCGTTAAACCAGTGCTTCCCTAACTCTTAAGCAGGTGTGCCAAACATACGCCCGCGAAAGCTTTTCATCCGGCCCGCGTGTAAAACAATGCTCCATCCATTGGGAATACCGGTTTTCGCTAGGTGGCGCCGCTGCACTTTGGAGTTTGAAAGAAAAACCTACACTAAGTGGCTACATTCAGAAAATGTGGATGCAACTTCTATTTTTGCTGTAATTTTTCATCATTATTTTTCAGGTGTTGTAAGTTACTGTTTTGATATGAGAAAGAGAAGAAATATAATAGAATAGACGGAAATAAATGAAGAAGAAGAAGAGGAAGAAGAAGAAGAAGAAGAAAAAAAAGAAATAGAAATAAAGTAGAGCTACGTTATAACGGACTCGGTTACGAGGGTTATATCTAGGATTATCAATTTGGGAAGGTGTCGGTAAATTCTGGTGGTCCAATGCCAAAAAGTCTGACAAGCAAAAAATGGTCATCCCACAGCTGAGATTAAAGGGGGTTAAGGGAGTGTCGGTCTCAAATTGGAGGGGGGGTGTTGAGGGTGTTATGGAGTGTACAAATATTCCTGGCGCATACCCAGTTATAAAGTACCGCAATTTACGGTCCCCTGTAATGCGGTACCGTATTTAATGGTATATGCAGTATAATAGATATAACGTTTATCGGATACAGCGTGCTAAATTTTATAAACCCGCTAAATACGTTATCGCGACGTTGTACTGCAAAGGCAGTGTTTTATACAGGCCTGTTAGGAGATCCCCCCAAAGCCTCAAACCCCTTTTCCCCCTCAAAAAAATCCTAGCACTTACACAAATTTTGCATTAAACTGTGTCTTCCCCTCCAACCAAGTCGATTTCTCCCACACCCCAAAGGCTTCAATTTGTCCCCCTCCCCAAAGGCCTGGAGTCTGGATAAAAAACACTGTTGCAAAAGGAGAGAAAAAAATTCAAAAGAGAATGTTATTCGATGATTTCTGTTCGCCACTGCCCAGTGTTTATTCTAGCCACCTTTACATTCGGGGATTTTGAAATGTTTGGGGGGGGGACAAGGTCTGAGTCTCCACACTTTTGTGGAGGAAATTTCCATTCCCCCTGCCAACATATAAATTTTTTGGGGGATTTTAAAACTTGGGGAATTCCCCCACCCAAGAGAAGGCCTAGAATAAACACTGACCACTGTACTTGTCCGGAAGTTGATGATAAGATAAAAAATGTTATCTCCCATCCAAATCATCCAAATCGTGCTGAGAAGCAAAAAAAGATGGAAAATCGGTGGGTCTATTTTTCGTGGTGGGCCTGGGGCTTGCCCCCGCCTTAATATGGCCCTGACTGTACCTGTCCGGAAGTTGATGATGAGGTCGAGCAGGAACACGGTGTCCGACATTCCGTTGAACACGACCCAGTGCGTACTCAGATCATCGTTGAAGAACGATATGGCCACCGGCAGAATGATCAGATTGGCAATCAGCAGGATCAACATGAACACGTCCCAGTAGAACCTAATACAGAAACCGACCAAAGATCACGCCCAGTGGCGGTTCCAAGAACTCTTGGTGAGGGGGAGCGCAGTGAATTTCTAGGAAAATCCCGCCAATTTTCAAAGGAATTATATGTAAACGGTTTAGGAGAAATCTGTATATTTGATCTAAAGCAGCGGTTCTCAACCTTTATAATGCCGCGACCCTTTTAATTCAATTCCCATGATGTGGCAACCCCCAACCAGGCCCGCCGAGAGAAATTCGGGCCCCTGCAAAATAAAATTTCTTGACGACCTTTTTTTCTTTTTTTTGTTTATCAGCCCTTTTTACATCTTAAAACTAGCTGATGACTTTTTTTTGCTCGTCAGCCTTTTTACATGTTAAAATTAGTAAATTTTGCGCAATAACAATAAAAGAGACAACCCCATATTTCTGAAGGTCCCCGGCGACCCCCTGGCAAATTGTCATTCGACCCCCGTGGGGGTCGCGACCCACAGGTTGAGAACCGCTGATCTAAAGGGTGTAAAAGTAAAAAACTGGACACGTGTTCGACATTCAATATCTCGGCCGCATGTGTAGTGATTTCAATGAAATTTATAGGGCATATACAGGGGAATGTTTCTGATGTAATTGCCAAATTGCATGCTGATATCTTCAGAGTTTGCTAAAATATAGCCACAAAATTAAAGAGACCTTCCGCTGTGTTGTATAAAGTGTAATGTTCAGAATTGACCATGTATAAAAGCCATTTTAGTCTGGTTGTACAAAGTCATAGAGCAAAATCTAGCTAATCTAGTGGGCGATATAATATACAGAATAATGTGTCGTGATTTTGCTTGTTTCAGTAAAAAGCGTAAGATTTGTGTTTCTCGTTGAACAGGGTTTGTAGCCATTTATCATCTTTGTAGAATTCCTTTTATTTTTGTCGAATCAGAATGGTTGACAGGGAACAATATCTCACCAGAAAGACGTAAGCACGCAACTATGACGCTATTCATCCGGCAAAATTATCGGGGTTTTCTGTCCATTTAAGAACTACAATCAAACCTTACATTACTCACTTCGGGGTTGGATGAAGTGATGTTAGATCTCGGAGGAGGGGTTGGAGTTGGGGGTTAATCCTCCTCCTCTTACAGGTCGGGAGCTACCCTTTGAAAATGTAATATAATCTAATCTTTATCTTCTATAGCGCCACTTCATAATGCACAGAAGCACCAACCGATGGCACGCCAAATCCAAATCATTCAAGAGCCAGGTCAAATCCAGGGTATCCGGCCGGACAAACGGTGGGGGGGGGCGCATCCCCACTCATCCCCCACGTGGAACCGCCCCTGTCCGTCTACATAAAAACTACACGTCCGATGTTTTAAAATCTCATACCAGAACTACGCACATATTACAAATGATAGATTCTGACCAATCGCTATTCGGATTAACTTAAAAACTCACGTACGATTGGCTGTTAGTCGAAACATAACTGCTCTGCATTTTAAAAAAGAGACACAGTGAATCGTTAACATCAATAATTTTGCCTTCAGTCGATCTCACAATTATCGAAACGTCGAACGAGAAGTGAAAAATTGCGTGACCTCTGTCGCCCACAGGAATCCCCGGCCAGACGACTTGTCGCCGAGATCGACGAAACACATAAAACTCGAATCCGGCGGACAATTTCAGAGACTAAAATGTTTCAAATGCAGACAGATGGCCAGGGGGCAGTTAGCGATGGCCGTACAAGATCGACCGATAGGTGGCGTGGCTGTCATTAGAGTCTGTTAAACTTCAGACGTCGCATACTAAAAGGCGATTCGTCACGTGTGGAAGTCGATTCCCCGACGATCTATCTAAAATGTTGCGACGTCCAGTGTTTTATCATGCAGGCAGTGTGAATAAATGAATAAATTTATTATTATTATTATTATTATTATTATTATTTATTATTATTATTATTATTATTATATATATAGTATTATTATACTAGAATAAATTCTAGCCACCTTGACATTGGGGGATTTTGAAATGTTTGGGAGGACAAGGTCTGAGTCTCCACACTTTTGGAGGGAAAATTTCCACCCCCAGCCAACATATAAAAATTGGAAGAATTTTAAAACTTTGGGGGAGGATCCCCCAGAGAAGGCCTAGAATAAACACTGTATCCAGGCCTGTTAGGGGAGATCCCCGCCCAAACACAACCCCCTCCCCCCAAAAAATCTCAAAATCTCAGCACTTGCATTTACACAAATTTTTGCTGTGAACTATGTCTCTTCCTCTCCAGTCAAGAAATTTTTTTAGGTGGCGACCTCATTTTTGCTTGTCAAGATTTTTCGAAAGACGAGAAGGGGGATTAACGCGTTGTGACGTCATATTTGAGGGGTCTGGCTTTTTGTTACGACGTGTGACGAAGGGAAGTAGAAAAACTGACAAAATCGCAGTACGTCATTTATGGATGGCCCCTAAAGCCTATATGCATGGCCAGGCTTACCACGGTAGGCAAATGTGCGATTAAAAGGCCTAAATGAACGAGTCTTTCACATCCACTATTGAGTGACTCTGGCTGGCCTATAGATAAGAAAGATCACTCGATTTTATATAGCGCTTTAATATAAAGATGGTACCGCATTAGCTACGTATTAATAGGCACGTAGTCTACTTTGAAATAATCTTAATCGTCGTCGTCATCATCATCATAATCGTCGTCATCATCATCATCATCGTGTCCCATCAAGTCAGCGTAAACCCCCCAGTCTGTCTTCTCTGTTCTTCGCAATTTCAGTTAACTCATTCATTTTCATGTTTATTACTTCGCAAGTTCCATCCATTCATCTCTTTCCCGATCTTCGTCTTAAATTTGAAAAAGCAAAATGATCACCAAAAGCTGAAGATAAGTCAGACAGGATGATTTTTACATAGACCCTGTACAGTGTACACGTTTTTCACCCGCACCCTATTCGCCCTCCCCCTCCCCTCCCCCATCCCCGTCGGCTTTTTTTAATCGTTGGACAGTTCGTTCAGAGTCAGCTCAACAAACTAAATAGCTGGAATACCGCCTGCAAGAGCTGTGCCTAATTCCACAGATCAACTCCAGGAGGCGCGGTAGACGAGCTCAGTCGACGGAAGTACGGATATGCTGTAGGATATTCCATCTTATAATTCCTGAACATGGAAACTGCTTCTGTATCTCTCTTTCTCTCTCTCTCTCTCTCTCTCTCTCTCTCTCTCTCTCTCTCTCTCTCTGCCTGTCTCTATCTCTCTGTCTATGCCTCTGTCTCTGTCTACATGCATTTCTCTTTCTCTCTTTGTCCATGCCTCTGTCTATTTCTTTCTCTTTCTCTCTCTGTCTCTGTCTCCCTCCCTATCTCTGTCTCATTCTCTCTGTCTCTGTCTCACTCTCTCTGTATCTATCTCTCTGTCTCTCTCTCACTATTTCTATTTTTGTCTGTATATCTCTCTGTTTCTAAACTCAAACTTAGTCAAAAAAAAATTTCCAACAATTCAAAATTTTAAACGAAAATTTTCTCTCTATCCTGTCTCTGTCTGTCTGTCTGTCTGTCTGTCTGTCTGTCTCTCTCTCTCTCTCTCTCTCTCTCTCTATATATATATATATATATATATATATATATATATATATATATATATATCCCTTTCTCTCTTTATCACTCTGTCTGTCTGTATGACTCTCTCTATCCCTATCTCTGTCTCATTCTCTCTGTTTCTGTCGTCTCTGTCTCTGTCTCACTCTCTCTTTCTCTCTCACTTCCACTTTGTCTCTGCATATTTCTCTGTCTCTGTATCTGTCTGTCTACTGTATTTCTCTTTCTCTCTTTCTCTCCCTCGCCGGCGGGAGACGGTTTTACTGGCGACAGATCGACATCGATTCGGGGGCTAATGCCGGGGTCAGTTCCGCCGGTGTCTGTCTGCCTATCCCCGTAACGGAGAGATTCGCGGTAGATCGAGCGGTTTGTCGGCGTGCGCAATAATTTTATTGAGCGAAGATGCGATCTTACGTCCCCCGAGCAATCCGTCTTCGGAGAGGTGTCAAAAGGAGGAGAAAGCAGGGCGGGAGCAGGCTAAACCGCGCAAATACAGTGGCGTCCGAAAGTTTGGTACCACTTTCCCGTTTTGAATCTCTCTTCTTCCGCTGCATTTCCATCACTTTTCCTTTCCATCTATTTCTTTCCCGCTTTTCTCGTTCTTCTATTTCTCAGATCAACGCAGTGAAACAAAACAGATGCAGAAATAATTGCAAAAAAGAATGTGAGTCCAGATTTTTGCACGCCATTGTAGGCTATGTCAAGTAAGATCCTACACGTTTTTTGCAGTGTTTCGTCGCCTGACAAGTAATTCAATAACGCAGGTTCTGTCGACATCTTAATCATGTTAGACACGAGAATACGGTTTTTTGTTTTATCTTTGACTAAATAACCTTTCGGTACTGGGTACTGCGTACCACGAATGGATACTGGAATATCCATACAATGTGTCCGAAAATAGGGAATCATAAACATATCGTAAAAACTACCTCGAATCTGCTCCGACTTAGACAAAATGCTAAACACATAAAGAGACATCTATTTTTGTTATTATCGGATATTTTCATTAGAATCGGTTTACATAGTTTGATCAGTTTGCAACTTTTGCGATCAGCTGTTACAGATTACAGTTATCTGTTTATTGGCTGACGTCATTTTTTTACGTCATTGAGTGTGTTGACAAAGAAACCAAATGATTTTAAATGAAGATCGTATTCAATTTAATTTTGTATCAAAATTGAAATGAGGTCTGGAATAAAAAATCTTGTCTAATAATTCCTTTGTCCATTAATTAGGTTTGTCAGTCACGTAACACAGCAGGTGTTTGACGACGTCTTTGCTATAGGCAACTAAACTTTATAATCGGCGGAGCTTTTGACGACGCGTCCTGATTGGCAGATTGGCCCCACCGGGGGAGCGTCCTGATTGGCTGTACGTTGTACAGCACCACAAAATCAGTCTACCTTAAAGCCTTTAATGTTTTTCAAGATTTTTAAAGTTTTTAAAGATTTATACCCCCCCCTCTAATCATTATACCACCCAAATCAAATTCCTGGCTACGCCCTGGCGTCAACTTGGTCCGGTTAGATAACGCAGAATCGCCGATCAGACCAGACCAGCACGTGAGCAAGTAAACAAGACAGATTGGTTGGCCCCGAAGCCGCAAAATTTCGAAGAAACGGAAATTATTAAGCCAGCGCCCGAGAACCAGGATGCGCCAATGGATGCCGGTCTGGTCGGGAAAGTCTGCTTCCGTCAGTTTCAACGGACAATGACGGTGTTTTCGCGAATCGTCATTTTATAATCTATTTTCCATGAAAAGCAAGAGGTGGAAGAATATGAATGCTCAAAACATCTAGATTGGGACCTAAAATAATATTAATAATAATAATATGATTAACAGCAGCAACAGCAGCAGCAAGTAGTAGTAGTAGTAGTAGTAGTAGCAGCAGCAGCAGCAGTAGCAGCAGCAGCAGCAGCAGCAGCAGCAGCAGCAGTTTTGGCAGCAGCAGCAGCAGCAGCAGCAGCAGCAGCAGCAGCAGCAGCAGTAGCAGCAGCAGCAGCAGCAGCAGCAGCAGCAGCAGCAGCAGCAGGTGCAGCAGCAGCAGCAGCAGCAGCAGCAGCAGCAGCAGCAGCAGCAGCAGCAGCAGCAGCAGTAGTAGTAGTAGTAGTAGCAGCAGCAGTAGTAGTAGTAGTAGTAGTAGTAGTAGTAGTAGTAACAGCAGTAGCAGTAGTAGTAGTAGTAGATTTCAAGTGACCTAGAAATCAGAAAGAAAAGAAAGACAATTTGTTTAAGAGTATCTCGATAATAAAATAATAATAGTTATTCTCAGTATTTTATAACCCAGTTATCCTAGATAACGCTCGAATCCGTTTGTTGTTTCAACTGTTGCTGCCTTTCCGTCCAAATTGTTGCTTAAACCCACTAACGTAACACTACAATGCTTTTCCTTGGTCTAGCTCTTTTCTGGTAGAATTTTCATTTGTGACATCTGCTGCTATAGCTAATATTGCATCGGAATATTAATAAATAATAACAAGGTCTGAAGTGGAATGGTTTCCACCCGACCATTCATTCACATTATGGTCTCTGCTGTGTAATCTCATTCTCTGCCCTCTTGTCCTCTGGTAGGTCTAAATACCCGTACGCAAAATGTACCTGGGCAGGTGTCAGAACCAGTTCCCCGTCTTTCCTTCATTCTGTTTCCTAAGTGAGGCTCTTAGACGATACCTTGCGTTTTCCCTCGAACAAGTGGATGTTGATCACTTATACGCTATATAGGCTAGGTTACGCACTTGGGGGCAGAGAGTGGGTTCGAGGGTTGTTTAGTGGACGCGGGGCTGACTTCATTAAGGGACATGTCTTGATGCTTGGCGACAGATTTTCATCACCGTTGACAAATTGGATTTGTATAAAGACTCACGCTGCCTCAGCTTCAAAGCGACGCCGGTTTCTATACGCAGAGTTACTGCATATATGAGTATATAAGATCTGAAGTCAGAACTGGAATATCTCTCTCCTCGCTGTCTCTCTGTTTCTGTTTTTGTCTGTCTCTGTCTGTCAGGCTGCCTTTCTGTCTCTGTCTGTCTCTGTTTGTCTCTGTCTCTTTGTCTGCCCCTTTCTCTCTCTCCCTCTCTCTGTTCTCCCTCTCTCTCCCTCTCTCTCTCTCTCGCTCGCTCTCTCTGTTCTCTCTGTCTGTCTGTCTGTCTGTCTGTCTGTCTCTCTCTCACTCTGTGTGTTCTCTCTTTCTCGTTCTCGTTCTCTCTCTCTCTCTCTCTCTCTCTCTCACTCTGTGTGTTCTCTCTTTCTCTTTCTCCTCTCTCTCTCTCTCTCTCTCTCTCTCTCTCTCTCTCTCTCTCTGTCTCTCTCTCTCTCTCTCTCTCTCTCTTTCTCTTTCTTTCTCTCTCTCTCTCTCTCTCTCTCTCTCTTATAAAGAGGATGCCTCAAAACTTGCACTGACGCGCTGAGCATAATCACGTAATAACGTAGTCTTTGCGAGCGCGTTTATTACGGAGACGCTGCTAAGCTTTGCAGAGAGCGTCTTACATCTATACGCTGTTCCGTGCCATCGACCAAATCGAATTTCCTTCAGCGTGGCCTTGACGAGCCACCCCCTCCTCCTCCTCCCCACCTTCCACCCCCATATCCCCATATCCACAGTTCGACCCCCATAGATCTTCCACTGTGTTTACTTTCTCAATTTTGACTCGAAGTGCTGCAAAGATCAGTTGCCACAGCGAAAATCAGTGCTAGTCTTACGACGACTTTGATACACAGCGCGTCTCTCTCTCTCTCTCTCTCTCTCTCTCTCTCTCTCTCTCTCTGCAGCTCAGATATGATGGTAAATGAGTCGGGTAGGGTGGATCAAATGGTTCATCAATATTTGATCGGTCGCGGGTCACTGGGTCATGACCCATCAAATATTTACGATTGCCGGTACAGCAGGGATATTTCTACACCCCCTAACACCCCCTCCCAATTTGAGACCGACGCCCCAATACCCCCCAATCCGAGCCTGGGATGACCTTTTTTTGCTTGACAGGCTTTTTCCGGCAGGGACCCCCAAAATATACCGACACCCCCCAATTGATAACCCTAGAAATAACCCTGGCCGGTACAGTCATGCACCGTATGAAATTTTAAGTTCGAGTTCTTTGACAAATATAGTATTTACAGTGCAATTTTTGCATCGACTCTACGATAATTACGTTACTCTTAATTGCTTACAGTGTTGGCCAAAATTTTGATTGGTTTGTTCTGTGGTGTTTTAATGCATAAGGTAGTTACGCGCTTTTTATGTTGGATCGATATTCAACATTAGTTCTGATAAAATACATGTGTGCTTCTTCTTCTTCTTCTTCTTCTTTTCTTTTTCTTCTTTCTCTTCCATCATCTATGATGACGATGAGTTTGATACGAGATGTAATGTAATGTAACAAAATATTTGTATAGCGCCTCTTCTGAAAAATCACTCAGAAGCGCTGAGATGACTTCAGGCCTTCCTGTCTCTTGTCAAATGTGTGCTTACAAAAGGCATATACGCTTCTTTGTGTCTGTAGGTCGCTTCAATGCACACACACACACACACACACACACACACACACACACACACACACACACATATATATATATATATATATATTAAAACTAAAATAGTCAATATATTCTGCCCCAGTTTTATTCTAGAGCGTTCGAAATGTCACGCAAAATGGTGGCTACAGTAGCTCATCATTTTTCGTGACATTTCGAACATTCTAGAATAAAACTGGAGCAGAATATATTGACTGTTCCAGTACGGTTTGATGCAATGAAGATGGGGACACAAGAAAATGTGTATGTAATTCGTTTCATCACTCTTCTGAATTTTTCATATCTACATCCTACTGTTTAAATAGGAATAGTACTGTAAGAATGTACAGTAGGAATAGTCCTTCTGTAGGCCAATGTCAAACACGGTATCAATTTATAATATGTTTGTGGTGAATAAAACCTGTGATACAAGAAATCAGCTATCTTAAGACCCCTCTTATCTCTCGATCGACTTTGTAGACATTTGACAGAGAATAGATTTCTGAAAGACTTTATAATGTCGATTGAAATAGTTGACCATTTTTGTGGCATTTCGAACGCTCTAGAATAGAATTGAGACAGAATATACTGATTATTCTAGCACGGTTTGATGCAATGAAGATGGGGACACAAGAAAATATGGATATAATTCGTTTCTTCGCTCCTTTGAATTTCTCATCATCTATAGCTTAATGTAGCCAAAGTCCTTCTGCACGCCAATGTCAAACAAGGTATCATTTTTATTATATTTTTCTGGTCTGCAAAACCTGTGATACAAGAAATCAGCTATCTTAAGACCCCTCTTATCTCTCGGTCGACTTATAATTATTCTAGCTGAAACAATTTTCAGAAACTTTTTCAAATGAAAATATCTAGTATTATGCGACGTGACATTTCTGGGAACTCTAAGTGCGTGACGTAATTTATGGATGACCCCCATGTTTGCAATATAACAGAAAGTATTGAGATATTTTCCCCGGCAGACGACATTTGTTATGTCTCGATCTTGCAAAGCAGCTGTCCAATAAAAAGCGCTTATGGAAAGGAATATCAACAGCACCGACTAAACGAAATTCTTAATGTCGAGGTAATGTCTAGTCTTTTTCTAAAGCGTCAAATCTAACATCTGCCTGGCAGGGGCGTAGCCAGGAATTTGATTTGGGAGGGTATAAATATTTTAGGTGGGTATAAATCTAAACTACAGTATAACCCACATAAACCATATAAACCACATATAACCACCTGTAAATCACATAAAAAACTTTCAGGTAGACTGATTTTGGTAGACTGATTTTGGGGGTATATATACCGATATACCCCCTCCTCGTCGCCACGCCCCTGCTGCCTGGTCATTTCAACTGCCACGTGTGTGTGTGTGTTATGTGTGTGTGTTTTGTGTGTGTGCTGTATTCAGTCGTGTGTGTGTGTGTGTGTGTGGTGTGGTGTGTGTGTGTGTGTGTTACAGAATAATGGTTTATGATCATTTTGGAAATGGATTTTCGGTTTGCGTGCCTAATCAGAAATCGCGATGTCACATAAAAGTCTTTGAAAGAGCAAAAGGTTGAGGGGCTGGAACTTGAAAAAGGCGAACCACGTGAACCAATTTTCTTGTCACCGTCGAATAATGCCAAGCGCATTACTCCACACGAAAAGATTATACATGTAACATATGGAATGAACCATGGTCTTTCACAAGCTCTTTGAATTGGCATTTTATCACTCTTATTTAAGAACTTTTATAGCGCCAAATATAATCCTCAAAGGCAGGGCCGCCGAGAGAAATTCCGGGCCCCGGAACAAAAAAAATTTGCGGGCCCTTAAGAAAAATGTATCAACTCTCCAAAAACAGCCTGACAAGCAAAAAACAAAAAAACGTTGTCAATTCTAAAAAAACACCCTGACAAGCAAAAAAACCCTTTTCGTCACCGGATCTGGGCCCCTGAAAAATCAATGGGCCCGGTACAATGTACCGGCTGCACCCCCTCTCCTCAGGCCTGCTCAAAGGCATGCATGGACGCCCGCACATTAGGACAAGAGGGGCACTTGCCCTCCATTCTGGAAAATGCAATTACCAATATTTTCACAGTGAAATTTGAAAGCCATGCTAAACTATTAACCGTGACCATTGTGTTTTGTCCTCCCCTCCCCCACAATCACAGGTACTCAGATCCATTTCGAAAATCTAAGTCAATTCTAGAGATGGGTCAGAGTGGGGGTGGAGGAGGGGGTGAAGAGTTGAAAGGCAGATTATGATAAAGAAGACGTATGGAAAGAGACGCTGTCTAAGTCTGCATTTAATAGTAAGTAAGTAAGTAAAAGTAAAGTCCTTTCCGAGCTCTCAAGGTTAACCTCAAGTCACAAAAGCCCGCTGCATTTTAAAGATATGCAGACATTAAGGAAAGCCCAGTCGCACTTCTGCACATGCAGCAATCACAGGAGGTATAGAGAGAAAGAAAGAGAGAGAGACAGACAGACAGACAGACAGACAGACAGACGGTCTCACAGGCAGAGAGCGAAAGAGACAGACAGAGAGCGAGAGAGAGAGACCGAGACAGCGAGTCAGAGAGACCAACAGACAGAAAGAAGCAGACAGAGAGAGAGAGAGAGAGAGAGAGAGAGAGAGAGAGAGAGAGAGAGAGAGAGAGAGAGAGAGAGACAGACAAGCAAACAGACAGAGAGCGAGAGAGAGATAGACAAACAGACAGACTGAAAGACAGAGAGAGACAGACAGATACAGAGGTACAGAAGACACAGAAAGAGACAGAGAGAGAAAGTCGCAGGCGAGTACAAGTGACAGTACCACTGTTATTGCTGTATAATTGCTTAGCAATCTCAAGCAGCTATTTCTAGCGCCGTCCATTTCATCCGTAATGGACAAAGTAATGGACAAAGTGGAAAAGCGGTACGTCAAAACAAGACACTCTTCCAAAGGTCAAAAGGTCAGCAACAGAGCAGCTAAGAGCAACCGACGACAACATGATCATTGTAGAGTCTTTCTCGCAATTTGCGAATCAGACGTTGCCAGACAGAGGACGTCAGTTTGCCCACATGACGAATATCCGGATATCTTAGGGGCCGTCCATAAAATACGTCACGCTCGAGGGGGAGTATCTAAGAAACTGTGCTGCAGTTTGTGACCACCACCACCACCACCACCACCAGGACCACCACCAAAAGAGAAACACGAATGTATATTAAACCAAAAGCCACCACCACCACTACTACTACTACTACTACTAATACTACTACTACTACTACTACTACATGTAATACTAATACTAATACTACTTACTTACTTATTATTATTGCAACTTATTATTATTATTATTATTATTCTATTTTATTATTTAGTATTAGTATTATTATTATTATTATTATTATTATTATTATTATTAATTATTATTATTCAGAGAATAATATTGATCATCTGTACAGATATCAGGTTTAGGCTTAACAGAATTATTTGAATCTTTTCGAGAGAAAAAATTTCAGTTCCATTTCCGTGTCTTTGGTCGACCGAAGGACCTTCTCCCCAACCCAACCTCCCCTCAACTCCCCGTAGTTCTCTCTCCGGTCGTCTGCTGCTGCGATGTTTCTATAATTAATTTTATGACGTGACGCCAGGCGGCGCCAGCCACCGGAAATTAAGATAACACGCTTGGACGGTCAGAGGGAGTCCGAAGTGATACCGGATCCGGATCGAGTCACGTGACGACGTCTTCAAGATTCCCGGAAGCAGTGGCCGACCGGAAACGCGGGCGGACGACTGTAGTCCGTTACAATTATGTCCGGACTGGACGACAAGATCATTAAACAACACGACTGCTTCGACAACCATAGCCACTAGGAACATCATCATCACCGTTGTCGTCACCATCATATTCATCGCCATCGTCAGCATCATCATCATCATCATCAGTGTCATCATAATCATCATTATTATTATTATCATCATCATCATCATCATCATTATCATCATAATCATTATTATTATTATTATTATTATTATTATTATTATTATTGTTATTATTATTATTATTATTATTATTATTATTATCATCATCATCGTCATAATATTCATCATTATCATCATCACCATCATTACTATCAGCATCATCGTCGTCATCAGCATCATCATCATAATCATCGTCATCAATGCCGCCATCATCATCATCAACGTCGTCGTCATCATAATCATCATCATCATCATCATCATCATCATCATCGTTGAAAAGGAGGCCTAAGCTATTCTCTATGGGGCCTAAAATCGACGTTTGCAGCTTACTCTACTCTACATTCCACTCACTTGTAATCATCTCTAGTCATTATCATAGTCGCTGTCATCATCGTAACACTTGTCAGAACTAAAGCATTGTCTACAGAACGATCGATGCATACAAAGACAGACAGGCACACAGACAGACCGACAGACAGACAGACAGACAGACATGCATAACGTGTAGCAGTGGAAACAATGAAAACCTTTATTTTTCCCGTTAATAATTGCCTTTGTTTTCCATTCTCGGCATATGGATGACTAGGCATGACAGGACATGACTCTATCGATTCGGTGAATCTGGCTTCAACTTCCCCTATCATCCCCCTCCATCCCACCCTCTCACCCTCAGCATCCGGGGTCCATCGTGGCGTCGACTGTGGCTCCTGGCTGCTCCGTCGTGATATCGAAGGTTCCTTGGAACAAAGCGAATGCGTGCATTGTCCGTCGTACAATGGCTGTCATTCTTGTCTCTCTCTGTCTGTCTCTCTATCTCGCTTTGTCTGTCCGTATGGCTCTCTCTCTCTCTCTCTCTCTCTCTCTCTCGTATGGTCAACTCCCCATAACCTGCTCAAACGTCAATGACAAAATCGTTAACCCTTTCCATCCCCCACCCCAACCCCCGCAAAATCCAACTGAACTGTTTCGGAATCGTTTTGTGCCGTTAGAACCCAATTGTCACGTCAATATTCTCTCCAAAAACACGAATCAGGCTCTATATAAGGACTGTATAGATAGCTATATAATAGTTATCAATTAGCCATTTGAGGCCGTCCATAAAGCACGTCACGCTCGAGTGAGGGGTGGTCTAAGAAAGTGTGACAGTTTGTTACGGGGAATAGGGTTAAAGATCACTGTGACGTCACACTTTCGGGGTATATATATATATATATATATATATATATATATATATATATATACCTGAAATATGTGATGATATTTTACTTTCTCTTCTGAGTGGATGTATTTTAACAGAAGATGTCACTGGCGTATAGTAATAATTATATTATGCTATTATGCTAAATACATTGAATTTAAAATCTCAATTATATTCGTCATCGTTGCCGGAAGTTGAATATCTCTATGTTTCGCTGTTGAAAACTTAACGAGAAACTCGAATTTATCAAATAGAAAAACTGCGTGGCGTTGTAGTTTATGGACGAAACTTTACTGGATCCGCGATTTGTGACAGGCTGTGACAAGGGAATGGGGTTTAAAAATTGCCAAAATAAAATAGCGCGACGTACTTTATGGACGACCCTTTGGCGTTGTTTGCTCGACTGCTTGTTCGCTCGTAGAATGCGTGTCCGTTGATTTTTGCAATAATCCATATCGATAGATAAGCATTCTGACAGGCAAAGGAGAAAGGACTTATCCCGTTCATTCAAGCAGAATGTAAAGACACTTTCGAACGACATCTCATTCCATGTGACATTTCTTTAAGAGCTCTTCACTTTGGTCATGCACACGGCGCTATAAAAATTGTCTCAATAACAGAGGCGCATCCATGAGTTGAACCTGGCGGGGGTGTGTGTGTGGGGGGGTATTTGTGTTTCATTCCGCCTCTGCCTGGCTACGCCCTTTCTACGTGGATTGATGCGTGGTGTTTAAGAATACTGAACGGGAAGAAAAGGGTGGCACTCGCTTATTTGTTTATTCTTGCCTTCGTGACTTTTCACCTTTTCGCCATAATGAGTTAGCCAAAAAATTGAGGAGGAGGTTTGGGGGTACATGTTCCTGTGCTCCTGTTGATTCGCCCCTGTTGATAATAATAATAATAATAATAATAATAATAATAATAATAATAATAATAATAATAATAATAATAATAATAATAATAACGATAATAATAATAATAATAATAATAACGATAATAACAATAATAACAATAAGGTTAGAAGTAGAAGAGATGATGATGAAGGTGATGATGATGATGGTGGTGATGATGACGATGACGTTGATGATGACGACGACGACGACGATGATGATGATGATGATGATGATGATGATGAAATTTAAAAAACTAATCATCCGGTTCTCAGTCTTGGTTCAGAGCAAATAAACAAATAAGTAAATAAATAAATAAATAAATAATTAATGATATATATATAATGTATATGAGGTAAAGAAAAGAATTAAACCCAGTGTATAGAGATCTTGCAAAATCTCGTTGGTTGTCACGTGATCAGTGTTTATGCCGCCATGATGTTTGGCAAAATAAGTCAGCTGAGGCTACTTGCGCAATGAATATGGAGAAGGCAGCAAGCGGTAGTTTTATTTTTTCTCTTGAAACTCAACATTTGAAGGGTCAAGTTAAAAATAGATATTTGCAAAAAGTTAATAATTTGCTACTGTCGGCCGATCCGTATTGTTTACCATGGGCGATGTTTAAATCAGTGCAATCTAGTTCGATCGACGAATTGCCTCAATTGGAGTATGCGGATATTTATAACTATCTGGTAAACAAAACGAGTGTGTACAGTTCCGATGCGCTGAAGGCGTATAAAAGTTTAGAAGGCTACAAATATTTTGTAGCTGGATGGGTACAGCAAATTGGAGTGAAGGCGTTGCCCGAACGAAAGGCGTTCTTATTGCGGGCGAAGATTTTGCATTCTCAGGCTTTGTCATCAACGCCACTCTGTGCATGGGTTGCTATAGAACAGTGACTATTTTAAGCGTGGATTCCAACCAAAATGTGGAGTCCAAAGTCAATAATGTGGAGTCGAAGACTGAGAATTGGGGAGTCCACAAAAATCATTTTTACTGTCTAAAAACTTTAAACACTGCAGTTCAGGTACATCTGTACTGTTTACTTTACTAAACAGTACTTATAATACTGATGTACCTGAACTGCGAATCTCATTCCGTGGCATTGGTCTTGTGATTTATACTGTGTTATTGCAGCACAGAATTGAGACTGGCTGGCAGTGGCTGCCATTAATCATTTACTACATAGTACATAATTGAGATAAAAAAACTATGGACATTAATCATTTACTACATAATGAAGATAAAAAACTATGGACATTTGGTCTACATCTTCTGTTGTGTTGCATGGCAGATATTTTTGGCTGCATTTGCTGACTCCTGAGAGGGCAAAATAGCACATTTTAACAGCTAAATGTTGTCAGCTTCAAGGGGGCTTCGCCCCTCTGACCCCCACCAGGGGCTTTGCCCCTGGACCCCACTGGGAGCTCTGTGGAATGTGTCCTGCTACTTGGGCTCTTAATGTGTTTTACATGATTTTATTTCATTATGTGCAATTTTTAATGTCATGGTGTAAGATGTAGAAACTATTTGCTATTACTTCATTACTGCACGTATGAATTAAACAATATAATTGTTAAACTAATGTATTATCTTCAACATGTAGATTGTCAGCAGGAAAAGAAAATATATTATATATATATATAACTTTATTTGCAAATGCAGACAACATAAGTACAAACATAACTCTTAACTAACAACTACACACTCCACTATTATATAGTTGACAAAATACAGTGGTTTCTTAGAGAACCGAAATATAAGAGTGTTGACAATTCTTTACAGTATCATGTATTGAATGCATTCCAAGCATTCAATGAATACAGTCAATCATTACTTTATCATGTACATCAAAGATTTTGCATACAACCTGCTGTACTAGAAGATTCAAGTATTTAAAGTGCTCTTGTTCGGGCAAGTGGCTTCAGTAGCATATAATATAATAGGTAAACAATACGATTGGAGTAAGTCAACACATATCAACTCAGAGGAAGAGGATTTGCTCTTGCTGTACAAGTTATTGCATAACATCTACCAATTCTCAAGGCCTACTGTACACAATAAAATTTTCATTAATTAGCCTTGGCTTATCCAGATCAATAGAAGAAAGCCAGTGTTCCTGTATATACCGGGTACACAACGTCATTTTTCTGCAATAATTCTAATAAATAAAGTAACCCTTGATTTAAACAATGCAATTTGTAAGTAAAAAGTTTTAAATAATTATGACCAGTCCAGAGATGGGCACAATTAGACAAAAATCTAATCAATTAGAATTAGAATTAGTTGCTGCTAGCACCTAACTGATTAGCAGTAATATTAGTTCTACACTTTGTTCAATTCATTAGAATTAGCATTAGCTGCTGTCTAATCAATTAGAATTACAATTACATTTTCCAGTTGTCAACAGCAATCACACAAAACACTTAGTCTATAAGCTGTAAGTTTTATAGAAAAGTCTAAGGTAGCATGTCTGCATTGCATTTCGCAATCACCATCTGCTCAACTAGACTGTCCACAAGATGGCTAATTGTCATGTAATTAAAACATAATTAGAATTAGCAGGTAAACTCTAATTGATTAGAATTACGATTAGCCGATAAAATTTGCCAATTGATTATAATTAGAATTAGCTGGTCACCTAATCAATTAGCTAATCAATTACTTCCTAATCGATTAATTACCCATCTCTGATGACCACCATGAAACTTATTGGTCAAGTGTTCACTGTTCATATTATGGTAAATTTCTTACAATCAACAAAAAACACTACGGTAATTTAGGCTCGCAGCAATGAAGGCACTAAATTATTAATCTGTATTGTTTAACCAAAAGCATCAATCAAAAGGCACCACAGATGGTGACAAATTGGTTAGTGCACAGCAGACGCCAAACTATTTTGTCAAGTGTTGTTAAAGTCTTGCTTTCATCAACACGCAGCAATGTGATGGGAATAGTTCCTTCTAGAATGGTGAATTTTTGGCGAGTTAATCCTATTACTCTTTCCACATGAATTCGAGAGAAGACAAATTTCTCGAAAACCACATCCACTGGATCGAGCTGTTTCTTTCCTTTAGTAAACACTGGAATTTCTAACGTGGCAGAGTGCAGTGCAAGAGAATCGGCTATGTTGAATCCTCTGTCAGCCATAACCACATCACCTGTCCTTAAATTATCAAAATAGCCACAGTTTTCAGTTACATACTTGTCGCCGTGACGCCTCCCCAACCTTCGAAATGAAGGTGATAACACCCTGTAGTGTTATTCCAATAAGATATTTCATTGTATTGTGGGACTTGTAATCTGAATATGTCTGAGCTCTTGCCTTAAGATCAGAAGGTCGTTTCGATAAAAATTTCAAACAGTCAATAATGCTGATACAATATTCAAACTTGTCTCAAAACTGGCAGGCATGGTTAATTTTAGTTGATCTCTTTGTGGGCAAAACACGAGTGCTGGAACCAGTCTGGTATCGCACACATCGATAACATTTTGGAAGGTTCTTGAGACTGTAGATGCCGATACGTTGAAATAAAATGCAAGAAAGTCCAAGCTCAGGTTGTGACGCAATCTCATAAGACACAGAATGAACTGCTGGAATAAAGTAAAGGGATGAACGATTCTGTATGAATGGTGAACTTGCTGCAAACACGGCTATAAGCATTGAAAATGATGGTAAGCCCAACAAGTTCCTAACTTTTCTGTCGTTTCCTCGAAAAGACTCCTCATCTGTCGACAGATCTGCAAGTCGCTGCTTCAAATTCATATTTTCCACTCTCAGATCATCAAGTTCTTTCTCAATAGCTGTAAGATTGTTGACATTGAGATCAGTTTGTGTGGATATGGATTTAGCGACATCGCAAACAGAGCTGGTGGTTGATACATTAGGCATATCTTCTCCAGAGGTAACTTCAACAAAGCCAGAACTTAAATTCCGTAGAGAGATAGCTGCTTCCATTCGTTGGTGATTGGCCAGTCTCCTTCTCTTTGCTGCTTGACGTTCCTTGTAACGAAGTGCTGTTGCAGTCGCCTTACGTTTCACAGGAGACTTCGTAAACGAAAATAATGATGGCACATAGTCAGGTGAAAGTGGATCGTCGCTCTTTGCGCCTAGAGGAGAAACAAATAAATCGTCTCTAGTTTATAACGTGTCTTTTAATTTAATTTAATTTAATTTCTATATTTCCAACTAAATTCATGTTATTCACAACAGCTACACAATTTAACAAGACAGACAAACAAATTAGTAAATTCAAAACTCATAATACAATTATATCAAACAACTATAACAATAAATTTACTTAGCTAATTCATAACAGACACATTTACCAAAACATATTAAAGTCAAGTATATATAGTCAATCAAATGGTACAATAATTAAGTCCATGAATAAACAACAGGTGTTAATCAATCAGAAAGCTTAAAGGTGTATATGTTGTAATCCAGGACTTCTTAAGTATCATATATTGGAAATGTGCGATGCCAAAGGGAAGTGGTTCCCATGTATTGAGACAAATAAGTGGACTTCTATATCAGGTAATCAAAGTGAAGAATATTTTTAAAATATTTATTTAGTTCAGAGCACACTAGGCCTATTTACGCTTCGCACATTTTCAAAAGGTCTAAATGTCAACGGGCCGTCGTTTTTATATTCTGATTTCGTTCCTGTATATTGGGCTATAAAATGTGAAACAGCCATTTCAATACGTTTTCCTAATATGTAGTATCAAAAGATTTATTTACGGCATATTGCAGTGGCTTAACAAACTGTTGGATAATAAACGGTCAATTCAAACTCAGCCAACCTGAAATGAAGTGGCGACTACATATTCGGGTGTACTCATTCGGCTCCCACTTATCACGACGGCAAGCTGCAATCCATCGCCCTCTTCTTTCGTAGTTTTTTGGAAATCGGTAAAATTTTATCGTCGCACGTGTCTCGACAGAATGTCTATTTTGGCAACCAACGGCACAACACGAAACGACCATCTTCGCTTTAGTTTCGAGAAAATGTCCTATTCGATTCGTACCTTCGAGATTCGAACAGCTGATTTCTTGCCAAACAACATGGCGGCATAAAATTTTATTTACATGCGTGATCTCGCGAGAAAGACCTCTATATAGAGCTTTTAATTGCGATCAGGCTTATGAATGCAACACTCTTCAATTGCTCCAACACCACGAAACCATAAGTACATTTCTCATGGGGACAAAAACGCAGACGACTGCCACTGCTAAATCCATCATCACTCACCGAAAGAACGATTAGCAGACGTCTGCAGATTTCGCCACCGTTCGAAGGTAATCGGGGATTTGGACGGTAGCGGAAATTTCAAAATTCTACGACGGTAATGCCAAGTCGCACGTCTGGATAAGCCGTTAACGGGATGTAGGGAGATTGCGGTGTTTTCGCTTTTTTACCGCCTTAGAGATGAAGATAAGTCTTGTTGCACGGTAGGTCTATCGTTAATACGGAAAGCGATGCAGTTTTCCGGGACGTTCGGCTATAATTCGCATGGGTTACGGTGTTGGCGACTGAAGATATAAGTAAGTAAGTAAGACGATTATGAGAGCGAAAGGCAGAGAGCGAGAGACACAGAGACAGAGAGAGACAGAGAGAGAGAGAGAGAGACAGAGAGAGAGAGAGAGAGAGAGAGAGAGAGAGAGAGAGAGAGAGAGAGAGAGAGAGAGAGCAGAGAGCAGAGAGACAGAGAGAGCAAGCAAGAGAAAGAGAGAGGGGGAGAGAGAGACAGCACAATTTCACAATTGAATGGTTGGGTGGAATAGGAAGTTAAATGCAGTTACCACCTTAATTAATGGTGAGGTTGTCAATTGAAGGGCCCAGAGGAATAAGGAAGTAAATCCAGTTACCCCATTAGTGGTGAAAATATCAGTTGAAGGGTCCGGTGAAATAAGAAAGTAAATCCAGTTACCCCTCTTATTGTTATTGATACTCAAACCATTGGGGTGTCGGATACAGTTACCTCCTTATTTCCCCCCAGCCATTCAATTTTTCCAGGAGTGCAATTTCACCCCCCCTCTGAACCCCCCCCCATGGCTGGTAAGCTTACCGGAAGTTGCTGCACGGGTGTATGACCCACTTTCCGACCGCCTTCTGCCTCATCTTCTCCTTCATCAGGGCGTGTTTGTTGCCGAACAGTTTCATCGCCAGCTTGTTGTCGGACGGTTGGAACAGGGCGACGATCTGTTCCCTCAGGTAGTTGGGACTCCCGAAGGTCGACGACTTGGACATCCCCGGGGTAAAGTCTTCCTTCGGGGTCCCGTACAGGCTGACGTCATCTCCGATGTTCTGCAGTGCGGCCGGATGACCTTGACCGTGACCGTGACCGTGACCTTTGAGGTGAAGCCGATCCGTACTGACGAACGCGTTGATCCGGAGCGCTCCGTGGTCGCAGCGCGTCCGGACCGAGTAGCTGTGCCCGCCGCCGAGCGTGACGCTGTGGGACTTGCCCGTCTCCTTCCCGACCCGGAGACTCCCGGCCGGGACCTGCAGCTGCGCCGAGCCCCCCGGACCGCCGCCGCGCTGCTGGAGCCGGAGACTGGCGAAACGACGGGCGTAGGAACGCGGCCAGACCTGCAGCGACGACTGACGGGTGAAGATGGGCGGCGTGGCGGCGCGGTCGATCTGGGGAACGTTGTTCTCGTCGAACGGAATCTCCAGGACACTCCGCTGCCGCATGGAAAGCGCGGACTCGTAGACGAGGTTGGGGAGAGCTGGCGGTTTCGTCAGATCCGGTGAATGACCCCATCCGCGTGACCTTCTGACCTTTGACGACGCCCTCTTCCGCCGGTTGGAAGCGGTATTCCGGGGGTGGTGGGGACAACCCGTTGAACGTCTCGCCTCCTTCCAGGAGCAGGGTCTCTGAGATCGCGGCTATGTCCTGGTCTTCTTCTTCTTCCCCCTCGCAGCGAATCCGAACCTCGTTCCCCCCCTGGACTGCGGCTCCGACTCCTTTTCTGTCCGTGGCTTCCTCTCGCGATCGCTTCCGTCTCGACGCGTCTTTCGACCTCCTCCGCGGGTGCAGCTGCTGCCCCGCCGCCCCGTCGCCGCCGCCGCCGCCCCCAAGTCTTCTCCCCGCCGACGACGCCGCCGTGACCTGGGCCCCCCGGCGCAACGGGGCCCGTCGCCGGGCGACCCGGGGCAGCGAAGCTCGAGACCGCCGCGGCGGGGTCTTCGGCTCTGTTGGACGGGGCGAAGATGCGCGAAAGAGGAGAATGGAACGCAGTGGGGTGGACTGTGGGAAGAGATATCGTACATGGACCGGAGGCATGGGGAGGAGGAGGAGGAGGAGCAGAAGGGGGAGGGACCACATAAGGAAGGGGATGTACGCCAATCGTCACTTCCGCCCCTAAAGACACCTTGCAACCGGAAGAGGAAGAAGATGACGTCATATCTATCGATGTCTATTTACAGTCGAAAGAAGAGCATGACGTAATATCTATTAATAACTATCAACAGTCGGAAGAGGAAGAGCCTGTTGATGATGATGATGATGACCATATCTATTAATAGCCATCAGCAACGGAAAAGAATGAAGATGACGTCATATCTACTGATAACTATCTACAGCATGAGAAGTGCGCGCGTGACGTCATATCTATTAATAACTATCTACCGCAGGAAGATGATGGAGATGACGCCATTATTTATTATCAACTATTTGCAACGGGAAGAGGAAGAAGATGACGTCATAGCTATAAATAATTAAAGGCAACTGTAGAGTCGCTTGAGTATCTTGAGTTTCTTTCGTCTATGTCAAGTAAAGCATAAGTCCATCTTTCACCATTCATCTGCGAACGCAAAAAACGAATACATTTAATAAGCAAGACTACAGTAGAACTTCGTTATAACGCGTAGCGGACCCTGCAAAGTTTATTACGTTATATCCGTGGTACGTTATATCCAAAACCAACCAATACGGTAGCTCATCACATGGGAACGTACATTGCGGGACTTTATAACCGAGGATACTTTGTAATCGAGTCCGTTATAACGAAGTTCTACTGTACAGGGCTCCACCCACAGATAGCCTAAAGGTTTGATTTGCCCTGTGACCTAGTTACGCCCTGCCGCCTGGTGTTCAGAAGTTGAAATGTGGGCTCATATGTTACAATTAGTCGATAAATTAAAACTTTTGCGTTTCTTATAATTATTACGAATTCTGGCTATCAGACATTTAAGGAAGAAATTTCTGTTTAGAAAAAACATTTCTGCTTTAGGCCTATGTTGGCTTTTGTCTAATATTTTCACACTAAAACACTACTGGTACACAAAGTGAAATATAAATATTCATTATCGGAATTTGTTCTCGTCTCCTGCAACTTTGTTCCTACCCAAATGACTTTTGAATTTTCTAATACGCACAGTACTAAGTTGATCACCATGTCGCCGTTTCTGATCCACAATTACCTATTTCGCTACATGGACGTCAACACAGTGGGGCAAGAGGTGGCGCTTGACACCCTGTAAATTACAAGTCTGTTTTGTAGCTACCTATAGGCCTATGTTGGCTTTTGTCTAATATTTTCACACTAAAACACTACTGGTACACAAAGTGAAATATAAATACTTAACTTTAATTAAGATCTGTGGATTTGAATATCTTGTAAGCTAGTTCAACCGTGACCATCGCGTTTTTTTGTCTTTTGCTATTAAGTTTATTTGGGGGTAGATTCTAATCACTTGTTAGATTCTATGTTTTAGAAACAGATGTCGTTCAGGGGCGTAGCGACGGGGGCAGTATATCGGTATATCGGTATATATATATATATATATATATATATATATATATATATATATCCTCCAAAAATCAGACTACCTTAATATTTTAATGTGGTTTTTGAGATTTTCAAAGTTTTTAAAGATTTATAACCCCCACTCCCACCCCAAATCACATTTACCCCCACCCGAAATCAAACTCCTGGCTACGCCACTGATGCCGTTACCTCTTTCCTGCTCGTCTTCTAGTAGAGGAGTTACATTATCGCTAGTCGCGTTCATGAAGCTTGACACTTCTCCTCTCCGTCTCCGACCCCTTCGGTCACTCGCGTCAAGTTCTCCGACTACTACTACTACTACTACTACTACTACTACTACTACTACGTCATCGCTACGTCAGACGGTCGCCAGTGACGACACTGCGCCTCCTGCCGTTGCCTAGGAAACGGTGTCGTCGAGAGAGAGAGAGAGGGAGAAAGAGAGAAAGAGAGAGAGAGAGAGAGTCGCGGAAAGCGGCTAAGTGCTCTGATTGGTTGCTTCGATTTGCGTCGGCTTCGCCGGTTGGTGGGGGCGCCACCTACCGGTGGAGACGAACCATCAAACAGAGGGACGGACGGAAGGACGGATGGATAGACTTTTAAGGCTCTGGTCGGTACACAAGGCTCCGCTCCTAGCACCCTACAGACACCGGAAGTGATGAGTGACTGCTCGCTAGCTGGGGGGCGGGGGGGGAGTGACATGAGATGACGGAAAGAAGAACGGAAGAGTGGAAAGAAAGCGTGTCCAATGTGTTCCACGTCACGCACTGTACGGCGCACCCCGTCCGCGGCAGCTGTGCGCGTCGTTGCCGTGGTAACGCAGTTGACATCTTCTTCCAGGCGGAAAAAAAAACTTTGAATCTGATTTTTGTGATGACCAGGGGCGTAGCCGGAAATTTAATTTTGGGGGTATAGTGTGATTTGGGCAAGTTTAAATCTTAAAAACGTTGAAATCCTACAAAAAACGCATTAAAAACTTTAAGGTAGCCTGATTTTGGATATATATATATATATATATATATATATATATATATATATCGATATAACCCCACCACCCGTCGCTACGCCCCTGGTGATGACGGCGTAGATTAAGAACATTTGACAGAATCCTTAAATCCAGTGCAGCGAACGCATTTTTGTACACTGTCTGCCATAGGCGTAAACTTCTATTAGGCCGATAGGCCCTAAAAGCCCCACGTACACACTTTTTGAGAGGGTAGACTTTGGAAATGGGAGGGAAGAGGAGAGATATATGGGTTTCCCCTTTCCACTTTTTCATTCAGGTTTACGACTACGATATCTCTATTATACTCAATATGGCCAGCCATTAATCGTGGTTCTGAAGACATGTATAGAAAGCTCTCTCTCTTTCTTTCTCTCTCTCTCTCTCTCTCTCTCTCTCTCTCTCTCTCTCTCTCTCTCTCTCTCTCTCTCTCTCTCTCTCTCTCTCTGTGCAAAACGTTCATTTCATATAGCGCCTTGCTTCAATGCACCAGTCATCAGCCTAAAGGCTATGGTGGAAAAATTGGACCGATTAACCGTTCGAATAACCGTCATAATATCTAATTATTTAATTAAATATATTTTAGTAACGCATACAGAATAAATTAAGAATATTCATTACTCACTGAGCGAACGCTCTCTTCTATAAGAACATCGATTACTTTTATGCTGGTCTTTGATAAATACCTTGCGGCCACTTGCACCGAAAGCATAGTACAGACGACGCCACAGGTACGTATTAGTACTTTTTCCGTACTTTTGACAAAAGTACTCTAACAAAACATGGCGCAGAGCGAATAGCTATATGAATTATTGATTATGCCGAAAGCAAGACAATTAGCTAAGCTGATAAGGACATAATGACACTGATAAATCTGTAGTGCTTAATTGTTCTTCTTACAGTACATTACATTAAGTACGTATCGTAATCGGACGTACTTGAAGAAACCTTTATATAACTATAACTAAAAGGTGTTTATTCTAACATTGGCGTATCTCGGGGGCAGTTTTTAAATGTTTGGTCGGACAAGGTCTGAGTCTTCCCCAGGAATTTTTCCGGAAATTTTGGCATACCATGGACTAACAGCAGCCAATATATTCAAAATTTTGAGGTCCAGGAGTTTAGATTAAACACTGTGGGGGAGGAAAACAACGACAGGTTAAGACTAAAATTGAAATTCTGGTCTACATCCTCAATTTTAGAGAGAATCGTAAAAATAAAATCATACCATAACCTTAATACCCTTTATTTTATCGGGGAGGAAAAACATTTCTCAAACAGGTTAAGATCCATATTATGATGTTCTTTTTGTTACATAGTAAGAAATGATTTAATTTTGTATGTTTAACCTGTATAATCTTGAGAAATAAAAATTGATTGATTGATTGATTGATTAAAAAAACTTTTGGCAACTTTCTCGCGGATAACTCACTAAAATTTTATAGTTGGAAACTGGTTGGATTTCGGGAAAACCCTGTGATATTAGGAGTTATTAGAAAATTACATGTTAATGATGTTACCTGATCAATCATTAGTTATATATTCAGTGGCGGCTCCAGGATTTGGCAAGTGGGGGCCTTTGGGGTGGCAACTTCTAATCATGGGGGCAAACATTTGTTGTTAGGTATGCAGTATTAAGTATAGGGTCCCAATAAAGGGGCAACAGGGGCAGACACTAAATAGGAGCACGGGCTCTCCCGGGTCCCCTGTGGAGCCGCCACCAGTGTTTAATCTAGACTCCTGGACTCCGGGGGGAAACTGAAAAAGCCGGGGGGAAACTGACAAAGCCGGGGAATTCTGCTAGGGGCCGCTGTTAGTCCATGTAGTATTTCAAAATTTTCGGGGGAATTTGAAATTTCCGGGGAGAAGAGCAATCCCCCGGAAACAGCCTATATTAAACATTGGCCGCCACTGTATATATTTGACATTTGAAAAATTGATCGTAAGTTTTTACCAGGAGTAAGCAGGTTCAGGTAATGAAGTCTCTAGAGAATCGATCTCCTTAATTTCCTTGCGTTGCCAATTTGTTACCAATCATAATAATAATAATAATAATAATAATAATAATAATAATAATAATAATAATAATAATAATAATAATGTGATTTTAAGTGGTTTGTCACCAATCGATCGATAAACTTCTATTGCGCCACTATCATAATGCCTGTGGCATCATCCGATGCAGGCAGGGTTTAATCTAGGCCGTTTCCGGGGAGAAAATTGCCCCTTTTCCCAGGATGGGTAAAACTGCCTACTATAACACAATGGTCACAGTTACACCAACTGTAAATTTTCCAGGAGGGAGTAAAACACATTTTAACACAATGGTCACGGTTAATATTTTAGCAAGGTTTTCAAATTTCAATGTGAAATATAGGTATTTGCATTTCCAGGGGAGGGCAATTACCCCCTCTTGCCCTAATGTGCAGGCGCCCATGGCTGTAGCGCATTTGCGATAGTACTAAATAGGTCAGCGCCTGTTTGTTCAAGACATTCCACGAAATTACCCGCGATCGCCGATGGATATTAGAATATCAAAAGTCACGGTAAAAACATGCGTGCGATACAGCTACATCGATATAGGGGAAGACGGGGCTATTCGATACCACGTGTAAACCAATACGACCAGAAGACCGGAACGTCTAAAAATATTGCGTGACGTCAATGTACGTAAGGCATTGGCAAAAATAGCCTACGGTGCTCATTAGCCGTATGACTGGATAGGATTTGGACAGTGAGGGGAACAACGGTATTCATGAGTGCATAGGTAATTGAGTGCAGTGAGGACCGGCGAGAATGCTGAATAGGTCTATTGTCGAATTAATTATAATCAAAGCATGAAGAAAAAATAATTATACACTTTTATAGCACCAGTTTAATATTCAAGGGTATCAATCAATGGAACAAAGAATCGTTTGTCTTATGAATATAAAAGATTTGACTGAAGTTCCTAGATTTGAGTACTTTCGTCTGGCTGAAAGAATAACAACGGAAATCAACGCCGCCCTATGAGCCTGTGAGACACGGGAAAAACTTTGACTTTTTTGATTGTTTACTACTACTACTACTACTACTACTACTACTACTACTACTACTACTACTACTACTACTACTACTACTACTACTACTACTACTACTACTACTACTACTATTATTATTATTATTATTATTATTATTATTATTATTATTATTATTATTATTATTATTATTACATGGTTGCTAACGAGCGATAAGTCATTCACTAAGTGAAGAAACGCAACTGTGGTCAAATTCCTATTGTCCAGGGTGACCGAACCCGCCAGTGACCGAATGACCGAATGAGCGGTTGGCTGGTTGAAGCAGGGGCAACATTACGCAACTACGTTTTTTGCGCAATTAGCTTATGGAAATTTTAGAAGAAACATGTGTCCTAATAAACAAGGAGCGACCGTAAATGATGAACCTCAGACCAATTTTTAACTACTGTATCTTTATAAATAAATGCGCTACATAATTTGTTATGAAACGATCATATGGCCATCTAGCGACTGACCGTAGCGTATTGCGATAACAGAATTTAATTTCGTTGTAAAAATCGCAAATAAAAAGTCGGTTTGATTAATTTATTTGTGTACTTTTATTTATTCTAAAGCGTTCAGTGCTCGATTTTATCGGGTTTTTTGACTCAATGTGGCATTTATTTAAATTTGTAGGTTATTTTAAGGGGCTTCTCAGAGCTGCAGCTATGTTGGGGATAGGGTCTGACTAAAATCCGTGGGAATTAGATAGTATCGAATGCCTGGAGAGTTGTTTTACATTGGTGGTGTGTCATAAGATATCATTTTTATGTTTTGGTTACAGAAAATGCTTGGGATCAAATGTCAAAAAGGATTATTAAGGAATAATGAAGGCCATTTTAATATTGAACGCAGTGGTTAGGACTTCGAAAGTAATCCAACGTCTGCGGTACGTAAGTTTCCCAATTAATCTAACGCCAGAGAGAGATTAATAATGCTTACTTTAAAATGTTTCATGTTATCGCTTAGTTTCGGCCATGGTGCTAAAGCCCGATCAGGAACACATCAGAGGATTACTGGCCGAGACGATCACACTCCTCTGCTGCAACGGTCTTCATTTCAAATCCGAGTTCAGCATCGATGCATTGATCGGCATAACGATTGACCAGAACGAAGTGTTCCTTGTCAGCGTCAAAGAGACGTTTCAGAACGGCCGGACTGTCCATTCAAATAAACGGCAGCAGACTTCTCGTCCAATCAACAGAGAAAGTTCTTCGTTGTGTGATTTTAACGACTCCGGATCGTCCGACGTAAGCAAAAGGATGTGGAATTCGGATGAAGGGCAAGAAGTACTTGTGAATGATTCGGATAGTAAGGATATCTATCAGTATTCAAATTTGACTCAGAATTTTAATTCTCGTAATCCAAAGCTGACCGGTAACAAGAGAAAACATCGAATTCCTTCGAAGTTTGGTCTGGGACAGAAGGAACTGTCTGATTCCATATCAGGTGGAGAACTTGCTTATGGGAAGCCTGTGAAACGCCTGCTTGTTGATACACCTGAAACTTTTGTTCATTGTGTAGACGAAGACGATAGTGTAAGATACTTGGATGATACTTTTGCTATGGCAGAGGTTCTGAGTAAGAGCGAGGATTTGCAAAGAACACACGTTCTTCATCACGAAAGAATTAAAGATTTGACGGAAAGCTGTGAAAAAAAAATAACGGGTTGGTCGAATTGCAAGATCACGACGACCGAAAGTCGGTTCAGATAAAGCAGGAACCGGTCGAAAAGAGTCTCCTTCCGACAAACCGACCGGTCAACGGGTCAAACTCTCAACCACGTCCCGCCGCTTCACACGGTCGAAATGCCCGCAGTTTGCTGTCTTCCGTTTGTTCGCAAAATTCCTTCTACCTTTGTCTTGAAGACTCGATTCCCGGTTGCTCATCTTGGAATGCTCGTGGGTCTTCAGATGAGCTCACTATGTCTTATCCAAATCACAGTCGCTGGCTCATTGAGCCGATTGACACCAAGCCATCGGAAAGAGAGGTCCCTTCTTTTGATTTTCTAGCTGTTGAACTCAAATATATCTAATAATTTAATAAAGGCGCTATATCAATGTTTTATATAGGCCTGATAAGGATAAAATTCGCCCCCTCCAAACCACAAATATCCCCCTACCCCCACCCACCAAAAATCCCAGCACTGACACATTTCTGCATTGAACTGTGTCTCTTCCCCTCCAGCCAAAGTCAATTGTCCCCCCTCCTCCTCCCAGAGACCTAGAGTCTGGATAAAACACTACACTACACAAAGTAAATTGGGGCTACTTGAATTACAGGGTGGCACAAAAAGAACCAGACTATATTAAAATTTAATGCAAACCTAAATGTGACTAGTCCGGTTTTTTGTGCCACCCTGTAGCAGAGTTGGATACTAATATCAGATATCCAATGGTTGCCTCTTGAAAGTGAATAACATGACAGTGTTACAAAAATAATCTAATGTTTACGGTACGTCCCTTTCCCACTTAATCTAATGCCTAGTAAATTAATAATGCGTCTTAATTGAAAAATGCATCACATTACTTTCACGTCCCCTTGTTAGAATATCACTGAAAACATTAATAGAAGTTTGTTCAACATGCATATGACCCTGTTTTGAACCCCTCCCCCTGCTGGAAAAATTTCTGCGGACACCCACGCTGTTTGGTGCTGACCATGATGTCATTTTTCATTGTGTTGGGCCCAGGTTGATACACCGTCCGGTCGAGTCTCGCAGAATCTAACCGCCGAAGAGATTTCTGTCGCGCGGTCGATCCTCAGCATGCGAGGCCAGTTCATCAGCTTCGGTTGCCTCAAAGCAAACCGTCAATGCCTGCGAAACTACACCCGTGAACACCTCATCGCCATCCTGGAAAAGCTCTCCGCGCCTTCCGACCGCGCCCTGTTCATCGGCCTGCTGTACACCTTCGGCGCGACGCGCATCTTCTTCAAGTGCCCTCCCTCGGAGGTCGCGTCGGAGGCGCTGGACTATTTCGGCTTCAGTCCGTTGTCTTACGCGGAGTGCTTCAACGAACCTGTGATCGTCGACAAAAATATCCGCCATCCCGTTGCGTGGATTGAGAAAATCCTGGAAAGATGCCGTTTAAATAACATTCGTACACCTCGACGTACTCTTGTTGTAAACTTTTCGTTCATGTAAGTTATTATCAGTATTCAAGCGAATTAAATCTTATACGCGTTGTGGTTATAATTGGTTTGGTGATGGTATCAAAATCTCGTATATATTCTAATGCGCTCCTGTTAGACGCATTAACTTAACCAGAGCCAAATAAGTATATGCCAATTTTTAAATTGTTTAGTATTTGCAATATTAATTCATTATTTTAAGATATTTTGCAGCTTTCTTGCTGTTAACTATTCTGTCTAGAAAAGTTTTAATAATAAAAAAGTCATTTTTTCCATTCATATTGTGTTTTCAATATTTGAATCGGGTAGCCTGGATCTTCGGATAAAACTTTCCAAACTGAGTATCTATACTTTTGTTATTAGACTTAACCCCTTAACTGGGGATCCTGGATATATCCGTCCATTTTACATTGAGTTACAGTTAATACACGGTTAACCCCTTAATAATGAATATGAAGCCAGGAGCTGGTCAATGCAAACTCAAATTGACTTTGAACATTCAGAGTGAGTGAATGACTGACCGACTGATTGACTGACTGACGAAAGGTGGTGAGAGAGAGATGATTGACTGCCACCAGCTGCATGACATGTCGCCATGGAGTTCTGGACTCTGGAGTGACATGAACGATTATTATTACAAACACTTGCCTGTCACTTCAACAATAGTGGTGAATCTTCATACATTCAACGACAAATTGATGATGTCGCAATTATATCAGCAGTAGTAGAGTTCTGGACCACGGGGTTGGTTAAGTGACATGAGGAAAAAATTTTTAATGTATTCCAAACAATTTTTGCCTGTCGATTTTTGGCAATTAGTGGTGAATCTTGGCGGCTATTGACGAAATTTTTTCAAACCCCCTTCCGAAAAATTGATAAGTGTGTAGCGTAGTGATAACTCAGCAGTAGTAGTAGTAGTATGATATCATTGTAGCAGTGCAGTGACATTGGACTACATTGTACAGTAAGTGGAATATGGTGTTATGCCTGGAAATTGTAGTAGGAAAAGTAATTTATTGGTGAACGTTGATATAGGTCTACGGAAGTTTTGGATACTTGAGAAGAAAATAATGAAAATATTTATGCCATACTTGCTGCAAATTGAAAAAGCATGAAGCAAAATGAAAATATCAGCACAATTTAATGATTAGGCAAAAGCATAATTGACAATGGACATAGCCTAGTGCTTTTGCTGGATGGTTTCAAAGGTTTCAATGTGTTGATATTTCCATTTTGATTTCTGCATTTTTCAATCTTTCATTATCGCGGTGACTATGCAATGTGGAATAAACTTTTAAACGTTTAATAATAATAATAATAATAAATATTATTAGTGGCGTTTCTGTCGTTTTGTTAAATTCCTGGGACAATAATATCAAAGTGTTTCCCATATTCTCTCAAAATTTGCCACCAGGGTTATTTCTAGGATTATCAATTTGGAGGGGGTGTCGGTAATTAAATTCTGGGGGTCCCCTGTTAACAAAGTCAGACAAGCAAAAAAAAGGTCATCCCATAGCTGAGATTGTGGGGGGATGTCGGTCTCAAATTGGGGAGGTGTTGGGGTGTAAAAATATCCCTGATTGCCACCCATTGGGTGGGGGGGACAAATGGCGACAGAAAGCTTGCCGCAAATAAATGAAGCGACGTGAACATCTCGTTTGTCTATTTCAGTGCATTCCAGTGTTTAATCTAGGCCGTTTCCGGGGGAAATTGTCCTTTCCACTCAGGAAATTTCAAATTCCCCCCGGAAATTTTGGAATACTACATGGACTAACAGCGGCCCCTAGCAGAATTCCCCTCCGGCTTTGTCAGTTTCCCCCCGGCTTTTTCAGTTTCCCCCCGGAGCCCAGGAGTCTAGATTAAACACTGGTGCATTCGACGCCAAACCATTCTGCCAAAGTGTCGTATCGAGTGCAATTAAGTGCCGACGTATTTGGCATCTTGCACTCAATTCGTGCATTCGTTTCGACGGGCGAGGCGTCGCCGAATCCGTTGGGTGCCGGAAATCGCAGGCTCCAAACTGTCTGCCAGTCGCTGTACGACACTAGCTTGTTACGAGACTTATTCATTTCTCAACCATGTCCGTGCAGTAGCCTATATCGATCCAGAAGAATACCACGCGATATAATCGTCTGGATCCCGGGGACATATTGTATAGGGTACCACTATTCAAGGAAGTCTTGAATCTACACACAGTAGAACTTCGTTATAACGTACTTAGCAGGTCTGCAAAATTGATCACGTTATATCCGAGATAGGCCCAGGGATATTTTCACACCCCCTAACACCCCCCCAACACCCCCACCCCCAATTTGAGGTCGACGCCCCCAAAAATTTGGTAACGTGATAATAGTATGCATACAAAATGTATACTAAATAGGCCTAGCTCCGGACACCCCCCTCCAATTTGAGGTCGACACTCCTCCAAATTCACAATCCTAGAAATATCCCTGGATATGCCTACGTTATATCCAATACTATCCAATACGGTAGCGCATCACACGGGAGCGTACATTGCGGTACGTTAGGCCTATAGCCAGGTACACGCTAAGCCTACTGTAGCACTAGTCCTTGCCTTGTCCAATTTCAAACAGGGTATCAATTTTATAATATTTTTGTGGTCTATAAAACCTGTAATACAAGAAACCAGCTCTCTTAAGCGCAATCTTATCTCTCGATTGATTTTTTAGACATTTGACAGACAATAGATTTCTGAAAGACTTTGTATAGTGTCGTTTCAAATGGCTCATTATTTTCGTGGCATTTCGAAAGCTCTAGAAAAAAATTGAGACAGAATATATTGACAATTCTAGTACGGTTTGACACAGCAAAGATGGGGACACAAGAATATGTGGTTTTAATTCGTTTCATCACTCTTCTGAATTTTTGCATGTCTATAGCCTACCAGGGGCGGCGCTAGGGGGTGGGTCCGCGGGTCCGGACCCACCCAGTCTCGGGCAGGGACACCCGAGCAAATCGTGCAAATCTGTAGAGAAATTATGATTTGGGGTGGGGGTGATGGGGAGGGGTAGTCTGAGCCTGGTCCTGGTTGTGTAGATTACATTAAACCCACCCAGCCAACAAAGCCCAGCGCCGCCCCTGTACACGCTATAACCGAGCCCGTTATAACGAAGTTCTACTGTATTATGCCTTTGGTAATGTAGTGATGCGCTAATATTTCCGATTAATTTTTAACGGGCGACACAGAATGAAGTGTATAATTATTTTCTCACTACTAGGGCAAAACATTTTAACACAATGGTCACGGTTAATATTTTAGCAAGGTTTTCAAATTTCAATGTGAAATATTGGTATTTGCATTTTGGCAACATGAGGTGTAACTGGATGTTCATGGTTGAGATTCACGCATAATATAAAATTGGCCACTCTTGAAGCTAATGTGCACAAGGCAGCAGATCATGTTTGCCTGTTGGTTGTTCTGAAATGCGACAGGAGGGTGTTGCCAAAAGTTCATTATTGTGCTTGATATTCGATTTTGTATACAAATCAATTACATTTGAAATAAGCATTATTATAAAATTGGTCCTGTTGAAGCTCTATAGAAGCACAAGGCCAGATCGTCTGCAATGTTGGTTGTGGGGGCGTTATGAGGGTGTTCAAAAAGTTCATTATTGGCTTGAGATTCGATTTTGTATACAAAATAAATTACACTTTGAAATAAATTAATATAAAATTGGCCACGGTTAATATTAAAGCACAAGCCAGCAGATCATTAATGTTTTGTTGAAATGCGACACAGGGTGTTGCCAAAAGTGTATTATTGTATTGATATTCGATTTTGTCTACAAATAAAACACTTTGAAATAAGCATTAATATAAAATTGGCCACGGTTGAAGCTCTAAAGAAGCACAAGGCAGCAGATCATGTCTGCAATGTTGGTTGTTCACGAAATGCGACAGGAGGGTGTTGCCAAAAAGTTCATTATTGTGCTTGATATTCGATTTTGTATACAAATCAATTACACTTTGAAATAAGCATTAATATAAAATACGGTTGAAGCTCTATAGAATAACAAGGCAGCAGATCATGTCTGCAATGTTGGTTGTTCTCAAAATGCGACAGGAGGGTGTTGTCAAAAGTTCATTATTGTGCTTGATATTCGATTTTGTATACAAATAAATTACACTTTAATATAAGCATTAATATAAAATTGGCCACGGTTGAAGCTCTATAGAAGCACAAGGCAGCAGATCATGTCTGCGTTGTTGCTTGTTCTCGAAATGCGACAGGAGGGTGTAACAAAAAGTTCATTATTGTGGTTGATATTCGATTTTGTATACAAATAAATTAATGAAATAAATTATTATAAAATTGGCCACGGTTGAAGCTCTATAGAAGCACAAGGCAGCAGATCATGTCTGCAATGTTGGTTGTTCTCAAAATGCGACAGGAGGGATTTGTCAAAAAGTTCATTATTGTGCTTGATATTCGATTTTGTATACAAATAAATTACACTTTAAAATAAGCATTAATATAAAATTGGCCACGGTTGAAGCTCTATAGAAGCACAAGGCAGCAGATCATGTCTGCGTTGTTGGTTGTTCTCGAAATGCGACAGGAGGGTGTTGCCAAAAAGTTCATTATTGTGCTTGATATTCGATTTTGTATACAAATAAATTACACTTTGAAATAAGCATTAATATAAAATTGGCCACGGTTGAAGCTCTATAGAAGCACAAGACAGCAGATCATGTCTGCAATGTTGGTCGTTAACGAAATGCGACAGGAGGGTGTTGCCAAAAAGTTCATTATTGTGCTTGATATTCGATTCTTTATATAAATAAATTACTTTTAAAAATAGGCATTCATATCCAAACCGATGTTGGCAATATGAGGTGTGGTCACGGTTGAAGTCTGTGGCGGCTCCAGGATTTGGCAAGTGGGGGCAACTTCTAATCATGGGGGGGGCAACCATTTGTTATGTATGTAGCATTAAGTATAGGGTCCCAACAAGGGGGCCACTGGAGGGGGCCAGGCACTCAATATGGCGGCACGGCCCCCGGGCCCCTTGTGAATCCGCCACTGCTGACTCCTAGGAAATCTTTTCGTGGATCGGACCAGACATGGGCGGATCTCCAGAAGGTGCAAGGGGTCACAAACCCCCTCTCCCTGCCCCAACTATCCATGCAATTTCGTTTGCTAATCTCTCATCATGGCGAAGATCCGAAAAGTTATAACAAAACAGTGGTTCTCACACAGGGCAGTTCCTACTGAACCACTCTAAACCTTAATTATTATTATTATTATTATTATTATTATTATTATTATTATTATTATTATTATTATTATTATTATTATTATTATTATTATTATAAACGTGTTGATATAGAGGCCTATTTATTAGCGAGTGTCTTGCTTTTTTACCCTTTCAATGACTTTAACAACACGCGTCAATTCATATAGAAGAGCAGTGGCGGCTCCAGGATTTGGCAAGTGGGGGCTGTTGGGATGGCAACTTCTAATCATGGGGTCAACCATTTGTTGTTAGGTATGTAGTATTAAGTATAGGGTCCCAACAGGCGGGCCACTGGGGGAGGGGGGGCTAGGCACTCAATAGGGAGCACGCATCTCCCCGCCCCTTCCCCTATGGAGCCGCCACTGTGGAAGAGACAAGCAAAGCAAACTGGGAATTAGAACACAAAGACCCTCCCCAACCCCTAACCCCCCAACCCCGAATTCCTGGTTCCGCCCGTGACTACTTGAACTCAGAATTCGAACAGGGATGACAATCCGAACAGAATTATCGCATCAATTTATAACTCAGCACTTGGCAACACTAACAGAAATATTTATATAGCGCCGCCGCGACTGTATTTATTCTGCCGAACGGTGGACCAAATCGATCTCGGCTACACTTATAGCAGATTTATGGATCTGCCCTGTCCCGTTTTCCCGCCGTCCCTCTAGCTGTTGTCCCGTGCAGCTGCGTGGGCGCCATCTGGCGTAGAATTGAATTCAGAAGCACGTCTTCTTCGCTGATTTTCAGTGAGTTGCTACCCGGCTCCGTGCTGTCGGTACGGAACAGGGGCGTAGCGACGGGGAGGGGGCGGTATATCGGTATATATACACCCCCAAAATCAGCCTACCTTAAAGTGTTTTTATGTGATTTACATGTGGTTATATGCACGTGGTTTATATGGTTTAGGTGGGTTATAGTTTAGATTTATACCCACCCGAAATATTTATACCCTACCAAATCAAATTCCTGGCTACGCCTCTGGTACGGAATGCGACAATCTAGAACGTATCGAGACAAAGTGCGACTTGTCGCAGCACGAAAAGTTCAGTGAAATGCGACTTTTTGGCGACGGAAAAAAATAGGTCATATTCGTCGGTGATCGTGCAGGGCAGCCGGAAGTGGCGAGTCCACAGGGGGAACCCGGAGGAGGAGCCCGTGCCCCCTATTGAATGTTTGGCCCCCAGAGACCTCCTGTTGGGACCTTATAGTACTTTTTACTTGGCCGAAGTAAGTTTTTATTCAAATATCAACAACTTTTGGACCATGCATTATGTCTTTCACGTTTCGTTAAAAAACTCCCAAATTTCCCCATTTACCAAGTATCTGGTTTAATTCTTCCAATGGCACCTGTTTAGTCGTCAGTCTTACAATGACCAACAATGGGGCACATGACTGGGTTTTGTTTGAAAGCTTGATCTTTCTTTGACCTCGATTGACATGTTTACTGCCGCTTTTAAAATTGTCGGCGCATAATAATAATAATAATGGGCCAAATTCCGGTGGGCACTTTTTGCTTACGAGTTTTGGGGCAACGTACAATACAAATTTTTAACCTGGGTCTTGGAAAACCGGTGATGACCTTTTTATTATCAACATTATTAAGAGGTGGTTGAGTATTTATACATTTTATTAGACAAACTAATGTACAGCGATTGATAATTAGTTACTAAAGTAAAAATATATACTAATGGTTTAGGTAAAAAATGTGATTTGGCATGATAATGTGGAGTTGTCATGAAGTGTGTTTATTCTCTAAGGGCCCACTGTGCCCCTGACGAACACAATTTTCTCAAGACTATACGCTCATATTTACAACGTTCAGTGGTCTTCTCTCGACAAACAACATCAGCAACATTTGTCCAGCTTTTTACCTTTACCTGAGTCTCCCTCCATAGGTACTTTTCTTTTTCTCTCTCTAAAAAATGACATCTCTTCTCTCTCTCTCTCTACTCTCTCTCTCTCATTCTCACTGGTGTCAGTCCACAGGGGTCTCTGTCTCTGTCTCTGAATGTTTGTCTCAGTTTCTCTTGTTGGGACCTTTCTCTCTCTCTAGGCCTCTCTTTCTATCTCTCTGGTTGGACCATCTCTCTCTCTCTCTCTCTCTCTCTCTCTCTCTCTCCTCTCTCTGGGGGAGATCAGTCTTTGTCAATGGGGTCTCTGTCTCTGTCTCTGTTTCTCTTTAAAAAATTGTCTTCATAATCTCTCTTTCTCTGGGGCACTCTTCAGAATCTCTCTCTTTATTAAATCTCTCTGGTTGAGTATTTATACATTTTATTAGACATATATATATATATATATATATATATATATATATATATATATATATATATATATATATATGATGTCTGTATCTCGTTCTGTGTCTCTCTCTCCCTTTCTCCATCTCTTTCTTTCTTTCTCTGTGTGTGTCTTGTGTGCCTGTCTCTCTGTCTCCGTCTCTGCAGCATCTCTCTGTCTCTGTCTCTGTCTCTGTCTCTCTTTCTCTGTCTCTCTCTCTCTCTCTCTCTCTCTCTCTCTCTCTCTCTCTGCCTCTCTCTCTCTCTCTCTCAGGCCCTGCTCTTCCTCAAATCGACACATCAGTTCCAGGACAGGACAGACGAACGCAAGGATGCCATAATGTGTTCGGAATCAATACCAGAGCAAAGCGGGGGGGGGGGGCGGGGGGGGTGGAGTGTGGGTACAAGAACGGGCGAAGAAGAGGTCGGATGACTAAGATACTCGTGCTGCTGATGCATAGTAATCAGGTCAACACGATGGATGGAGGAACGGAAGGAAGGACACGTAGTCAAGTCACGAAAACGTCACGAACATGACGAGAATTCCAAATCACGAGTCCAAAAAGGAATGAAGGATGGAACGACCGACAGGTGTTCAGGGTGCGTTAAGGTCACCTACGTAAGGTGCAAAATCATTACCTGCTATCTTTTTATACAACATAATAATAATAATAATAATAATAATAATAATAACAACAATAATAATAACAATAATAATAATAGTAACAATAATAATAACAATAATAATAATAATAATAATAATAATGATGATGATGATGATGATGATGATGATGATGATGATGATGATGATGATGATGATGATGATGATGATGATGATGATGATGATGATGATGATGATGATGATGATAATAATAATAATAATAATAATAATAATAATAATAATAATAATAATAATAATAATAATAATACAGGCCTGTAGGAAGTGGGGGTGCAGGGGGTGCAGGGGTGCAGGAGATGCAGGGGTGCATCCCAGTTTACGCCAATGAGTATATATCTTACTTATTTTTCGCAGTGGCTGTATATTGGTTTTATGGTTTGTGTAGCCTATACAGTAAATGCGCCTGCATGCTATATAACTGCGTGGGGTTTTTGCCATGTATTAGGCCTAGTCGATAGACCTGTGTATCGAGGCCTACAGGCGTGTTTCGGCAGATCGATTGGTCTACGGATCGATTCCCCCCTCGAAATTTCAAGAGTGGCTAACGACCGCACATTACAACATTCCAGCAAAGAAATTCAATACAGCAAAGCATGCACTCAGTCTTCAACCGCCCACGCAAAAATTCTGCAAACAGTGCAAGTCTAAGCCACTTAGGGGCCGTTCATAAAGTGCGTCGCGCTCAAAGGGGGGAGGGGTCTTAGAAGGCGTGATACAGCGTTTAATCTAGAATCTTGGACTCCGGAGGAGAAACTGAAAAAGCCGGGGGTAACTGAAAAGCCGGGGGAATTCTGCAAGGAGCTGCTGTTAGTCCATGTAGTATTCCAAAATTTCCGGGAGAAATTTGAAATTTCCGGGGGGAAAGGGCAGTTTCCCCCCGGAAACGGCCTAGATTAAACACTGGTGTGACAGTTTGTGACGGGGAGGGGGAGAGGGAAGGTAAGAACCAGCGTGTCGTCACACTTTAGGTATAAATTAAACCTTAAATACTGTACAGTACACCGTATAGGAGGAGATACAGTAGCGCTCTTAATTAATCAGTCGTTACAAACAGGGATATTTTTACACCCCTAACACCCCCAACACCCTCCCCCGCTCCAATCTGAGACCGACACTGCCCAACACCCATTAATTTTAGCCTGAGATGACTTCTTTTTGCTTGTCAGACTTTTTTGGCAGAGACCCCAAAATATACCAACCCCCAATTGAGAATCCTAGAAATGACCCTTGTTGTAACCCTTTTGCCCAAGATACGTTAAATTTCAGGTCTCGATTATATTCTTTATCAATGCTGGAAGTTGCTGCTGTGAATTGAACGAGAACCTCGAAGTATTAAATGGAAGACCTGCGTGACGTAATTTATGGACGACTCTTTATCGGGGTCAGTGATTTGTGTCAGTTAGTTTGTGGCATGAGGAAGGGGGGTCAAAAATGGCCAAAAAAAATAACGTGGCGTATTTTATGGACGGCCCCTTAATGTTTTATCGAACTTTCGAATGCGACTTAAAAGTACTCTAGTCGAACAATAGCCAAAGAATGCGCCTGCTTTCTCAAGTAGAAGGCTAAACACAAGATCAAAGATCGAAAGGTTCTTGCTAGGCCTATATCACGTTGCGCCATCGCGTTCAAAAAGCTTAGTACATTTCTATCCTAGTAATATCAATCATCAATCAATCAGTCAATCAATCAGTCAATCAATCAATTTATTTCTCAAGGCAGAAGATTTAATATACAGAAGATTAAGCATACAAAGTTAATTCATCTCATATCATGTGAAAAAAACATCGTATTATGTAAAAGTATATGGTTAAGTTATGAGAAATATTATAATCAACCTAATTTTTATAGCGCTCTATATCTTAATTCCTACAAATTATAAAAAAACTTTTTGGGCAATTTTGACCCCTCCTCCCTTGTCACACTCAGTGACCCCTATAATTATGTCAACAACTTTTGATCCCCCTAAGATCAGTAACGGGTCCCCCTAAGAGTTTAGGTTTTTATCTTTTGTGCGATGATGACCTTTGCCCCTTTTGGCTCATCAAATGTCAAAATGATTATCTTTTATTCTTATCAGTCTTTTCTTCGTTGTAGTAAATAGGATTCCACGAAATATCTTATTTTTATTATTAAAAAGTGAAATTATTGTTGACGTCAACTTCTCTTTCCCTTGTCAACGACTGTCAAGCTTTTTTCAAACACCCCTCTCCCTATTTTGTTGATGTAATTAATGGACAGCCCCTAGACCCTTCGACCGCCCGGGGTTTGAACCCGGACCGATGGAACACCTCCCGGTTTCAAAGCCGACACTCTACCGAGTGAGCGACCGAGACAAACAGCATAAGTCTGATTAATAAAAGACAGGCGTCGAATTCTGTTTAATCTAAACTTCTCACGTTATAATATTCGTCAGCGCTTTTCCTGTGTAAATTAAACCGATTAATTATGCCTAATATCCGTTCTATAGAGTCTTTGCCAATCCTCTGTTATTAAGTCCTGAAGTCCTGTTTAAGTGCATAGACTAACTTTTAGTCTGAAAATTCAAGTACAATAGTATTGACTATTAAAGCCAATCCCCTTTTTAATATATGCGATAGCTGATACATGTAGAAGCCATTGATATGATATGTGCTGCGATATGTAGTTTTATTGGCGTAGCGACGGGGGGCACGCCCCCTACTATTTGGGCTGGTGTCGGTAGTGGTATGTGTGCAAAATCGTTGAGAAATTGGGGGCGTAGGGGGGGGGGTTATGATCTAAGAAGATGTGTGAAAATTTAAAGCGATTGATACGACACATTTTTCTACTCGTTGTGGCTTTATCGCCGGAAAAATGTCGATGTGCCCCCCTCATTCCGGACTCCTGGATGCGCCACCGTGTGACCGTCCCACTACAGTGTTACGCAGATATGGCCACAGAAGTGGAAAAAAATGTCTCAGACGAACAAAAAAACAAGTCGTCGTCGTCGTCATCGTCTTCACTTAATCTAATCGCACATTCTCTTCGGTGACACAATCTACAGGGTGGCGCAAAAAGCCGGACTATATAAAATGTAAACCCAAATGTGACTAGTCCGGTAGTTTTTGGGCCACCCTGTATATTATAACCCACCCACAGCAAAAAATATCTCGACGATTTTGCGCCCCAATGTCAAGACCGATCCCACCCAGAATATGGGGCGGTTATTTCTAGGATAATCAATTTGGAGGTGTGTTGGGTGTCCTCTGGGTGTCCTCTCCCTCCCTTATGACGAGCGATGCAGGGGCGTAGCCAGGAATTTGATTTGGGAGGGTATAAATATTGGGGAGGGGTATAATTACCGTATAAACCTTAATTAGAAACCATATAAACCACATATAACCACATATAAATCTCATAAAAAACTTTAAGGTAGACAGATTTTGGAGGGTATATATACCGATATACCCCCCGTCGCTACGCCCCTGGAGCGATGGCATCTTAGATGCATCGTAATTAAGGGGTGTTGCTCTTAGATTGTTGAGATGTTGGGGTGGGGGTTCTAGGGGTGTAAATTATCTCTGAGGAGGCCCGTCCCTGCTCGTGGCTAAGCCAAGGGCGTAGCCAGGAATTTGATTTGGGAGGTATAATACGATTTGGGGGGATATAAATCTTTAAAAACGTTGAAAATCTTTAAAAGCACATTAAAAACGTTAAGGTAGCCTGATTTGGGGGGGGGTATATATACCGATATACCCCCCGTCGCTACGACCCTGGGCTAAGCCAACTGCAGTGCGAGTTATCTGACATGTAAACATGTTTCCGTGTTTAGATGACTCATCAGATTCAGTTCAATTTAGAATTCGTACTTCCGCCGATTCAAAACGCACGGAAAACTCCTGGGAATAACAACAATAATGATCGAAATCATGACTCAAAGGCAGAATTTTTAAACAGAACGTCACGATTTTCACACCCATTTAAATATATCCCTTATAAGCTACAGTATAAAGCGGCTGAAAACATTATCTTCACAAAGCAAAGGCTCCTAACGAGGAAGGAAGCGAAAAATTTTCAGCGGAAATAGATTTTCAATTTTAGCATACAGAAAACTGTCCTGACCTGTTCAGGGTTTAATGTAGGCCGTTTTCGGAGGGAAAATTGCCCTTCCCCAGAAAATTTCAAATGCCTCCGGAAATCTTGGTATACTACATCAACAGCAGCCCCCTAGTTGACTTTCCCCCGGTCTTGTAAGTTCGCCCTGGAGTCCAGGAGTCTAGATTAAACACTGGGTCTGTTACAGATGGATTTATATCATCGGGTATTAAAACTGGTGCTAAAAATGCATTATTATTGTCATCATCGTCGTCGTCGTAGTCATCATCATCAACGTCGTCGTCATCATCATCACCATCATCATTCATAGTGGTGATATAAAAGCAGAACATAATGTAGCTAGAATATATAAGTGTTGAGCAACGAGTATTAGAACTGGTGTTATAATTTAGAGCTGGTGCTATAAAAGTGCATTATTACTGTATTATTGTTACTATTATTATTACTACTACTACTACTACTACTACTACTACTACTACTACTACTACTACTACTACTACTACTACTACTATTATTATTATTATTATTATTATTATTATTATTATTATTATTATTATTATTATTATTATTAGAACTAAAAAAGAGATCAGAAATCAATAGGACATTCTTAACAAAAAAGCAGGCAAAATAACAAATAGAAAACGATAGAACTTTGTAATTACGTTCATATTTCTACAGACAACGCAATGTTCAAACTGCAGTAAACAAGCAAGACAAAGTATACGAAAAAAGAACTCAAAGCATTTGTAAACAATTAACTTTTTAAAAGGTTCAACTTCTTAACAAGACTTTTAACAAACACAAAACAATCAATAATATTATGATATACTGAGCGACGTGAGAAATCATTTCATTATCATATTATCATAACAATTATACGTTTAATTATCAAATATATTATCATGTTAAGGGAAATGTTTAAAACACTCAACCCAGAGAAGGAAACGGTAGAATTTTATGATATATTAGTAGACAAAATATTTGAAAAAAAATCCAGTAGATTTGAAGCTAGGCTTGGAGCGTTTAACACATGGTTAGTTCTAGGATTATCAATTTAGGGGTGTCGGTATATTTTTGGGGTCCCAAAAAGTCTGACAAGCAAGATAGTTCATCCCAGGCTCAGATTCGGGGTGTTGGGAGAGGAGTGTCGGTCTCAAGTTTTTTTTGGAGGAGAGTGTGTTGGCCAGGGGGGTGTTAGAGGGTGTAAAATATCTCTGGTTGAATGTGGCAAAAACTTGGCAATTCCGCCCCTAGGGACGTGTCACCCGGGGCGAACCGCCCACTCCCCTTCTTACGCCACTGTTTAGGAGACTTACTGAAACGGTTCTATGACCAATGTCTCTAAAATGGGGGAGCGGGGATTGTAGCGTATGGGAATTTGAATTGGGGGGGATAACCACAGAATACCAGAATTAAACAGACAGTGTATGCTACACTAATTGAAAGCAACGGGTCTAAAATACAGTACAGAGAACCATTCGTCAGGGGCGTAGCGACGGGGGTATATCGGTATATACCCCCTCCCCCCCAATCAGACTACCTTAAAATTTTTAATATGATTTTTAAGATTTTTCATAGTTTTTGGAGATTTATCCTCTCCCCCCCCCAATCACATTATACTCCCAAAATAAAATTCCTGGTTACGCCCCTGCCATTCGTATGTCTACAACGATCAAATACATTACAGATTAACTCAGTTTAGTTCGCAGACATTACAATCATCATCATCATCGTCGTCATCATCATCATCATAACATAATAAAATCATGTTCGCGAATATACAGTACAGTGACTAGCCTTCTTGTATTGTTTACCGGCGTGAGTACGTTTCTAAAGCTGAAGATCTTTATTAATTATAATCATAGCAGTCTTTTCAATGTACAAAATTCAAACAACTACCTCTTCTTTGCTGCAGGGTTTCAGCCAAAGTTTTGCTAGGAAATACAAATCTTATTCTCGCTACAATAACGAAATTTTAAAAATCTAGCAATTTTAATTTTTAAAAACAAAAGTCAGCGGTGGCTGCCCCCGTCAAATGATATGAAAATTTCCTGTTCTAAAATGTCGAACCAGGTTCCTCCATTCCAAATGACCTTCCCACCTAAATTTGGACTCTCGGGGGGGGGGGGCGGTAAGGGATAGCCACCACTACATAGTCTGAATAAGAGAAGGCAAGCAGACAGAAAACCTCAAAGAAATTAAATTGCATTTATGAAGTTTTAAATGTCCGCAATTTTTTGTAAAATTCTTCAAATTATAAGACCTGTTTGATAAGACAGAGACATTTTGATGCTAAACTAAGAACTATAAAATCTGTTTAATCCGACCGCTGTCTTCATAAACTCCTTGCAAATCTAATCCAGAAGCATAATTCTACTATCAACAGTCGAAAATATAGAGCCTAGCAGTGGCGGCTCCACAGGGGGGCCCGCGGGAGCCCGTGCCCTCCCCCTATTGAGTGCCTGCCCCCCCAGTGGCGCCCCTGTTGGGACCCTATACTTAATACTACATACCTAGCAACAAATGGTTGCCCCCCCCAATGATTAGAAGTTGCCACCCCAACGCCCCCCCCACTTCCCAAATCCTGGAGCCGCCACTGGAGCCTAGTACAGGAAAATCTTGTACGAAAAAGAAAAAAACTCTACAATAGCAATTTACGGACAGTTTTAAAATCTGACGCCACACTTACTTAGCACACACACACACACACACCGTCAAAATTATGTTTTTCTCCGGTTTTCTGAAGTCCACATTAACGAGTTTTCAGCGTATTTAGAAGCACAACGAACAGAAATCAATATAATCAATATTGTCATATCTATGTACACTGTACAGCCAGCTCTTCTGGCAGTTCAAGTGATATTCAGGGCTGCAACGTAAAGTGGAACTTGATAACATAGGAAACCGATAAATTACTTATACAATAAGAACTGCGCACGCCCGCTTGCACGCTCTATGTCGAGTCTGATGTATAAACTCGAACAGGAAACGCCATTTTAATCATGTACGATTCACAGAGACAAATCTTCGCACAAACAACGTTTTTGACACCATAGACGCCCACATAAATTTTTTCAGAGGGGGGGGGGCGAAAGCACAATGGTCATGGTTAATATTTCTGCAAGGTTTTCAATCTGAAAATTGTAAAACAATGCCAGGTAAAATCCAAAGAAAATCAGCCAGGTGATGTTGTACCTTAATTAAGTGGTAAGTGGCGTTTCAGTGTGAAAATATTGGTTAAAATCCAAAATATATATATAGTTAGTTACAAAAATGGATTTGCATTTTCCAGGAGTTTATAGCCCCCCATTTTGCCCCAGTATGTGGGCGCCCATACATGTGTTTGACACCGCCAACAATATCCTACCAAAAATACAGCAAAAATATTCCCCATTGCTCTGTAAATTAACATGTAATAACCTTTTAGATATTTGATATTTTATTGGTTTCATGGTTACATTTATTTTCAGCTAATAAGTTTTTTTACTAAATCGAGATAACAATAATGGAAATGCGTAAAAGCGCCGTCAAAACCAAAATAAAGACTCAATACCTTCCACTGTATTGTTCTATTGGAGCCAAACACGACAAACGCAGCAATAACAACCATTGACAAAAACAACAATAAAGCGAACAACAGGGAAACAGTAAACACTACAACCAAATCATACGACGCATTTGTCCGTTGAAAACTGTGCATTATATACAGTAAGTAAGTACACTAGCTATCATTTATTTACAATGCAACCTCTCTTTCGTAATGATAATAACACCAGTGTGGTATTAATAGGGGAAGTGAAGAATACCTGGTAATTGTTTCATGATATCATTAGCCTATTTTACTAACCTATTCTACATAACGAAGCAATTAACCCCATCACTGGGCAGGGGCTCTCAAATACCACTCCAATATCCAGGGGCGTAGCGACGGTGGGGTACATCGGTATATATGCCCCCCAAAATCAGACTACCTTAAAAATTTTAATGTGTTTTTAAAGATTTTCAACGTTCTTAAAAGGTTTATGCTCCCCCAATCACATTATGCCCCAATCAAATTCCTGGCTACGCTCCTGCCAAAATTATTATTTTTGAATGAAGTTAACATTGGTAACGTCGTACAAAGACGCCATCTATTTACTTCATTGTGTAAGGCAGAGTAAATAAGATAAATGTGATTAAGATAATATTTCCAGTTGTCTATGTCCTTTTCCATAACGTCATAATCTTTGGGACAGATAGCCCGTGGATGGGCGGGGAAAACTTGTCCATGTGTCAAATTCAGCTAAGGTCTTGAACTAACCTCCATCTGCCGCATGTCACAACCTGCTGTCTCGGGGTCATCAAAAATTCCCCGGGGATGTAGACCCCCACACGAATTTAAATAAAAAAATTCCGCATAACTACTTCTCAGCTAGACACCGTTTTTTCTGTAAGCAGTTCAAACAGGGGCGTAGCCAGGAATTTGATTTGGGAGGGTATAAATATTTTGGGTGGGTATAAATCTGAACTATAACCCACATAAACCATATAAACCACATATAACCACATGTAAATCACATAAAAAACTCTAAGGTAGACTGATTTGGGGGGTATATATACCGATATACCCCCGTCGCTACGCCCCTGATTCCAAACCCATAAATTGGGGAATATCTTATCTTCCGAACCCTTGTTATCTCGATCAAAAGCCAGCTGGTTATGTGACATCATCGGCTGACAATCATCCGCGCTGTTTCCACGATACACTGTTATCGTACGCGACAAAAAAAGTGCCAAATATATTCAAATTTATTCTTCTGTCGTTTTAAATATCCGACGATTCTGTTCGAAACGGTTACGTATTTTGCCAACTACCGGGTAAGCTTGAATATGTTGATTTTGGCAGCAGTGCCTCCAAGTTCAGTGAACTTTGCAAGTTTCGTTTGAAACCTCAAGAACATTTTGATCTGCCCTTTATCCAGTGGCGGCTCCACCGGGGGGCCCATGCCCCCTATTGAGTGCCTTCAATGAACTTTGGGACCCGTTACATACATTAAACAACGTTGGAAACACGATTAGAAGCCACCCCAACGGCCCCCAACTTGCCAAATCCTAGAGCCGCCACTGCTTTTATCATATTAGCTCAATCTAATTCCAAACTGCAAAATGGCAAAAAGTTTTCATCAGCGGTAACTCTGATAACATAAAGGCTAGCGAGCAATAATTATTTCATTACCACGCCAAGTTAAAACAATATTAACACCCACAAACTATTTTATCCTTTCTCTTAACAATACTATCGACCAACCATAAAATGTATTACCAGACGAGGCTATTGGCCTACAATGTATGGCTGCTTTTAAAATTCTAGTATTTTCGTCCAGGACTTTGACACTCAAATTGACTGAATGAATAATTCAGAGAATGTGAATTCTGACGTTTTCACGGGAAGGCAAGATGTGTGTTATCCTACTTCCTGGATAAAACTGCTGATAATGTTACCATTCCGACGGCGCTAAAGACGTAACCGCATAGGCTGGAGATGCAAGGCCAGGACCACTGTTCTCCGTTCTGACTGTCCTCGCGATTTTGATAGAAATCTAAAAGACCATCCTGCACACAAACAACAACAACACAGATGATAATTTCAATTTTCAGCATGAAACCTTACAACCGCACAGTGGCGGTTCCACGTGGGGGATGAGTGGGGATGCACCCCCACCAGGACTTCTTTTTTTTTTGCTTGACAAACCGATTTTTGATGTAAAGATCTAGTAAAACTACGGGGAAACCTATCAACCTATGTCAACTTGTCAACCTATTTTCGGTAAAAGTGTAACAAAATTAGGCAAAAATTCTCTTTTGTCAGCCTTTTCGGCAAAGTTTATTAATTTTTCCTTTTCTTTTCACCCCACCCCACCAACTTCCTATAAATTCATTTATTCCCTCCCACCGAGAAATCCCGGAACCGCCACTACAACCGTATAAATGCAGCCGTTTGGACTATAATAATAATAATTTGGACTAGTGAAAGTGGTTTACGTAATCGAAAACCACTAAAATTAATTCGAAACAATAAATTAATTCAACAGTTATCTAGGAAACCTGGGTTAAATGCTCTTAATTCATAGAGAATGCAGCCTTTGGACAGAGATTGATTCTCTTATCCTGCTTCTCCATTTTAATATCCTAATCCTTTAACGTCAGTCTTAATATATCAAATATCTAATATCGAAATATGAAATATTTTTGCATTAGTCTTTACAACTATTTTTCAGATATTGAATTGTAATATTAACTAAGGTTGTTAACGGTTAACCGGTCCTAAGAGCAAGGACCGGTCCTTTTAACCTTGACCGGTTAACCGTAATTTCAATTTCAATTTGAAAACATCAAAACGCTTTGATGTAGGCCGCAGGACGCCGTCATAGGCGCCGGCAGCATCAAAGCGCTTTGATGTAAGCACGACACCAGGCTGCCGCTAACGACCGGTTAACCGGACTTTTTGTGAACGGTTAACCGGTCCTTTAAAACCTGCGGTTTTAACAACCTTAGTATTAACGGTCTTTGGTTCTGACTTTGTTACTAATAAACTTATTGATTGATTGATTGATTGAAATGCTGAAAGTAACTATATGGATAAATAAGTGGACCCAACTATCATGCATCATACGATACTAGAACAGAGTCAAGACACATAACTTCATTGAAACTTTGTTGACTATGAGTTAAGCCGGAAAAGTATTATCGAACTTTTGGACCACGTGACAAAGCCTGTCGTAAAATGATAACGACAACCACGTGAAAATGAAAATAAATCTGAAAGTGATAATGAAAATTATAATGCAAATGTACTATTGTACTTCTGTGTCAGAGACACTTGTATGATTCAGAGTTGCAAACACTGAGACAAAGCCAGCAGTTAGAGATAGGATTCCGAAATAGAACCGAATTTGAATGCGAGGTCAATAAAAAGAATTAAAATATATCCCTAGTCAAGTAGCATGACTAAGAACACGATAAGCACACAGTACATGCTCTCTCAAAATTCAAAATGCAAGAGCGTGGGATAGTACTCAATAGGTAAGAGAGAGAGAGAGTGCATGCTTATGAAGCTCTTTAATATGAAGAGAGAGAGAGAGACAGACAGACAGAGACAGAGACACCGAGAAACAGAGACATAGGCAAAGCCAGAGACAGCGAGAGAGAGAGAGAGAGACAGACAGACAGACAGAGACACCGAGAAACAGAGACAGAGGCAAGGCCAGAGACAGCGAGAGAGAGAGACAGACCGACAGACAGAGACAGAGACACCGAGAAACAGAGACAGAGGCAAGGCCAGAGACAGCGAGAGAGAGACAGACAGACAGACAGAGAGAGAGCGAGAGATTCACAGTAGGTATGATCGATAGCGTTCTACAATCGCACGACACTCGATAATTGATTTTAAACCGGCAAAGGTCTTAGTTCTAATGAGAAAGTAACATCTGCGGATACGGTTCGGAGATTTTGGCAAAAATTTAACCGAGTTCGTGTGAAACGCTATCAAATTACTTAACTAGCTTTCTTTTACACAGTCCAGGGTTTTGAAAAGAAAATTCTATCACAGCTCAGTTCGAGAACTCTCGAATAGATCCTCTGGTTAAAATACCGTCGCCAGCCAATATCCGACTCGTCGAAGGAAATTTCTGAACCAGCTAAAGTTACTTCTTCTTTCTTTCCTTCCGTCTTTCCCTATTGGGTTGGACGATGGGTCTTAATGAGTTCCTTCCACTTCTGTCTGTCTCTTGCTGCTCTGGTCAATTGGATGAAGTTCATTTGCATTTATTCTGCATCCTCTTTTAGGTTTTCTATCCATGTTTTTCTTGGTCTTCCTTTTCTCCTTTTCCCTTCAACATAGTCGTATAGTGCTTTCCTTGGTAGTCTTTCTTCCTTCATTCTTTCAACATGACCAACCATTTCAGTCTTCGTTTCTGAATCCTAGCTACGCCACTGAAAATACTAGAAACGTTGCCTGTCTATACGACCCCAAACTCGTCATTAATCGCCGAACACTTTGCCAATGCACCCTCGGCAGTTTTTTAAACTGCACTTCGCGACGTCACTTTGCACTGAAAACCCGTGGCTTTCTATAAGATTATTTCTGATTTCAATCTCACTTATAGTGCAGCTGGTCTTTGCACTGCCTAATTAGAAAAGAAAGTCAACGTTCAAATGACAACCTACACTTATCAAAAGAACAGCGCGGTGTTTGCAGGGGAAACTGGGCCTCCCACATTGTACCCGCCCGGAACCTTCCACTTTGTAGGACCCGGACCTACTTTTAATGGTCACGAAATCAAAACACAGGAAACAAGAGACAATAATTGTTAATTTACGAAGGAAGTTTACAAAAAACACCCCAAAATAACAGAAATATTAATAAATAAGCAGTGGCTATTCTAGCCACCTAGACATTAGAAGGGGAGTTTAAATTTTTTTTTGGGGGGGGGGGGGGTAAAAGACAGAGGAGAGGTCATACTACTTGCCAAAATGTCAAAATTTGGGGAATCCCCCCCCCGAGAAGGCCTAGAATAAACACTGAATATATCAAGTGTCGAGTCTTCAGACGGTGGGAAGGGAAGTCCCACAAATTCAAAAAAACAGGATATGAGCGAAGGAACACATTTCCGCAGTTTGCACCCAAACAGGCCACTGATTGAAAAATTCTGAGAATCGATGAATCCTTTATCCAAAGTGATACTGCGACCTACATAAGAAACCTTAAGTCGACGCCATTAACGCCAAAGACCGCAAAAGTCCGAAAGGCATTAGGGAACGCGTGTAGGGGGAGGGGAGGAGGAGGAAGCGAATAAATTATTCTCTCCACTCTCCTCCCTTCCACTCCCCTCCCCGCTATATTGCCCTCTAAGCGGCAATAAACCGGCGACAATTGCAGATCGAAATTTTACAGCACTTCGTGTATACCATCTCTATTCCATCTCCACCCCCTAGACCTGTGCGCCGCCGCCGCCGCGCCGCCGCCGCCGACGTTTTCATGACGCCGCCGCCGCCGGTAATATAGGATCGGCGCGCCGCCGCCGCCGAGAGAACATCGGCGTGACGCCGGCGTCCCCTTGGTGAAATTATTTTTTCATGTAACCAGAGTAGACCAACACTGTTGTAATACGTAGAAAAACTGTCTTCACGACACAGTATAGTCAACATGTGCTAGCTAATTCAAAGCACAATTCAAAGCACACGTTACTTATTTACTTCGCTTCATGCGTCTATCGAATGACGTCCTGTATTGTTTACATTCTGCAAAATGGCCACGGCAAAGAAAGCGTTTTCGATGATAATTAAGCGAAGACCTAAAGTGATGCTACATGTAAAGTGATGCTAAAATTAACTGTGCACAGTTAACTAAACAAGCAGTGAACCTATGCATCATAACTGAGAGCGTTTGTTGCTTAAATCCTCTTAGTTTAGTTTAAAATTAATCTTCTTAGTCTGATGTCGGCAGTGCTTTGTTTTCTTAGTTGGCACATACACTTTTAAAAGTTTTCATTTATGGTCAATTTGGGATATATAATGAAGCAATATAATTTGATAAACAGAACCGTAGCTAGGGGCGGGGGCAAGCTGCGCCGGGCGCCGTCTTAGTGGAAGGGAGCACATTTTGGACACTATTTTAAAGTTTTTATACCACCACTATCCACTTTTTACGGCGAAAAATACAGAAAATACAGATAAGTTAAAAAGGTCATCGCCGGTTTTGGGGGCGGCTAGAGGCTATAGATTGCTATGTCGTGAAAGCTCAGGTAGGCATAAAAAGGTCATCACCGGAATTTAGGGGCGCAAAATTTGTACCTTGCCCCGAGCGCCGAATACACTAGCTATGGCTCTGTTGATAAAATGTTTCTTAAACTGTATACTTTTATTTTTACTAGTATTATAAGTTTGTAACATTGTTTTCAAATTAACCGGGTGACAAAAAACCTTGAGAATTTAACAAAAACGACGATGTCATATATGGTGTCCTTTGTAGTCACACGTATTGTACTGTATTAACCGTTTGTACGCCGCCGACGCCGCCGACGCCGCCAATAAAGTCCACGCCGCCGCCGGTAAAATTGGTTCGGCGCGCCGCCGCCGCCGGTGATAAAGCGGTCACACGCCGCCGCCGACCCTCAGAGCGTCGGCGCACAGGTCTACCACCCCCACACCCCCGGAACTCATACGTCAAGATTGGCGGTTCCTGGCAGTAAAACGGAGGGGTGGTGGGTGGATAGAGTTCGTTGGGTGCTCCCGGGTCTGATTGAGGGAAACGCGCCGGGGCGGGGGGAGGGAGGCGAGGAGGCGTCCGACGGAGTTCCCGTGTCCGGGCGATGGCTGATGAGAAACCCAGCTGGACTGCAGTCAGGAGCGCCGCTCTGGAGGACAAAGTACGACGAACGACTGACTCAGCGGAATCGGGGATGGGGTCGGGGAATTCGTCACGTGACCTGATAATGAATTTCGAGACGGTTCGAAACCGTTTTGACCGTAGTTTATACTATAAAGTTTTATTTTAGCTATACTTTATTACTTTATACTATTTATTATTATTATTATTTATTTTAATATTTATAACAAGTATTATTTATACTTATATAAATTTTATTTCATCATCGTCATTATCATTATCATCATTATCATCATTATTATCATCATCATTATCATCATCATTATCATCATCATTATCATCATCATCACCATGTTCTCTATCCTGAGACAGGTTCAGGGCTGCATTGTTTCCACTCCTCTCTGCCCCTTGAATATTCTTTGATTTCTGCATATTTTGTGTGACGCTGTGCACAGTGGCGGTTCTAGGTAGAATGGAGTGGGGGCAATAGCCCCCCAATTTCAGCTTTGCCCCAGATAATAATAGTGGACGACCTTTTTCTCGTCAGTTATTTTAGATCATTTAGTAGGGCATTACCCCCAGTTTTTCCTGCTAGAACCGCCACAGTCTGTACATCTGTTTTAATCACTCAGTCCAATAGCATCCTCCTCGGTCTTCCTGTAACCTTTCTTCCTGGTATAATTTCCATTTCACGTATAAAGTTTAACTAGACCATGGTCCTAGCGCCCTATCTCGTTCTACGTGTCATTAACTTAACATGTAGTATCGCCTTATATGTTTCAATGTAGCCGGTGGTATCATTTTCCTTATTGAGGCATCAATTTGCGGAATTGCCCGATCAATTTTCCGTTAAGTGTTTCACAAATGGTCGCACCGTCACGTGACAGCTGAGCAAATGGGGCGAGTACAGAGACTGTGGTGGAGATGATGACGCTGTACAGCCAATAGCATGTTCCGTTATTAAGACTAATTTCCCCGAATCAAACGCGGTTTGTTGTTCAGCCTCCTGTATCACTGTATGCGTCAGTAGTGCAACACCGCTTGTATTAAACGTCGGATGATTTTGACTGCCTATACTCTAAGTACAGTATTTATCAGCCCATGGGGAACCATAGCCAGAGATCTTTGTCCTGAACGATCCAATTAGGCATCCTACGACTAATAAACAGACATTACTACTACTACTACTACTACTACTACTACTACTACTACTACTACTACTACTACTACTACTACTACTGCTACTGCTGCTGTCTACTGCTACTACTACTACTACTACTACTACTACTACTACTACTACTACTACTACTACTACTACTACCACTACCACTACTACTACTACTACTACTACTACTACTACTACTACTACTACTACTACTACCACTACTACTACTACTACTACTACTACTACTACTACTACTACTACTAATAATAATAATAATAATAATAATAATAATAATAATTTGATTTAAAGTGGTTTAGGAGGTTAACTAAGTCAGCCTGTGTTCAACCACTGAGGTGATTCCAAGCTGATCTTACACGAAAGAAGAGTTTTCTCTACAGACGAGAACCGGGGACCCGTGCCCCATCCATTGAACCCAGCCACCCTACCCGCTCCCCCATACTTTAGTGCGCTCATTCTAAGCAACTAGACTAGTCCAGGTTTTATGGAAAATAGTTGGCTTGGCCCCCATTCTTAGAAGATGCCACCCCAACCAACCCCCCACTTGACAAATCCTGAAGCCGCCGCAGCATCAAAGAGGCTCCATTAGCAACGAATCCACAAGAGCGGCTCAAAAACCACCCGTCTATCAAAGGTTGCCAGATCTCCCGTATTTTACGGGAGCTCCCATATTTCAGCCCCGTCTCCCCCTTCTTATAACTTGTTTGTAATATTGATTCACTACATGCAGATGAAGCAGATGCATTGAACAGAGTTGTTTATTGCTTTTTCCTAGTCTATACTCTACAGTACTCAGTGTTTATTCTAGCCACCTTGACATTGGAGGGAGGGAGTTTGAAATGTTTTTTGGGGACAAGATTTGTCTTTCCACGCTTTGGGGGGATTTCCATCCCCAAACCAACATATACAAATTTGGGAGGGAATTTTAAAACTTGGGGGATTCCCACCCCCAAAAAACAGGCCTAGAATAAACACTGACAGTACTGTAGTGTAGTGATAGTTTTAGCCGATAATAATTCACAATGAACCGGACCGTGGAGTGGGCGCATTGATCTTGGAAACAATCTCCCGCGTTTCGACATTGGATATCTGGTAACCCTACGCGTCCTATCTCTAGGCCAACTAATATAGGCTGTTCTCGTAAATATTTTGATGCCGTATGTTCGAAATAACAGCCGGGCATATATATATATATAAGCTGTTGTTATTCAACCTTTCGACATTCACGATTCGATAAAGCTGTTATTGTTGTCTGGTTTCGTTTATAGCGGCCATCTCTTTCGTTCGATCCGACCACGTAACTTGAAACACACCCGGACTATCAAGTTACAGAGGATTTTATTATGATTATCGATTAAACGTCATTAAAATGTCATAATTGATTGGGTTATAGAAGTGCGCCACCTACCGATGCTCAACTATAGTAATTAATTCCCAGGGGCGTATCTAGGAATTTTGCACCCATGGCCAGGGCCGACGAGATCGGGGGAAAGGGGATACATTTTTACCCGGGCCCGACGATAAACAAGGGGTCCCGCGCTAACCAGAAAAAAGTGACGATCCTTTTTTTTGCTCGTCAAGATTTTTTTCGAAGTTCTCAATATTTGCCCCCCGGCCCGTATTTTCTCTCGACGGCCCTGCCCATGGACGGCAAGGTGTCAGAAAATTAAATTAGCAAGTTAAAAAATCTTTAATTATTACCAAATTATTACATTTGATTGACACATGATTAAAACAACAGATGCACTTTTCTTGCTTTTCCTGATGCGAACTGGTCTATGATGTGTCCCTCAAAGTCAGTTTTCTCAGTTTCTTCTCTTTCTACGCTGAGTAGAGAGCAAGATCACAGAGTGTTTTTGACGCCCCCTTCAAATGGCGCCCAGGGTATCTGCGCTGGCTGCCATGCCTTTGGTCCCTTGGTACTAGACCCCCAGCCAAACCGCTGAGCCGAAAATATGTAGTCGTAGCCGTAAAACCGCCGAAAATATTTCGGCTAGCCAAAAAAGTTGCTATTGAGCATATAGCTAAAAGTACAGGCACAGCCGAGCAGTGTATACGTACCACGGTCTGGAAAATTATTAATATTGGTCGGCAAAATCCAATAATTGCAGTAACAGGCGTTTCCCATAAAAATTAATACTCGCCTATTAAATACTAAAATTTTTACAATTCTGCTGCTTTATAATCGCCATATAAACATGGGCGTCCGGAATGGGGTGCAAGGGGGTGCAATTGCACGCCCCTGGAAAAATTTAAATGATAAACGCACTTGTTTCTTTCGTCACAAAACTTGTTTTGCACCCCCTGGAAAATTTTCCATTTATTTCGTCACAAGTGGCGGTTCCACCATCTTGATGACTGGAACCGCCACTGGCTATACACAGACATGAACTTTTAAAATATTGACTATTCAAGCCGGAAATTATTAGAATCACGCCGAAAAAGAATAATATCCTGTAAATTTTCAGCCGAAAATGCCAGCTCATTTGTTTTTCGGCTTAGCCGAAAAATCAGCCGTAAATTCCATTAAGCCAGCCGATTGTCTGTAAAAAAAATTCGGCTTAGGGGTCAACTAGGTTCACCACAGATTCGTGCGTTCTGTATTTCACTCGCTGTCACTCCTCACTTATTATCTCACGGTTCTGGCCACCCCCCAGTGAGCAAAAAAGTTCCCACGCCCACGTAGAATGTCACCTGCGAACGAAACGGCTAAGGCGTTCGCACTTAGGCCGGCCATAAAAACAGCGATTTTGAGCGAAGAATTTAAGTTGATACAACTTCGTATAGGGGAGCGAGTATTGAGGGCAAAGCAAACAGCTGCCATAGGCCTTAGCATGCATGTCTGCACATGAAAGCATTTTGGCTTCACTCGATAACAAACATTAGCTTAGGAACGCTTGCCTACGACCCTGTTTAAAATTTCAACGCCTTCAGCGGCCTGACTCAACTTTCCAAGTCACTTCCTACGCTAAAGGTTAAAAAACAACAACGGTGAATAATAATAAAAATAATTATAAATATTAAAAATAGTAATATAGTAATAGTAATATACACTTTCGTGACGCTGTTCCAATCTGATATTGCCTCATGTATATGGTACGTACGCAAAAAAGACATATTTTCAACCCCCCGTTTGCACTGTTGAACACCTTACATACGCAACATCTAAATCCAATCCGATCCCTCTCAGTGAGCACGTACTATATGGATGGACCATAATATACAGATATAATTTTAAAATGGTGTTCCAAATTCATTCGAGAAAGATGGAACAGTAGTACCGGGTAATCTATTAATAGGAACGTTATTAAACGAACGAATTCATCATCATCATCATCATCATCATCATCATCATCATCATCATCATCATCATCATCATCATCATCATCAACAACATCATCATCATCATCGTTGTCGTCTTCTTCTTCCTCCTCCTTCTCCTCCTCCTCTTCCTCCTGAACCTGTATTCTTACAAAATAGGTCATGTATTGACTGTACGGTGAAGATTAGATTTCACATTTCCGAATCGATTCATCGATTTGCCGACCGAATCTGCTGAGGAGGACGAGGACATAGCCACAGAAATTCCTCTGGTAGATGCTCATTTTCCTCTCCCGCTCCCCTCTCCCCCTCCCGCCCCATTGAGATGCGGCCGATATCTCGTTTTGCAACTCATCCGATTGCTCTGACCGTCAAATCTTTACTTTCAAAAACGCGCTCTGATGATCTGTATAGCGTACATGATAATCGTCTCAATCAAAGGTGTTCTAGCAGTGATTACGTTATCGATAGAATTCTGTTGCTCCTTTGTGAAAGACTTCAAAACAGACATGACTTGTATTGCTGCTTACCAGGGGCGTAGCGACGGGGTGTATATATCGGTATATATACACATCCCAAAAATCAGTAAATTTGTAATGTGTTTTTTTAAGATTTTCAAAGTTTTTAAAGATTTATACCCCCCTTCCCCAATCACATTATACCCCCAAATCAAATTCCTGGCTACGCCCCTGCTGCCTACGTATATGGAAAACGCGACAAAACTTTTTCGCGCAGTCAGTCCCCAGTTGTTGTTGTTGTTGTTGTTGTTGTTGTTATCGTTTTCGCGGAACGTGGCCCAAATTCGTCATGAAGATAGACAGGACTGTGATATCAGCAGAATATTTCTCAGCAAACACAACAAAAGCGGCCCCTAGGGGCCAAAACCGCGAGAAAACCGAACCATTAACCTTGAAATAGGCAGATCAGTCAAACAACGGTGTTCTTAGTTTCTGCTTTGATTAGCTCCAAATTTATTTATTCTGCGCTGACCAAGCATAATTAACCATGGGCATTCGACAGCGGTGTAACCTACAGTAGAACTTCGTTATAACGCACTTGTCGGGTCGAAACTGAGTAAGTCATATTATGAGGTAGGCAGGGTTATTTCTGGGATTATAAATTGTGTGTGGGGTGTCTAATGTTTATTCTAGCCACCTTAACATTGGGGGGGAGTTTGAAATGTTTGGGGGGACAAGATTTGTCTCTCCACGCTTTTTTTTTTTTGGGGATTTTCCACCCCAAGCCAACATTACAAATTTGGGGGATTTTAAGACTTTGGGGGGGGGGAATTTTCCTCCCCCAAACAGGCATAAAATAAACACTGGGGTGTCGGTATATTTTTTGTGGTCCATCCTTGCCGAAAAAGCCTGACAAGCAAAAATAAGGTCATTACAGGCTCAGATTTGGGGTACTGGAGGTTTCGGCCTCAAATTGTGGGTTTTGGGGGTGTTAGGGGGTTGTAAAAATATCCCTGGAGGTAGGCTACGTTGTACGAGTCAAATGCCATCCAATTCGGTAGCGCGTCACACCGGAAACTACATATACGTTGTAACCGAGGATACGTTATAACGGAGTTCTACTGTAGTTTGATACTCTGTATTAGGTGACTTCGACACGCTTCTTTGCTCCATTTCAAAGGCATATATTTGAAACTTTTTCCTTAGGCCCAGCGTTTGGGTGAATGCCTGCCAAGTCGCCTTTTATGTTCGAGGCTGGGCGTTTGAAGCAAGCGTAAACTTGAGCACATACAGTCACGACATAAGAATGCGAGAAATGTCGATTTGCCAACAGCCTCGACAAACCGGGCTCGGAGTCAAAGTACACAAACAACATTACAAGCATTAAGATTGCGTTCACCTTTGAACTGACCTGTAATCTCATTTCCAACTTTTTTAAAAATCGAATTCTGCAAACGTACTGAAAATTCGAGTCGTTTGGGTGAAAATCATGTTTCTCAATTAAGTTACAAGGTTCATTGGGAACCGAGATAACACTGTTTCTGGCAACAAATACTTGCTCTTATTTAGTTCAGATAGACTTTTGTGGCGGAGTAGTGGAAGAGATCTCTACACAGGCAACCGGAAGGTAGCGGGTTCTTGATTGCTATATATGTAGGCCTGCCTACAATTCTTCATTTTGCGCATAACTTAACGCGCGTTACCAGTGGCGGCTCCACCGGGGGGGGCCAGGGCCCGTGCCCCCTATTGAGTGCCTGCCCCTCAGTGTCCCCCCCAGTTGGAACCCTATACTTAATGCTACATACATTAAACAACAAATGGTTGGCCCCCATGATTAGAAGTTGCCACCCCGATGCCCCCACCCACCCCCACTTGTCAAATCCTAGAGCGGCCACTGCGCGTTACCGACCATGTAATAAAAAAACAATAGTACAGTAACACCTCATGGATACACTGATCTTTGCCCGGCCGACAACCCACCTTGCCAGTTCTGTATTCTTTCTTTCAAAAAAGATTAAGCACATATACGAATAAGCAGCTACTACTGGACTACTTTCCTAAGCGCTATATAAATTTACGAGATTTTACTTACTTATTTAAACATTAGGCGATGCAATTTCGACTGTTAAATCAGTGAGTACGCCCAACCTTTGCCCTGTGTGTGATGTATATTGTTGGTTTAAACGCTTAGGACTTTCCACCAAAGATTAAAATTCCTGAATAAAAACCTGTATAAGACCCTGCATTAAATTTGTGTGAATGTTTCTTCCTCACCACCTGATTTAAACTGTGTTCCGCTGCTTTAAGTGAGTAAATTTAAGATGAGTAAATAACTTTCAAAAGTAAAAGATCTAGCTTTGTTCTTAGTTTATTTGTTTATTATTAGGTTTGTGTGTGTGTGTTTTTTAATTATTATTTAGTTTTGTTCAGTTGATTTGTGTTTTCCTTGGTTGTGTACTACTGGTTGTGTACTACTTTTTATGCTGTGCTTGTCACGAATAAAGATGATTATAGCTCCTTATCCCTTAACGTGTAGCATTGTAATCATCTCCTTTTATAGTTGTGGCGATTTTTTTCGGATTTTTAGCAAGCAAACAATGCATTATTTAGAGCGGCTGACTTGCTAATAGCACGAAACCGGTTAGAACTGAATTTCTGGCTGGCTGTCAACTTTGCTATTTGGCATAATTAAACTTACAAAAGTCAGCAGGACGAATCTGGCTGGAATATCAGGGGCGTAGCCAGGAATTTGATTTGGGAGGGTATACATGTTGGGGGGGGGGGTATAAACCTTAACTATAAACCATATAAACTACATATAACCACACAAAAATCACATAAAAAACTTTAAGGTAGACTGATTTGGGGGGTATATAGGGCCTATACCGATATACCCCCCACCGTCGCTACGCCCCTGCTGGAATTTACATTATTCGAAATACTGCTAGCGGTGGTGGGTAGTTATCAGTCACAGATCTTTAGCTTCAGTGTCTTCTCACAAATGGGGGCCTGGAAACTGTTGAATTCAGAGGCCCACCAGTCAGTCACAGTAGCAGCACCCCTGCTCAATTAAGTCGATCAATAACAAGGCTTTTGTATAACTTTTAACTGCTTCCTGAAAACACTGGTAAGCAAAAACAAAACGGTCGGCACCACTTTTTTAATGAGCCCTACGATCAGGGATATTTTTACACCCCTAACCCCCCACCCCACCCCCACCAACAACTTGAGACCGACACCCCAACACCCCACCCCAATTTCAGCTATGCGATTACCTTTTTTGCTTGTCAGACTTTTTGGCAGGGGACCCCAGAATTTACCGACACCCCCCAAAATTGATAATCCTAGAAATAACCGTCTGCCTGCGACCGGTTCTATCTTGGCGCCCGGAATTTCTCTCGGCGGCCCTGCATGGGGAGGGAAGTAGGCCTAATTTCGTTTTCTTCTTACCCAGCCTCCGTTGGCGCTAATCCACTGCTCCAGTCGGGTGTCGATATAGCGCGAAGTCCACGCCACGAACTGTACGACGACGGGGACCATGTCCTTCTCGACGCAGAACGACGCCCAGGCCCCGCTGAACGAAAACAGGGCGACGATCCGACCCCAGTTGACCGTTCCCCATCGAACAGCTGGTCGACGATAGCCCTGAAAGTCGATTCGGCGTTGGTCGGAGTGATCGCCAGCGAGTCGCACATGTCCGCGTAGACATCCGAGTAGCGGCGCTGGAACTCGTCGCCCAGATCACGCAGGGCGCGATCCAGTTTCGCCTCGTACGGCGTTCTCCGGGCCCCGTCTTCGCCGCCGGCTGCCGCTGTCGTCCGGCGGCCCGACGGGTAGCAGCTCGGCCGGGACGGGGAGGCCCTGTCGGCCGAGACGGTAGGCGATATAGTCGGCCACTAGGTGCCGGGTGGTGACGTGACCAGCTGGACGGGACGTCATGTCTTCATGTCTACGGTGACTGTGGTCACTCTCGCGACCGGTAAACCCGGCCGATAAAAGATCGATCGTGGAGTGATGAATGGAGGTCCGTAATAACCAAGCGTTACACGACGCCCTCTAGTGGCTAAACAGAAAATCAATCCACATCTATCTTCACACACACACTATCTACTCCTCCTCCTTCTCCTTCCCTCCTCAATGATGCGAATTGACTACAGGTTAACAGAGTCGACTAAAACACCACATGAATACCACAATATTTCATCATCATCATCATCATCATCATCATCATCATCATCATCATCATCATCATCATCATTTCATCATCATCATCATCATCATCATCATCATCATCAGGGATATTTTTCACTCCCCTAACACCCATAACACCCACCAATTTGAGACCGACACCCCAACACCTCCCCCAATATCAGCTATGGGATGACCCTTTTTGCTTGTCAGACTTTTTTGGCATGGAACCCCCAGAATTTACGGACACCCCCAAATTGATAATCCTAGAAATAACCCTAATCATCATCATCATCATCATCACCACCATCAGGTTCTCTGTCCGGAGACAGAGGTCAGGGCTCCATTGTTTCCATTCCTCTCTGTGTCTTGCTTCTTCTTTGATTTCTGCATTAGGTCTTGTGACGCTGTGTGTCTGTTTTCATCATCCAGTCCAATAGCATCCTCATTGGTCTTCCTCTTGTCTGTTTTTCTTGGTATACTTCCCTCCATTACCAGTGGCGGCTCCAAGATTTGGCAAGTGGGGGGGCGTTGGGGTGGCAACTTCTAATCATGGGGGCCAACCATTTGTTGTTTAATGTATGGAACATTAAGTATAGGGTCCCAACTGGGGGGCCACTGGGAGCCAGGCACTCAATAGGGACACGTGCCCTCTGGCCCTCCAGTGGAGCCGCCACTGTCCATTACTAAGATTCTATGATTCCATAATTTACAGTATAGGCAATGGAATTTATTAGTTAAAAACCGCTCGATCACGTGATTACGGCTTCTCGTCCATTTCTCCATATAAAGATATTCATTTTGCATGGGCGTACAAGCCCCGCCCCCTTACACCTCGCCCATCCGCGTGATCCATTCAAGAATTTGAACCATAGACTAGTATGCATAGAGAGCTACAGGCCGCTGTGACGATGCTGCCGCTGGTGAATGTAGGAAATACGCCGTGTCATCGACTAGACATGGCAATGAAACCAGATTTTGTGCCATTCGTCAGGGACGTCATTTGGGGGCGGGAGGGGGCATTTGCCCCCCTGATTTTTAGGGAAAAATTTTTTCCGCCAATGTTTGTGTTATTTAGTTTTTACATGTCAATTGGCTGGCTAAATAGGCAAAAATACACTGGAAAACAAAAAAAAGGTCAACAGCCCCAAAAGGAGTGCTTGATGTCGAGTAATCTGAAGTAACTAATCATAAAAAATTAAAAAATGACTGACAAGCAAAATAAGGTCGTCAACTTTTTCCAAAACTTGTCAGGTCGAAAGTGTCTTGCCCCCCCCTGAAAAACAGTGAAATGACGTCTCTGTCATTCGTCCTGAAAGTAGCTAAAATAATGCAAAGCGTTTAAGTGTCTAGAGTCTAACACATAAGCTACTTGTTTTGTCATTCAATTGTTTAATCAGAAAATTACAAATCTTAGTCATCAAATTCGAATTCAAATGAAATCAGCACTCATAGAACCATCAGTATATTTTATGTTCTGAGGTGTTGGTGAGGTATCTTTAGCGTTTTATCCAGACTTCAGGCCTTGGGGGGTGACTTGGCTGGAGGGGAGAGGCACAGGGCACAGCTCAATGCAAAAAATTAGTGCTGCAATTGGGGTGGGGGATTTTGAGATTTTGGAGGGGAAATCTCCCCTCCTAACAGGCCTGTATAAAACACTAGCTGTATATCTCGAGAAAGTAGTCCCTTTACGGATCCTCTGAAACCGCTTGGCGGGCCCCAATTCGAATTATTTGTTTGTTCTAGTTGATTAATTAATTGCATATTATTGAATATTGATGCATAAGAACCTTATTGAGCCGCCGTGTTGTTGAAATGGAATTACGTATGTATATCCTATTAAATTGTGCAGCGCAGCTGTCACAATGTGTCTACAAACTTACCAGGCGACAGAACTTAAATATACGTGCCGTGTCCACCCACCGGCCCACCAAAAATGCGTCTTCAATGGAAGATGATCGTCTAAACCAGGGGTGTCAAGATTTTTGGGCGGCGGGCCAAATGACATGTCTTCCTTGTCCTCGCGGGCCAAATGCATAAATGCTTGTCAATATTATATTCCAAAATTTGAGCTATATCCTCTGAATTTTTTCATATAGCCAGCTTCAACAATAGTCCTTCCATAGGCTCACCATTTTGTGGCACTTCGAACGCTCTAGAATAAAATTGAGATGGAAAATATTGACAATCCTGGAATGATTTGACGCATTAAAGATGGGGACACAAGAAAATGTGGGTTTAATTCGTTTCAAACTCCTCTGAATTTTTGCATATCTATAGCTTGCTGTAACAATAGTCCTTCCATAGGCTCACCATTTTGTGGCACCTCGAACGCTCTAGAATAAAATTGAAATGGAATATATTGACAATCCCGGAATGATTTTACGCATAAAAGATGGGGACACAAGAAACTATGGTTTTAATTCGTTTCATCACTCCTCTGTATTTTTGAATATCTACTGTATAGTCTACTGTGGCAATAGTCCTTCCATTTAAAATAATGTCAAACAGGGAATCGATTTCATAATATTTTTGTTGTCTATGCAACTGTAGTAATCTCCCGCTGTTGATGTAGCGCGTCGATATTATGGTTCAGTCGACATCACCAACGAAACTCAAAACCAAAAAAAGATTTACGCTCTTCCATTTATTTGTCACGCCTGAAAAACACAGGATGTACGATTCTACGTCAAAGCAATTTTTAAAATCCAAAAATATTCTGCACGAAACCAATTTCTCAAGCCAAACAAGATTTTACATCAAGCCAATTTCACACATAAACTCCTAATAAAATTTTTTAAACGTTTATATTTTCGCGGGCCAAATAAAATCAGCCCGCGGGCCAAGGTTTTGACACCCCTGGTCTAAACGGATTAGCCTTCATGTATATCCGCAAAGATATGGACATATCCATAGACAATGTCATCGACTAATTCCCTCCCAGCAATAGAAAACTCGATTTTGCACTATGACTTTGTACAGCCAGACTAAAATGGCTTCTATACATTGTCAATTCTGAACACTATACTTTATAAATCAAATCTACAGATTTCTTCTAAATCGTTTACATATAATTCCTTTGACAATTGGAGGGATCTTCCTATAAATTCATTGCATCCCCCCACCAAGAGTATTTGAAACAGCCACTGTAAAGCACATCACATCCTCTGGAAATCTAGCAGTGCGATACTTACCTATACTATAACAACTCGCACTGAAAACAACGCTAATATTTCTGGAGAGATATAGACAATTTCTCAGACTTAAAAAATAATTCTATTATGAAAGTTTTTAATCTCCATTCTGATAATCTGGTTAAAAGTCGTTATAAGACACGTTGAGTGGTGACCACTGAATTAGATTGCATGAAACTTGGTGTGCCTTTGCAGTATTATGCCTTGAATGCAGCTATGTAAGTTTTTCTTTCAAATTCCAAAGTACAGCGGCGCCACCTAGCGAAAACCAGATCAGAGTAGAACGCATTCATCAAAACACACGAGTTCTTATTTTTGATAAACTTGATGATTGCTAAGTTATTCTAGCGGTAAACAGGTGCAGTTTTCTGTCATGTTCGTGACAGGCGACAATGAATCATGTATCCGATAATCGCCCTCGGGAAACAGGGCTAGAGCAGCGAGAACAGCAAACCCAAATAAAACGAACATCAGTTTAGTGAAGCTGACTTTATCGTGTGCCAGTTCCTCCTGGAGAATCTCAAAGAAGGTAACGTATATGAAGACACCGGTGGCCAGACCCTGCAGGACGCCGTTAGCGATCTGCAGGGCGCCGGTCTCCTCGATCCCCGTCTCGGTCAGGGTCATGCCGACGACCATCCCGAGCGGGATCATGACGGAGCACATGAGCGCCGCCACGACGATCTTGCCCGTGCTCCTGTACGTCTTGACCATCTGCATTCCGAGGCTGAACGCTATCACGACCTCGTGTGCGATGATGGCGACGCAGAGGTTCCAAACGGACGAAACGGATTGTTTCAGGCCGACGCTCATGCCCTCGAATACGTGATGGAGGGACAGTGCGAGCAGGAGAACCAGGGAGCGAGTGGCCTGGAGGTGGGTGTCCGAATGGTCATGCTCAGGCTCTTGTGCGCTGACGTGACGGCTTAACACTGTATTCGTCTGATCCTGTAAGAAAGTATGTGTATAAGTTACCTGTAAGAAGGTACAGTATACCTATAAGTACTGTTTAATCTAGACTCCTGGACTCCGGGGGGGAGAAACTGAAAAAGCCAGGGGGCACTGACAAAGCCGGGGGGAATTCTGCTAGGGGCCGCTGTTAGTCCATGTAGTATTCCAAAATTTCCGGGGGGAATTTGAACTTTTCGGGGGAAAAAGGGCAACCCCCCTCCGGGAACGGCCTAGATTAAACACTGCCTATAAGCTATACCTGCAAGAAAGTATACCTATAAGTTACCCGCAAGAAAGTATACGGTAAACTTCCCTACAGGTATCCTGTACAGCGTATTCCTATAAGTTACCTGTAGGCGAGTCTACATATAAGTTACCTGTGAGTATACCTATAAGTTACCTGTGAGTATATCTATAAGTTACCTCTGAGTAATTATTCCTATAAGTTACCTGTGATAAAGTATACCTATAAGTTACCTGCAACTGAGTATAACTATAAATTACCTGCAAGTGATTAAACCTATAAATTACCTGTGAGTATACCTATAAGCTACCTTTAAGTGAGTATATCCATAAGTTACCCGTAAGTAAGTATAACTACTAAAAGTAATAGCAAACTTCAGAGAAGAAGAAATAAAAGAGGCCATAATTAAAGTAGGTTACTGCTTATTTGAAAAATCTCATGGATTTATTTATATAACGCTTTCGTAAGTGGCACCATAGTAGCTGAAGACTGTTGTGGACAAGATCAAAGACAGAAAAATATCAATATCTGGACACATTTGCAGAATGAAAGAGGAAAGACTGTTAAAGACAGCGATGATGGGAAGATCCGATGGCGTACGAAAAGGTGAAAGATCAAAGAGAAGATTGATCGAGGTATTCTTGTATGGACTGGACCTAATAACCAATCTACGATACACAATGTGTATTGCACATGGCCAAAGAAAGGAAGGGACCATGGACGAGCCAGTGGCGGCTCCAGGATTTGGCAAGTGGGGGGCCGTTGGGGTGGCAACTTCTAAACATGGGGGGCCAAACATTTGTTGTTAGGTAATGTAGTATTAAGTATAGGGTCCAAATAGGGGGGACACTGGGAGGCAGGCACTCATTAGGGGGCACGGGCCCCTCGGGCCCCCTGTGGAGCCGCCACTGGGACGAGCACTTGTACAGTGTACACCGTTGGCTCCGACGGTCCTTATGGCTATGGAATGGGATGGTGGTGGTGGTGGTGATGATGATGATGATGATGATGATGATGATGATGATGATGATGATGATGACCACAGTAGCTGCTTATTTTTAGGCGCTTAGCCTTTCTTAAAATCGCTATGATAAAGGTGAATGGTCAGCCAGAGGCAATGGTCAATATATCCGAAGGGCAGTGAGGCTAGGTTGCTATAGCTATAAAGGAAATGATTTCAGAAAAAGAAAGTATTTAAGCGTTGGCCTGAAGACTTGAGGAGATAATGCAGGAATTATGGGAAACGATAGAGAATCTATTGCTTGATATTATCAAACCTGATCGCTGGTTAGGAGCTTTTGTGACTGAGCCTCGAGTGATTTTTCGGGACTAGATTGGTCGTCCAGAAGCGCCAAAGTTCTCGACGGGTCGACCTTTCCATTGGCGACCTTCTCATAAGACGACAGCTTGTGTCCTATGTGATCGTCATCATCACTGGAACTTCCTTCATCTTTGTTTGGTCGATGCCTGTTGTAGCAGGAGATCACGAAATGTTCAGAAAAGATCATGACTAAGAACCCCAACACGATCAAAAGGTCCGCGAGAGGATATACAATATCGTAAGGTTTCACCAGGGCGTCGTCGATCAAGACCCGGACAGCAGGAGCCATGTGAAGCGTATAGACTCCGAGAAAAACACCGCCTCCGAAACACATGAAGTAGCTGATGATACGGAGACCGCTTTCGCCTCTCCGTGTAAAGGTTTCCGACACCTTTATCGGTAGGAGATTGAAGACGAAAACGACAACGAAAATTATCAGCAAAACGATCAGCTTTACTACCCAACGCTCCATCTCAGCGGCCGTTCGAAATCGAGTCCTCGAGCCAGTTCGCCGTAAACTGTCGTGAAAATTTTTCTATACAAAAAACACAAAGATACTATAGGAGTATCCAGAACAATCTCTATGGTCACTGATCTATGCCCACCAGCAAGAAATCTGCTTCTGCCATTGGCGTCTATTAATTAATAGACGACAATGGTTTCTATGGTTTCTGCCCACCAGTGGGCGGAGCAACCGGCCTTTGTTGGTAAACACTGGATACCCCTATATAGGCTATCAGTGAAACGGAAAAATACGACCTCAGTAAAGCGATGATTGCTTGCTAGTTACAAAATTCGCGTAGCCACCCCCCCCCATAATTACGTCAAAAACTTTTGACCCCCCCAAGTTCAATGACAGGTCCCAATAACCAGGTTAATATTTATGCGATGATGACCATTTTTTCCCTTTTTTGCTCGTCGAGTGTCAAAATGTGATGGCTATGACCTGTTTTGTCATGCTTTTTTCCATTATAATAAGTAGTATTCCATGAAATTTCCTAGTTTTTGATTATTTGTAAAAAGTGAAATTTTTGACGTCAACTTCTCTCGACCCTCCCCTCCCCCTGTCAACAACTGTCAAACTTTTCAAACCCCCTCCCCCTAAATTGTTGACGTAATTAATGGACAGCCCCTTTATGGGATTTGTGCAATGCGTTTAGTATTATGAAATGTTCCTCCTATCAGACCTGTATAAAGCACAGGATCCAGGATATCAGGTAAGGACAACCAGGTGATAGGCCTAATCTGTTGTGGGATGTAAGTCAGTTTTCAAAACAAATGGGGTTTTAATCTTGTTCTAAAATTTGGTATTGAATTTGCAGTGCGTACGTGAGACCAAGGACATCGATGCTGGGAGTGGATGCTCGACTCTACGGGGAAAACAAGTATTCAGCCCTGAAGATAAAAGCTCAAGATGGAGAGGAGTGGCGACGCTGGAGTATGGAATCTGTCTTTGATGAGTTCCAAAGTTTGGGGGCGGACGCCGAGAAAGCATGAGAGAGAGAGATAGACATACAGAGACAGAGGGAGAACGAGAGGCAGACAGACAGTCAGAGAGAGACTTGAAATTATTCTGTAAATTGGAAAACGCGAATAGACAGAGGAAAAACGCTCCAGATTTCCAAGTCAGCCTCATATGCAAGACTTCCAAGTTATCTCTTCACTGTGCAAACACATCTCGACGACCTGAACTCTTTTACGAAATTCCTACAGAATTCTAAAACAAATCGGAAGCATTGACTGCACCTGAAGCTAAACGTTTCCAAAAACCGACGACTATTTCTAATTACATTCTATTGAATGCACATCAAATGTACTGTATGTCGGAATCGAAGACAAATTGAAGTTATAATTATCGTTCCCACTACGGACATGATAACGTTGCGTTGCGTTAACTGCTAAGACATTAAAGACAGCTTCTGCAGTCTTTTATATCCATTTTGCTACATGACACTCATCGTCTTTGCGCCACTATACTGGAACAACAACTGGGACATACGTGACCAGGTCAATCATTTCAATGCATCTGGCAACAAGGTAACTGCCTGACCTGTCATTACTTTAGCTGAGTCAGTCGAGCCACGTATCCAAGCGCGCGACATTTTGAAGTTGCTTCTCAAGAAATTTTGGACGCGGACAAAGGTGTTTCACTGCTCAGGTGGATAACTGACATTTGACCATCAAAGACAGGCAGGTAATCGATGCCTTATCATGTTTGTCTCAGATCTTATCGACAAAAACAAGAACTTCTAATAACTAGACCTGGTATAAATCTAAAATCGGTCGGTTTATGGAGTCCCACAGCGGCGCTTTATAATGTCTAGGCCTGATTTCATACGTCCAAACGCTGATAACGTAAGCCATAAATTTCTCCAAAATGGACTTCGGAAAACAGGTTTTGAACCAGATCTTGGAACTCGTGAACACGTTTCTGTCTCACACGGGCTGGTGTGCCTGCGGTGGCGGCTTCAAGATTTAGCAAGTAGGGGGGGATCGTCGGAGTGGTGGCAACTTCTCACCATTTTTATCCTAACAAACCTGGTAGCGCGAAATTAGAATTACCAAAAGACCAGTTTCCCTAACCGGGTCGCGACCACATTGAAATTGGGGCTTTCCATTATTTAGGGGCTGTCCATTAATTTTTGGGCAATTTTTGACCCCTTCCTTCTTGTCAACAACTGTCAACTTTCAGTTACCCTCCCCTATAATTACGTCAAAAACTTTTGACCCCCTCCAAGATCAATGACAGGTCCCAATAACAAGGTTAATATTTTTGCGGTGATGACCATTTTTTCCCTTTTTGCTCGTCGAGTGTCAAAATGTGATGGTTATGACCTTTTTTGCCATGCCTTTTTCCATTATAATAAGTAGTATTCCATGAAATTTCCTAGTTTTTGATTATTTGTAAAAAGTGAAATCGTTGACGTCAACTTCTCTTGACCCACTGTCAACAACTGTCAAACTTTTCAACCCCCTCCCCCCTAAATTGTTGACGTAATTAATGGATAGCCCCTAAGTAGCCAAGTAGGCTTAGGTTTTAAGAAATTTATATGCCTGCAATCCTTCATACACGGCTATGTATTGAAATGATTAGTGTTATATCCTATTTAGTTGACAATAAGTTTTCAGGGTCACGGCATGTTACAAAGCCGCTGGAAGTGAGTCGCACAGTTCCGAAATGTTTGGGAAACCCTGGCCTTTAGTGCTTTTAAAAATTAATCTTATTTCGCAATAACGCATGGAAAGCGTATTCCGACCATTTTGCTCTGAAACTCCTATAACAATAGAAAATCTCTGACAATACACAAACGTAGTTAACCAGGCGGTTGAGCGATTTTGCCGCACTCATAGGATTAATGGATTATACCACCTACGTCGCTGATTGCCTAGACCGGAGATAAGCGCCGAAACCAACTCTCGGACTCCAGTATGGGACCTACCTTTACCTTTTTATGTATCTAAATTTCGGATAAATCTCTTCATAAGAAATTTTCGATAATAATAATAATAATAATAATAATAATAATACGAACAATACGGATGGAATAGATAAGTACTACGGATGGTGGCTCCAGGATTTGGCAAGTGGGGGGGGAGTTGGGGTGACTTAATCACGAGGGGGCAACCATTTATTGTTTAGGTATGTAGTATTAAGTATAGGGTCCCAACAGGGCGAATGACAGGCACTCAATAGGGGCACGGGCTGCCCCTGTGGAACCACTGGTACTCAAGTACTGCTAGAGTTTTGCTACTTGTAGGCATGCACAAAACCCTGGCTCTCTTATAGTTTAAATATTAATTTCGAGGCTGACGAAACTCTCAAAATGACATCGAGAGCTGAAACCAGGAGACGCTATTGACACGATGCTGTAAATAATGTCGATACAGAAGCTCTATAGACTGGCTGACATGACCGTCAAAATCTGGCCAGCGATCAGGGACAGGGTCGAAAACTAGGGACTTACACTTAAATGGCAGGGGCGTAGCCAGGAATTTGATTTGGGAGGGTATAAATAGTTTGGGTGGGTATAAATCGTAACTATAAACCACATAAACCATATAAACCACATATAATAACCACATGTAAATCACATAAAAAACTTTAAGGTAGACTGATTTGGGGGGTATATATACCGATATACCCCCTGTCGCTACGCCTCTGTTAAATGGCATAAGCTATGCGTTTAGCCTGCCAAGCGTATAGGGCCTATTAGTATTAACCAGAAGACGGTCTTTTCTTGTGGGAATGTTTGTTGCAAGAAAATCCGCATCCTTCTCCTGTATACGTTTTTCGCTATCAGAGGGTTGACAGTCATTGTCCTCCAATTGCACGACAAGATAGTAATGGCTACGAGCGTGAATGATTTCAAAATAAACCTCAGTGCTAGAGGGTGATACTAGATTTGGATGAGTGCAACAGTGGTTCTCACACAGGAGACTCTACTGAACCACTTTAAACCTTGTTATATAATAATAATAATAATAATAATAATAATAATAATAATAATAATAATTATTATTATTATTATTATTATTATTATTATTATATTTTTTATAATTTTTATTATAAATACTAGTTATTACTACTAATAAATATAATATTTTTATAATTATTAATTATTATAATTTTTAATAATAATAATAATAATAATAATATTATTATTATTATTATTATTATTATTATTATTATTATTATTATTATTATCATGGACGGGAAGTTAGCAGAGTTGTAACAACGTTGGGTGATGGAGCAGGAGGTTGCGGGTTCGAATTATTATTATTATTATTATTATTATTATTATTATTATTATTATTATTATTATTATTATTATTTTCCCTATCTTCTTCCGCTCTTTATACGGCTCTATAGTTCTTTGTGTTTGTCCAGTCATATTAAAATCGTATTACACAACACAACGTTAATAACGGATTAACATAGGACTTAGCATGGGATTGAATGTAATATTGCTAAACGTCCAATCATGTCATGATTTGTTAGTTGAAGATTTGTTAGCCTGAAAATTTGATTTCCTGGCCCCTCTGCCATGGGCAGGGTCGCCGAGTGGGGGAGGGCAGGGGGCAAATGCACGGGTGCCCGGCGACCTGTAGGGGACCCAGCGCGACTTGTAAGGACTGGGCCGGTCTGTGAGGTATTAAAGTATTACGCATAAGTACCGACGCAAGAACACTTCCCAAAGCCTGAAAAGATAAGAAAAAAAGGTCATCACATGTTTTTGTGTTAGGGGCCCGTGACTGACCTTCTGCACAGGGGCCCGGAATTTCTCTCAGTGGGTCTAGCCGTGGGCCCAAAATACACTACATGTAGATATGCCCCCGTAGCCTAAGCATTTAAGACGCTACCATGGAGGACAAATACTTCTCCTGGACTTTTATCATTACTCTGCCATTTAATGTTGCGTTTTACATTAACGCGAACCATATATATATATATATATATATATATATATATATATATATATATATATATATATATATATATATATATATATATATATATATATATATATATATATATATATATGGACAGTAAGACTTTCTTTTCTCTCACTGTACTGCGTATTGTATAACTATAAAACTATTTTATGGCGTCTTAACAAAAGTATATGTCATAGTATCATTCGACAAAGAGCTACATAAACACACGAGATTTTACTTACCTCTTTACTTATTTAGGATATAATAATGTATTTTATATATAGATGCAGATAAAACAAAAATAAATAATAAATGTTGTAACGACGCAAAGATGGCTGTGGCCCAATTGATATGGACAGCCCAGTCAGTTGATATATAATTTCTTTAACAAAAGAATTACTATTCTCGGGGAATCCAGTTTTCTGTGCTGTTTCAATTTGCTCCGAGGACCGGACAGAACACTTTGGCGGGTCGAATCCGGCCCGCGGGCTGCGTTTTGCATCCGTGTCCCCTGACGCCATCACATATTAGTGTAGTCGGACGAATCCTCGTAAAAGCTAATGAGATACTCCGGATAGGCAACGTAATCCTTGAAAACGACGAAGATTTTCGGGTTTCCTAAATCGTCAACTGCCGAATCGTATTGTCGAGATCTGTCGGGCAGGTAGTCGGGCTCGAGGAGTGTACGGTGACCAAGACAAGTCCTGCCCGTGAGAACGCGACAGAGGAAGACGTGTTTCAGGCCGTGCGGACGCTCTGGCGGCGAGTACTGGAACTGCGCGGAATAGGAGAAGTTCAAGGCAAAGTAAACGCCTTTCCCGTATGTTGACGCTGAATCACAAAACAATTAATTAAATAGACACTTAAATAAAATAAAATGAAATAAAATATTATAAAACTATACGAGACATTATATAAACGTGGTCTGTCATCGGTTGATGCTCCTGTGCATTATGAAGTGGCCAGGGATATTTCTAGGATTGTGAATTTGGAGGGGGCGACCTCAAATGGGGGGTGTTGGGGTGTTAGGGGGTGTAAAAATATCCCTGGAAGTGGCGCAATAGAAGTTTAAGCTTATATTAGATTTTAAAAACCGATTGTAATATCTATGCGCTACATAAATTAATGGACTACATCTATGTATGTACAGTAAAACTTCGATATGACATACTCGGCTATAACGCATACTCGATTATGTAGTACCACCATGTACGATCCCGTGTCATGCTCTACAGTTAGGATGGTATTGGATATAACGGACTAAATTTTACAGACCCGCTAAGTACGCTATAACGAAGTTCAACTGTATTGTGTTTCTTCGCTAAATAAGAAATGTCGATTTTGACTTTTCAACGACTGCTAATAAGATTTGTCATATTTATTTTACAGTGAAACCTCGTTATAACGACCGCGATTACAGTGGCAACTGGCTTATAACGAGACGCCAGCCTTGCATTCCAGACCTTCGCTTTTAATGAGGTTCTACAGTGAGGGTGTCTCAGAAAAAGCCCCAGTAGAAAAACTATGATTTTAAGTTGAAATTTTTGAACAATCAAAAACATGATGTCCGTTGATTCGTAAGAATCGAAGTTCGACTTTAATAATTATGTATGACAATATGACTAAATAACATGCAAATTAGATGAAAATATAAAGAAAGGTGGGGAAATATGTGCTGTACATGTATTGCAAATTTGATAGAAATATATTTAGAAATTTTTAAAGGTATAGTTTTTCGGAGGGGAGGTTCTGAGGCACCCTCAGGGTTTAATCTAGGCCGTTTCCGGGGGAGAAAATTGCCCTTTTGCCCCCGGAAATTTCACGTTCCCCCGGAAAATTTTGGCATACTACATCAACTAACAGCAGCCTCCCTAGTAGAATTCCCCCGGCTTTGTCAGTTCTCCCGGGTTTGTCAGTTCTCCCCGGCTTTGTCAGTTCCCTCCCCTCCCCGGAGTCCAGGAGTCTAGATTAAACACTGGGCACCATGCTGTATACAGTGATTGAATGAACGTCATTGATTGATTATCTTACCATGGGCTCCCGCGTAGTTCCGATTAAACCCAGTTGCTATGATGTTGTCTTTGGCCGAAGCAGAGGTCCCGTGAAACAGGTGGCGCTCGTTCATGACGTCATTCGTGTTCGCTTTTATCATCATTCGTTTGAGATATTCGTACAATTCGTAGCATCTTCCGTTCTCTATTCGCTGAATCTGAAAAGTTTATAACTACAATATTGTAGATCTGCTATATATTTCGATTAACGAAGAAAACTGCTATCTAGAATACGTAAAAGGCAACTTCAATTCGGGGTTATTTCTAGGATTGCGAATTTAAGGGGGTGTCGGTAAAATTTGGGTGTCTCAGCAAAATCCCAAAATAATTCTGACAAGCAAAAAAACGTTATCAGGTCTCCATAAAGTCTGACAAGGAAAAAATGGTCATCAAGAGAAATAAATTTGGGGGTGTTACTTCTCGAATTGGGAAGGAGTTCTGAGGCTATTTACGATACATACCAAATACATACCATTGTTAGATCAGCAAATTTTGTGGGTGTCGAACTCAAATAGGGGTGTTGGGGGTGTTAGGGGTGTAAAATATCTCTGCCTCAATTTGTTTTGACATATAATGAGGAAGAACGGCAGAGAAAACCTGGTAACTTCTGAAAAGCTGACAGACAAAAGATCAAAAGGAAGACATACTGACGTATGGGGGGCGGGCGGCAGATGGCAGAGTTGGATACGTGCTGGAGCGTCAGGCTGACGGAGCGGGTTCAAGTCCCGTTAGAGCCCCTAGTGGCTTTCACACAGGCAGTAATGCCTTCTAAGCCACTTTAAATCGTGCTAGGTTAAGTTTTAAGTATTTCACTAGTTTCCCTAGTCACTGCTTACTTACTTCGTGCTCCATCCCCCTCCCCATTCTGCCTTACCCCTTCCTCCCACAAGGGAAGAAAATACTACACTAGCATATGAAATCTTGAATCTACATAATATGCCTGTTCGACTTTCGCTACGATGAGAAAATTATCAAACAACTTTTTGGGGAGGTCTCGCCCCTTCCGCCCCTCTAAATCCGCCCCTATAGTGCCAAGTTAGTCAGTAGAACTAGTGGCGGTCCCAGGATTTCTTGGTGGTGGGGGTGAAAATGGAAGGGAAAAAATAAACTTTACCCAAAAAGGCTGATAAAAAGGAATTTTATCCCTAATTTTACTATAACTTTACCGCGAAAAACAGTTGATTCCACGTAGTTTTACTAAACTTTTACCACAAAAATAGATTTAACAAGCAAAAAATAGTAAGTCCGGAAGTCTGGGGGCGGGGGTGCATCCCCACTCATCCCCCACGTGGAACCGCCACTGAGTAGAACCATAATATGGAAAATGCAATTGATAAAATTGAACGAATCTTACTTTCGCGATAAATTTCTCGTATTTTTCTCCGTCAGCAGCAACAATAACCGCACTGACTGTTCTGTACTCATCGCTCGTCGTGTCCAGTTCGACCAGTTCGTACGGTTTGTCAGATTTCTTCGTCAGAACCCAATTTCTCGGATATATAAAAGTCTGCAAGCTCGATTCTGCACATAATATGATAAACATTCGTTAAATAGGTATTCTGTCACGAGGTTGCGTCTATAGGGGTATCCAGTGTTTACCAGCAAAGTCCGGTCGCTCCGCCAATGGTGGGCAGAAACCATAGAAACCATTGTCGTCTATTAATAGACGCCAATGACAGAAGCAGATTTCTTGCTGGTGGGTATAGATCAGTGACCATAGAGATTGTTCTGTATACTCCTATATTCTATAGCTATTTCAACGAAGATTCGATTGTACATATCATACGTATTCTATTTTCAATCATAAAATACGTATAAATACGCGTACGGTAAAAGTTACGTACGTTGGAGCTCGACGCCACTGCCAACGTAGGCCTATAAGTACGTATAAATACGCGCATGTATATTTGGACATATTATACGTGTGATATACGAGCATAATTCCACTGGCCTGGTCCCCAGTGGCCATCCCTGTTGGGACCCTATCCTTACTACTGCATGCCTATCAACAAATGGTTGGCCTCTATGCTTAGAATGCCACCCCAACGGCCCCCCACTTGTCAAATCCTGGAGCCGCAAAATACCAAATTAATTTCCGATGCCGCCACATCTGAGTATACTAACTGACAATATACTTGAAACATTACAATACTTTTACAATTACAATTACAATACAATTACTTTTTATGCAGTAACATTGGCGCAAACTTGGATGAAAACGTGGGGCCCAACCCGATGCCTTCTCCCTTTCCTTATGGTGGCTTATCAAAAAGTGTGTGGAAGGGTGGGGTAAGAGCATAGAGGTCTAATAGAAGTTTACGCCTATGTACAGTAACATCCTTATTTATCTAGAACGTGTATCTATTTTAAGCGTTGACCACACATAGACATGGGTTGGGTCCACCCATGGGTTGGGTTGAGTTGGATTGGGTTGGGTTGGGTCATAAGTTTCCATGTTTATGGTAAGTTGGGTTGGGTAAGAAAATAAGTCATGGTCTAAGAAATTGTAATGTAATACGGTGAGTTGGGTTGGGTCTGATTCATGATGGGTCGGGTTGGGTTTTTAAAATGGACCCATGCAGGGCGCGATTTGTAGGGGAAGAGGGATTCCCCCTCCACTGCCTAACTGCATCAGCCTACTGCCACATCCCCCACCGCTACATCCCCCCACTGATACACTTCCCCAACAACTACATCCCCCAAGCTCGACATATTCCCCCTCCCCCACTGCTCCAGGTCACAACTCGCACCCTGAACCCATGTCCATAACAGGCGAAGACTTCATCTGTAGAAATAGGAGAACTTGACTGTACCTATGCCTGGTGTCGCTGTGTTTGGCTGCTTGAAAGATTTCGAATATTGATCGTCCAGCGTTTCTGTAAATTGATTTTTCTGTCATTATAATCATATTTTTTCTAATCTAATCTAACCAGCCTTTTTCGGCAAAGTTTTAATGGTATTCCTTCTCTTGTTATCCCCTACCAACTTCCTATGAGTCCATTGAACCACTTTAAACCTT
>CM030872.1:7979515-8164515 GCA_018105865.1 Metaphire vulgaris | reverse complement strand
CAGCATTTGAGATTGCCTCCGGTTGTCACTATGACATCGCCAAACGTCGGCGGCCTGGCTGCCTCGCGCCTTTTCCTGTGAAGGTCCTCTTGGATGGTCGGGCCCCCTGCTTTAGCAACCGCCCTAGACAACGCTCCGATCGATAAGTCGGTATTTACGCTGGTCGAATTAACAATTGCGTCAGCCTGAATAGAAACAAAACAACATTCGGGGCCGTCCATAAAGTACGTAACGCATTTTTGGGGACACTTTTTACCACCGCCTTATGATCACAGCCTATCATAAATCAGGGACCCTCTTCGGCCGTCGTACATAAATAAATGTAGGGGGCAGTGACGGCTCCAGGATTTGGCAAGTGGGGGGCCGTTGGGGTGGCAACTTCTAATCATGGGGGCCAACCATTTGTTGTTAGGTATGTAGTATTAAGTATAGGTCCCAACAGGGGGGCTACTGGGGGGCAGGCACTCAATAGGGGGCCACGGGGCCAACGGGTGCCCCCTGTGGAGCCGCCACTGGTAGGGGGCTTTGTAGTGATGCCTTTGCACTAGAAATTTTTTATTAATTAGCCTCGAATTTGTCGCTTTTTCTACTAAAACGATGTCTCGCATTCTCTTATCAGGATGACAAAGACTAGATAAATACTAGCAATAAATCGAATGGCCCAAAAGATATGAAGTATCTAATTGCAGATTCCTTATAGGTATCGAATGGGATTCAAATGGTGCGAATTTCAAGAGAGTCGGAGGACAGAAAACACACTTATTTAGCATCTCTTATAAGTGACTCCTTTGTAAAGCGCTCTTGACTTTAGCTCCAGTTGTGTTACTGCGCTATATAAATTGTCGTAGATAATAATAATAAAATTTTGATGATTAAAAAACACGTGAACAATGAACATCGTTGAAATTTTAAGAAATTTGACGTAAAAATTCATTGACCTGGATCTTTAACGATTTTGATTTGGTCGCCAGGGAATGTTAACAAGGACTCAACCCTCAAGGCCATGACCAGGCCAAGGACTTGAAACTGGTCCTTAAGGAGTCCTTAAGGCCAGGACCAAGGCCAAGGACTGGCATCTCTGTTGGTCGCTATATAAGTTCACGATATGCTACTTATTTATTTACTTGCGTGACCCAACTATAGATCTGTCACTAATTTGATCCCCGATTCAATCAATCTGTCAATCAATTTTTGCGAAGATCGATCATACCACAGTGTCGCAAAGACTGGCTGTCGTTATCTGGCATATCCTGTCGCCGCACGATTGTCTCAGGGTACTACAAAAGAACACGAACAAGTCTAAAAGCAGGGTTATTTCTAGGATTATCAATTTGGGGGGTGTCGGTAAATTCTGGGGGTCCCCTGCCGAAAAGTCTGACAAACAAACAAAAATTACCCAATAGCTAAAATTGGGGGTTGAGGTGTTAGGGATGTCGGTCTCAAATGGGGGGGGGGGGGGGTGTTGGGGTGTGAGTGTTAGGGTGGGTGTAAAAATATCCCTGTCTGCAAGAATCAATCTGTTCACAATAATTCCAGGAGAAAATTCAACGTCAAAACTAAATTTAGAAGAAATTCCAAGTAAAGTACAGAGTGCAAATTTAAACCTGCGCATGATGATAGTGAAGAGACTAACCAGCTTAAGTGCGAATTTATACTTATGTGATTCAAGCGACCATCGACCGATGCCTAGTGTATTATGAAAGAGGCGCAATAGAAGTTTTGGATTTCATTTTACTTGAAGTCTAAATGCTTACACTGTTCGATGGACTTTGTTGTTTGGCTGGTTTCTTAGTAACGACTGTGGAAATTTCTTAAACGAAAATAAATTATTCAGTTATTTCACTTTTATAAAGAACTGAGAAAATCCATGCTAAATAAGTTAACATTAACCTAGCGCCACCACGGCGTACTGGGCTACGAAATGGGGCCATTAAAAATTGTTGGGTCAGTCCAATGTTTAATCTAGACTCATGGACTCCGGGGAGGAAACTCACAAGGCCGGGGGGAGGGGGAAGTCAGCTAGAAAGAAGGATGCTGTTAGCTGATGTAATATGCCAAAATTTCCGGGGAATTTGAAATTTCCGGAGGGAAGGGCAATTTCCCACCCCCGGAAACGGCCTAGATTAAATCCTGGGTCAGTCGGTCATAGTTATAGCATGCCCGCTCAATAATTATTAATTAAACTATAATTAATTAACTATTAATAATTAACTATTAATAATTAAACTATTATATATTAACAGTGGTTCGGTTTTGATGCATTTTATTGGACAAACTAATAATAATAATAATGTCAATAATAATAATAATAATAATAATAATAATAATAATAATAATAATAATAATAATAAGGTTTAAAATGGTTCAGTAGGGTCTGCCCTGTGTGAGAACAAAATATAATTATATTATGGAGCGGATTTTCTTCATGCGTCTAGCAGTCTAACAGCATCACCATGTCTTGTTGTTGTTTTTCTCTAAATACTAGTTTTGTTGTTTGTTCTTTACAAAAACCTAGCGGCGAATTAGTTCGGTCCAGTGGCTATTCTAGTCACCTAAGCATTGAGGAGGGTTTTAAAATTGTGGAGGGGGTATTCGGGGTAAAGACATTGGGGAGGTCATACTACTTGCCAAAATGTCAAAATTTGGGGGAAATTCAAACTTTGGAAGTGGAGAATTCCCCATTCCCCCCCCAGGAGAAGGCCTAGAATAAAGACTGAGTTCGGTCGCTTACAGGTCTGGTTTCTATTCTTGCTGCGACGATGCCCCATGAATCTAGAAAAGTGGATTTTGGTTTCGGACAATGTCTGAAATAGAAAGAAACACACGTTTCGGTGCGTCACAAGTTGAGAACAACGATCATTGACAAACATATTTTTATTTACGTTCAATATTTAGACGCTGTACTCAGTGGCGGTTCCACGTGGGGGCTAAGTGGGAATGCATCCCCCACCGGACTTTTAAAAAAATTCTTTTGCTTGTGAAACCTATTTTTGGGTAATAGTCTAGTATATAACTACGAGGGAAAACTGCGGATGACCTTTTTTCTTATGCTCGTCAACCTATTTTTCGGTAAAAGTGTAGTGAAATTAGGAGGAAAATTCCCCGTTATATATCAGCCTTTTCCGGCAAAGTTTATTGATTATTCCCTTCTATTTTTACCCTCACCCTCCACCAACTTCCCATGAATTCATGTAATCCTCCATGCCACCAAGAAATCCTGGAACCGCCAATGGATATACTGTCAAATTCTGGTAGAAGAAAAGTGCCTGCTAAGAGAAATACTAGAGGAGAAGATGAAAGGGAAAGCACCAAAGGGCGACCAAGGACATCGATGCTAAGGTGGATGTTCGACCCTACAGCAAGCAGTCATCTTACAGAAAAAAGCTCAAGATAGAGAGAGGAGTGGCGACGCTGGAGTATGGAGAAAGACATAAAAAGAGACTCATATTCCGAATGATTTGAACATGGCAACACTAGATTCACTGCGAATTCGTACAATGATCGAATGTTTTGACGTTTTAGCAAGTAAGTTGATGAAAATGGCGATACCTTATGCAATATAATATGTTCTCTGACGAAACTCGCGCTGTCTTCGTAGACAACTGCAGGTCGCACATTGTACATCGACAACACTTTTTGTGCCATACCTACAAGCACATTAATAACCAATAATAATAATAATAATAATAATAATAATAATAATAATAATAATAATAATAATAATAACCAATCGCCTACAATAATAATAATAATCTCTGATCTCTGGAATGGCCTAGATCTTTCGCGGATGGATTTTGAAGTACCATCGATTGATACCCTTGGGAGGCTTGGGTATTAGAACTGGTGCTATAGAAGTGCATAAGTATGTTATTAATGTTATTATTATCATTATTATTATTATTATTATTATTATTATTATTATTATTATTATTATTATTATTATTATTATTATTATTATTGTTATTGTTATTATTATTCTCATATAGGCCTAGCCTAATTTCATATAGAGAAAAGAATCACTGTAAAGGAAGACTTTCGTAACTTACCATGCCCGACAGTTTTATCTTTTTAAACGCTACGACTTTTTTGCTGCACGTCTGGCATTTGTTCGCAGTAGAAGACATCTTTGCGCACAAAGTCTAACACTGACGCCCCGACACAAGACAAGTTCAAACCAGCGCGTTCAATGATAGAAGTCTGTTTGTTACAGAAGAGTCATGTCTCCGCCTTAGTATCACTTAAAATACTATGCAAACTTCCTCCTATGCTGTTTGCGCTTATTCAGAGCAAGCGCCGACTTACTCAAAAGCGGGTGGCCGAAAATATTGGGATTTTTGCCGGTAACAATGTGGTTGCTCAGCCTGTTAGAGCATGCAGTGGACTTACAGACATACCTGGCCTGCGGCTGTGCGTAGGAAGGAGTTGCAGTCGTAGAAGGCCTGCGCAAGGTGCGCGCCTACATAGAGGCACTGGACATTATAGCAATATTATACAGTCGAGTCTCTTTACTACGAATACAGTGAAACCTGCTTAATTGCATAGGTGCCGTGCAAGCCTTGCTTATGCAATTAACTGGGCTATGCGAATAGCCGGGACGTCTGATACACAAAACACTGGTTTGGGTTTTTATGTCGTTATGCGATTATGCGGAATATGCAATTAAGCGGTATGCAATTAACTGGGCTATGCGAATAGCCGGGACGTCTGATACACAAAACACTGGTTTGGGTTTTTATGTCGTTATGCGATTATGCGGAATATGCAATTAAGCGGTGTGCGATTAAGTGTGATCCTCTGTATAGCAAGACAGAACAAACATTGGCTATGTTAACTAAATGACGTTTCAAAGCCAAGAGGCACGTAGAGGCTTAACCCCTTTACCGTGTATTTAACTGTAACTCGGTGTAAAATGGACTGATATATTCGGGGTTCCCGGTAAAGGGTTAAATTAATAAGTAAGTCATCCTTGCATTTCTTGAACACTTCAAACATTAGCGTCGCCACGGAGGGGGAGGGGAATGGGGGCAACTATCCCACCCCAACCTTACCCCAGACTACCTATCAGATTCTCGCAAATCCGGTGAGAAAGTTTTTGTGGAGGGTGTGTGGGGTGGGGGTAAGGAATCTGACACGCCAGCCCCTTTTGCCTCCCCAACCCAAAATTCCTGGCCAGGGCCGGCCTTACGTTTTGCGGGGCCCCGGGCGAGATAGGGTCATTGTCAATCGCGGGACCCTTCAGCATTCGCAAAAAAATCTTGACAAGCAAAATAGGTCATTGAAGGCTTTGCGCGGGGTCTCTAGAGGAGCGGAGCCCTGGGCACAGGCCCGGTTTGCCCAGGCTTAGGCCGGCCCTGTTCCTGGCGACGCCACTGGCTTCAAGCAATCTTACAGTAAGTCATGTATAGATAATGTATAGCGCCTCTTCTGAAGAATCGCTCAAAAGATTAGTTTTAAGTGGTTTAAAAAAGATGGCCATACAATCAGCAGTTGCTAAGTTACGTACACTGGGGTGGGGGTGGTCAAGAGAATGGGCGCTCACAGAAATATTTATGTAGCGTGATAAGGTCGTTACAGAATTAATGCTGATGTTTGTTCGTCGTTTTCTGACAGAAACGTGTCTCTAGATAAACCTTCAGCACACCACGTTGAAATATCGAAATATGGATATATAGATTTTTAGAATTGAAAAATATGGCATAATAATCGGACGTTGAAAGCTAGGTGATTAAATGTCTGCAAGGGCGCACATAGAAATTTTTCCTGGTGGGGGAGGAGGGGGGGGGCAAAACACAATGATCACGTTTGCGCACATGTATAGATTATTCCAGGAGGGGGCAAAACACATTTTAACACAATGATCACGGTTAATATTTTAACAAGATTTTCATATTTCACTGTGAAATATTGGTATTTGCTTTTACAGGTGGGTCAAGTACCCCCTCTTGTCCTATTAATGCGCGGACGGTCCGCGGGTGCCTGCGATTAACTGTCGCGTGAGTAAAGGCTCGTAGGCCGACATCGTGCGTACTTCCTCTTTCACTTTTGTCTGCGCTTGTGCAGAAAGTTGGAATTAACCAATCGGGAATTTTTACAGTAAAATCGTGGTTATTCGACCTGCAAGAGCATGCAGACCTATCTGTGCTAGTTTTTAGCAGTGGCGGCTCCACCGGGGGCAGGGGGGCCCGTGCCCCCCCTATTGAGAGCCTGGCCCCCCAGTGCCCCCCCCCAGTTGGGACCCTATACTTAATGCTACATACATTAAACAACAAATGGTTGGCCCCCATGATTAGAAGTTGCCCCCCCCCCCCAACGGCCCCCCACTTGCCAAATCCTAGAGCCGCCACTGGTTTTTAGAAATAAGAAGTCCACTAGTCCACTCTAGGCATGGCAATGGGTACGTTCCATGCTGTCAGTAACCTAGGTGCTGTCCATAAATGACGTCACGCACTGGGGGTCAAACATTTGGGGACGACGACGTGACGACGGGGATATGAAAATTCTAATAAAATGTGACGTAATAACAATAATAATAATAATAATAATAATAATAATAATAATAATAATAATAATAATAATAATAATAATGTGATTTTAAGTGGTTTAGGAGGCTAAGTAAGCCTGTGTGAAGACCACTGATAAATATAAATATTAATAAATATTAATACTAAATATTGTTGTTAATACCGCAATGTTATGTTACCGCAAAGTAGAAAGTAGTGGTTTTCAACCAGAGGTATTTGTACACCCCCTAACATCCCCCAACCTCCTCCCATTTGAGACCGACACCCCCAACACCCCCAATCAATCTCAGCTATGGGATTACCTTTTTTGCTTGTCAGATTTTTTTGACAGGGGACCCCAGAATTTATAAATTCCGGGGGTATATACCGACATCCTCCAAATTGATAATCCTAGAAATGACCCTGTTTTCAACGCAGAAGAATCCTACTATGCAGGGTGCGATTTGTGACCTGGAGCAGTGGGGGGATATGTCGAGCTTGGGGGATGTAGTTGTTGGGGAAGTGTAGCAGTGGGGGGATGTAGTGGTGAGAGATGTAGCAGTAGGGGAATGCATTTGGGTAGTGGGGGAATCCCTCTTTCCCCCCTACAAATCGCGCCCTGCTACTATGCCACTTAAATCCAGCCATTATTATTATTATTATTATTATTATTATTATTATTATTATTATTATTATTATTATTATTATTATTATTATTATTATTATTATTATTATTATTATTATTATTATTATTATTTATTATTATTAATTATTTAAGTATTATTTTTAATTTGCCAAGTACAGTGGCGTGCAAAAGTCTGGACACGCCTTGTGTTTATAAATTTCTTTTCTTCATTCCTATTTCTATTTATTTTCTTCTTTCTATGTTTTCTTCTATTCCATTTCGTCTCTTTCTCAAACGATCAACGGTGTATATCAAAATCATCGTGAAAAATAATTGCATAAGGAGGAGAAGATTTCAGACGGTTGCCCGCGTATTAACGAAGCTCTACTGTATAAATCAATTGGATTCGTATACAAAGTTTCCAAAGCCACGTCAGACCAGCGCTCACATAACCACTGACATGAAATCTTGCTATAGGCAGAGTTTAGACTGACGCCTGGGGTTTTCAACTCTATTCTCGCCGCAAGGTCAGGATTTTACTATGAGAGGCGGCGATAAAACCATGGGTAGTTGGGTACAAATGGGTATGCTGTAGGCCTACAGGTAGTAATAGTGTCCTAGATTGCAGGTAACTCCAAATTTTGCTTTGAACGAGCTCAGACCATAGGGCCTACAGCTGTATAGTAAGCAAAAGCACGAACCGACACAGTTGAAATTTTACGTTTCCCATTTACAGTGGCGGTTCCAGGATTTCTTGGTGGGGGACAGTGGCGTCGAGAGGGGGTGCGGGCGGATGTTCAAACAAGGATGATTGTCACGGTATTTGAGAAGGAAAAATAAGAAAAATTTAGAAGAGGTCCCAAGTTAAATGATTTTTCACTGGGTGACACCAAAGCGTTGGTGGGGATGAATGAAATAGGAAGTTGGTGGGGGATGAAAATAGAAAGAAAAATCAATAAACTTTGCCGGAAAAGGCTGAAAAGGGGAATTTTATTCCGAATTTTACTGCACTTTTACAGAAAAATAGGTTGACTAGCAAAAAAGGTCATCCCCAGTTAGTTTTACTAGACTTTTACCCAAAAATAGGTTTTCACAAAAAAGTAACTCCGAAAATCCGGTGGGGATGCATCCCCACCCATTCCCCACGTGGAACCGCCACTGTTTATTTAAAATGTAGAACTAAATTTATGTGCATTTAACTGCTTTCAGTCTAATATCACTTTGTGTTAACATTAACGCTTCGACCACAAGGCAAATTTTGTCTCAGGAGCATATACTGTACACACTGGCGTAAACTTAGACGAAAAGTGAGGCACAACCCTATACCTCCTTTTAAAAGACGAGGTGTAGGGTTGGGCCCCTGTCCAAGTAGGGGGTAGCAGTGGTGTCGGAACGAATTTTCGTCAGGGGATGCAGATTTTCTCCAGATAAAAGTTTTCACTTTCAAATCCTTAACCAGCAAAAAAGAGTTGTCGACACCAAAAATGCCTTGACAAGCAAAAAAAGAAGGGTCGTCGACACCCAATTTCACCCTAAAAATATCTCGACAAGCACAAAAAGGGTAATCTGCAGACTTTTTAAGGCTACAGGGGGTGCAGACAGGGTGCAGACCATCTTCTTTCCAGGGGTGCAATATTGCACCCCCTACATTTTTCCAGGGGGTGCAGCTGCACCCCCACTTCGTACGGGCCTGTATGGTAGCCTCTCAAAAAGTGGGAGATTGAGTCTATAGGCATAATAGAAGTTTACGCCATTATGGTTGTATAGGTCTATGTATACTGTATTGCCTACAGGCTGTAGACAACATCGATATTAGTATAACCCAGTTTCTTATTCACGGTCAATAAGAAAACGATTTATTTTGCATTCTCATGGTCTGGCTCGATAAAAGGGAGATGTATGTTATGCTATGTTATGTTAAAATGTCAATTTTAAAAAGGTCATGAGCCCGAAAAATGGATAAGTAAACTTTGTGACGAATAAAACAAAAAAGGTCGTCGCCAGAATTTAGGGACGCAAAATATGAATCTTGCCCCGGGCGCAGAAACCCCTAGCTACGGCTCTGCGTAACAGTGGCTGACTGTAGGTCTACGGTAAATATCAGCATCTGGATCTGTTATGCACGAGTGAGCTTAAGTATATAAAAGTCTTAGGCGTGCCTTTACACACACATTCAAGTGAAACTTAACACTCTATAATTCGATGGTTCTCAAACTGGGGTCCGCGGTCCATTGGGGGAGAGGTGGGGGGCGCCAAGCGGTTTCAGGGGGACCGTAAAGGGATGGCTTTCTCAAGATATCTCACCAACACCTCAGAACATAAAATATACTGATGTGACGTCTCTAAGAGTGCTGATTTCATTTGAATTAGAATTTGATGAACAAGATTTGCAATTTTCTGATTAAATAATTGATTGGCAAAACAAGTAGCCTATGTGTTAATTACAGTTAATTTGAAATTAAAATCTTATACGGTCCACGAGTCATAAAAAAATTTCTAAGGCACCACCATCTAAGAAATCCTAAAAAGTTTGAGAACCCCTGCTCTATATAAACTTAGAGTAAATAAGAAGACTAGTAAGTATTAAAAAGATGAATTATATTATAGAAGGTGGTTCTTACACAGGGCAGGCCCTCCTGAACCACTTTAAACCTTGTTACAATATATTACATTACAGTATATTATATTATTTGAGTCAGACCAGTGGGGGAAAAGAATAGGGTTGCCCACCGTCCTTTATTTCAAAGGACAGTCCTTTAATGCACCTCTGAGTCCTTGTCCTTTATCGCTTTAATAAAGGACCATGGTTTGTCCTTTATTTCAAAAATCAAGTCATGGAACCACACATTTCAATTGAAATTTGCAAAAGCGACTTAGCGGTTGAACTCCATTTCAGAAGAAGGGAGATGACCTTTTTTTTGCTTGTCACCAAATTTCAGAAGGAAGTTAACCCCTTTTTCCCACACCGGGTGACACCAAGCTTTTTCCACACCGGGTGTCCTTTATTGAAATTTGTCAATTTGTCACAGTTGGCAACCCTAGAAAAGAACCAGATTGGGGAATTGGGAGGGGAAGAATTTTAATTGTTTCATTATGCTAAATAAGCTAATTAACTAACTTCCCCAGTGTTATGTATAGAGTAAACCAGTGGGGGGGCAGGGTTATTTCTGGGATTCTCAATTTGGGAGTGTCGGTATTTTCTGTGGGGGGTCACCTGCCGAAAAAGTCTGACAAGCAAAAAAAAGGTCATTTCTGGCTCAAATTGGGGGTGGTGGTGTCGGTCTCAGATTGGGGGGAGGGGTATATCCCTGAGTGAGGGGAGGGGAGAAAGACAATAAGCCAGTGACCATGAATTCTGACAAAACCAAAACACAATTAACCATATAATTTACAAAATTAAATATCAATCCGAATCTTGCACAGAATATTTAGTTGAAAACAGTTACTGAACCTTCCAGTTCAGTTCAGGCGTCCAAGAATATACATTGATATTCGCTGTAACTTCCTGACACCAGTACTTAAGAGTTCGTCGAAATCACCTAAATTGGAAAATAATCTTACAGCTGGTACGTGCCCCGCAATACAATTGATCATTAAGTTATCCCTGTGGACATAACGCATCAAGCCACTGAAAAATCCAACAACGGTAAAAAAATAACACATGTAACAGGTAAAATGTTAGATTACATCCAACTAAATTTGATTTAAAATGAGCGTTTCACCCTTCTTCAAGATATATTTCAATATGCAGTAATTTGGGGGGGGGCGTTATAAAATCAACTGGTTGCAGTAAAAAAACCCAAAAGTGGTCTAAAATTCTTGTATGGAGGTTGTAAAACCATGTATTGCTCTGTGCAAAAAATAAAAAACTTTGGTCACATATATATAAGTGAAAGTATGATAAGCAAACAGCCCTGAAAATTGCATTAGTTAAAAAATAATTAACAAACATTATTGCATAATTTCACAAATCATCATCATCATAACTATCGTCAAACTAATATCAGTAAGAAGTGTTTTCGGATTTTAAGTATGAAATCAAAAGTCTTCCTGAAAATTTCTACAATTCTGTTGTCCTAGTATTAACCAACCAGTCATGCCTCACCAAACTTTACAGTTTGCATTTAACATTGAAGTTTGTAAACACAAGTTAAATTAAAAATTTCATAACAGGCAAATTGCCAATAATGGACAAAATGTTGAAAAAGCATTGACAAAATGTATGCATTTACATCTCCAAGAATACACACATTGTAGTGTAGAATATATATATACAGTGGCGGCTCCACAGTGGCGGCTACACCGTGGGGGCCCGTGTCCCCCTATTGAGTGCCTGGCCCCCCAGTGGTCCCCCTGTTGGGACCTATACTTAATGCTACATACATTAAACAACAAATGGTTGGACCCCCCATGATTAGAAGTTGCCACCCCAACGCCTCCTCCCACTTGCCAAATCCTGGAGCTGCCACTTTATATATATATAAATATATATATATACTGTATATTATGCGCCAATTGCCCAATTGCAGACATACTGGTATGCTATATGCATAGAAATTAAGGGAGTTGTATATGTGTTGATAAAAAGCACTGCAGTCTGTGTGAGGCACAAACTTTGCAACTGTGCTGACACATGACATGCAGCAGATCTGAAAAATATCACTCGATTTCGTGCCTGCGACTGCGCAGAAACATTTCCAGCGCTGCACTTGCCTGGGGGCAAGCGATTAAAATGGATACAAAATACCATTTACAAAATTCATCTAAAAAAAGACATCTGCCATTTTTAAAAAACCAAAGACCACAAAGAAATTAACTAAGGGCTCATCCATATAGTACATGTGCAAAAAAGACACGTTTTCAAACCCCCACCCCTCCCCCATTTGTACACTGGTACATATGCAAAATCGCCAAAATCAAACCCTCCCTTCCCCTCCGTGCGTATGTACTTTATGGATGGACCCTAATGTCATAAGACAGATCCCACTGATAATTGTAGTCACAGGCAAATTTGCACAATACATTTTTAAAATACGCTGCCAATGCAAGCACGAAATATTTAAAACAAAGTTTCGACTACAGCTGCTGACGATGACAAACAATCAAAGAAGTGGGTCAGGGAAAGCTGACCCCCCTGGCTAAGTTGGGGGTAAAAATTCTGGTTTTACCCATCCCAGTGGAGGGGCCAGTCTTCCACTGATTTTTTTACAAATTAAGCACTACATAATGGAAGAATTTGGCTCTAAAATTGTCAGAAAAAGGAACATAATCAGACTCAACCAACCCGAGTATATAACTGAAAAATGCTGAAAAGTCTCGACATCTAAAACATCCTGAAAAGAATTGCAACATTAACGAAGCAGATTACCATTTGAAAACCATCAGAAATTAAAACATGTACAGGGTGGCGCAAAAAAACCCGGACTATATTTTAAATGCGAACCTAAATGTGACCAGTCCGGTTTTTTTTGCGCCACTCTGTATGCTTACCTGAAGCAATAACTAATATTATCTAAAAACGGTCCATCTCCAGGAAAAACATCAAGGATTGACGCTACAATTGCGCCATCCAAAAATAACCGCACAGATTTTTTAAAAATTTTAACGCATAATCATTTTAAAAGGCACGTCTATTCGCCAACGAACAGCCAGCAAAACGATGGAAAAATATTCAAATTTCAACTATATATAATATAATTATAATTATATATATAATTCCAGATTGAAAAAGAAATTAATAACAGTAGTACACTTAAATATTCAGTCCTTTTGATATTTACACTCTCTAATTAGCACATGTTGATTATTTGCTCATTGTACATACTAAATGGCTATTGTCACACAGCATTCAGCAATGCTTTGTTTGCCTGCAAAAGAACCATATTTTCAAGGCTAAAATGGTTACCTGCTATACAATGGGCCATAGAGGACTGAACCTTGTACATATCTGGGCAATGCAAAAAACACCTCAAACTTAACACAGCAAAATCTAGTTAACATGGACTTCTGAGGACAAGGAAAACAGTGTTTTACCCAGGCCTGTTAGGAGGAGATATCCCCCCCCCCAAAAAAAAACCCTCAAAATCCCCCCAAATCACAGCCTGAAATTTTTTGCATTGAACTGTGCCTCTTCCCCTCCTGCCCAGTCAATTCACCCCCCCCCCCCCAAAGGCCTAGAGTCTGGATAAAACACTGAAGGAAAAGCATTTCAACTGGAGAACCTCATTCATTCCGAATTAAATGACTTGGGCCAACCAAGGGGCCATGTTACAGTAATCTGGCTCTTGCAGTATCTTGAATTTACAAGTCTATAAAACGAAAAAGCAAGTAAGTAAGATCTCGTGAATTTATACATAGCTTCCAAAAGTAGCATTGCAGTAGCCACTTATTCTTAGGCGCCTAGTCTAAATTTTAAATAGCCATAGACCCTAAAGGTCGGGTTAGATAGAAAGTCTTTGAGGCGATGCTGCAAGAAGGAAGTGAAGGAAATTGTGACTGAGAAACACTCGCTGTTTGACCATGGTGTAGACAGCGGAGAGAGGGATGCTGGAATCAAGTTCCAAAATTCTGTTGCAGCATATATGGAAAGGCTCTATTAAAAGTAATGCTAATAACTGTGTATTTATTCTCTAACTCATTTTAAAATGGACGGATAATCCAATCACCAGTTAATTGGGGTCCTATGCCAGAAAACAGGAAGATAGATGAGTGGTAATATCATTGGGCTAATAGTTCAACAATAGTTGTATTCTCTCTGTTGCTATTTTGAAACAACAGCAACCAGTCACTTTCAAATTGAGTAGCAATGGCAACATTGAGATAGTAAAAACATTTGAAAGATATACCGATATCTTATATATGGGCTGCTATATATATACGGGATCATATATATATATATATATATATATAAAACCTTTATTTACTTTACACAGAAAACACATATATATATCATCATGTTCTGTGTATATATGGACATATATATATATCCATTATATATATATTACATACATACATACATATATATCATCATGTTCTGTGTCCTGGGACAGGTTCAGGGCTCCATTGTTTCATTCTCTCTATATATATATATATATATATATATATATATATATATATATATATATATATATATTCAGAACAATTTTAAGGAATCTTACTTAACAATGACCAAGTCATGCAGAAAAAAAGAAATTTCAAAACCCAAATCTGCTATCAATTGTCATCATATGCTATAATCAGAAGCAGATCATATGCATATGCAGAAGCAGATCACAAGCATATGATCAACTAAACCATTTATATCAGCTCCTGTCCCAATAAAAAAACAACAAAGACGACCCTTGAAAGAGGAACAATAGGATTTTCCATGCAAAACTCTAAATTAATTCAAGTATTGCAGACAAGCAGGATGCAATTTGTAGGGGGGAAATGGGATTCCCCCCACTGTCTAACTGCATCCCCCATACTGCTACATCCCCCCACCACTACATCCCCACTGCTACACTTCCCCAACAACTACATCCCCCAAGCTCGACATATCACCCCCCCCCCATTGCTCCAGGTCACAAATCGCACCCTGCAGACAAGTAATTATCGTAATTTTCTTATCAAATTACAAAATCTATATATGAAAAAGTGATTCAAATGGCTGTTGTCCTTACAGCAATCTTCACTTTCCTATATTCAAATCAATGCTGTAAAAACAAACTTTACACGGTTCAAAATTCTTGCCAAAACCCCACTTTCAGTCCACTCAACTTTCTAAGAAGCGTAGGCAAAATTCCTGCCTTAAAAATGACACTGGGTATCAAGAAAGCACTAATCCTAATAAAACAATTAATTGACTGCCAGAACTTGAATGTGATCAATTAAAAAGAAAATACAAATATTAAAACGAGAATTTTCACGTTTTTTGGCAAAGGTCTGGAACCTATCACTAACAAACAGAATAGCTTTCTTAATGTTAAAAAGCTAAACTGGAGCATGAAATGTAATTGCCAGGCAGTTAAATAAAGCAACTATAGAAATGATACAGCAACAAGAACATCACACCACATACAACCGCTGAAACAGATTAGACACCCGCTAATAACACAGCCCCGTATCATCAACTGATTAACTGATATCGATCATTCAACGTTATCAAAACGATGTTCCATGTATGGACAAACGACTGTCAGGTTGCTGATAACCGTACAAAACGCTCGTATAAAAACACCGCACAGGGCCATAATGCATTCGACTCTAAAAGACCGCCCATCTGGCCTTCGTATGAATGAAGACAATCCGCTGTAGAAAACCGCAAAATGCACTAAGAGGACGCGGCCACTTGTACCAGAGGAGAAGTGACCGACGGGGACATAATCGAAGGCGACGTCAGTCCAGTTCCCGCGTCGTCAACGGCGGACATTACGTAAGTTATGCCGCCCGACGATGACGGCAGGTTGGCGTTGCTTAAGAATGTGTAGACGTTGTCGATTTTGGCAAGGTTCTCGAAAAAGGCCATCAGCTCCAGCAGTTCACGATCGTCGGGGTCATCAAACCATGAAATGATAGGCACCTGAAGAAGGACAGGACAACGCAAGAATCTGTGATTTATTGAGTATTATATAAAATCAGGCTAATAGCATATATATATATATACATGTATTATATATATATTATAGAAGAAGGCATTTATTTGCAGATTTATTTATATCCATCACTTGCTTCAGTCAGTCATGTTGAAAGAATGGTGACAGAAAGAATGACAAAAAAGCACTATGCAACTATGTCAAAGGGAAAAGGAAGACCAAGAAAAAACATGAATAGAAAACTTAAAAGAGGACACAGAAAAAATGCAAATGAACTTCATCCAAATGACCAGGGCAGCAAGAGACAGACAGAAGTGGAAGGAACTCATTCAGACCCATCGTCCAACCCAATAGGGAACGACGGAAGGAAAGAAAGAAGAAGTTTGTCAGTCAGTCAGTCAGTCAATATATATTTATTTAGTATAAGAAGAACAAGTACATCTATGAATGCACTAAGTCCTTTTGTTGCTATCACATATCAAAAGTAAGTAGCTAACCTAGATTGTCAGTCTGTTGGATAAAATGCATCAATTAATCTTGAATCCTGTTATCTAGGTTATATATCCACAGGGAAAAAGACCTCAATATTTGAGGACAAAGTGCTAAGAATTTTGTCACAGGTTTAATATATTCACTAAAATGAACCCAAGATATAAAACCGATACTTAACATCTTACGTAAAGTTTAAAGAAAGATTTACAATAAACAGAACACTATCAGTCAGAGGATATGTTAGTAAGTAAGTATAAATCAATTAAAGTGCTTTACAGTGATTAACTGACAATAATAAAACTCAATATTGCTTTTGATAAAGTACCCCACATAAGGCTGGCTGCCAAACTGAAGTCCTGTGGAATAAGGGGCAATATTCTCAGATGGATCGAAAATTGGTTGAAGGGAAGAAGACAGAAGGTTGGCATTAGGGAAATTCGCAATGGGCAAGAGTTATCAGTGGAGTGCCTCAGGGCTCAGTGCTTGGGCCATTGCTTTTTCTAATATATATAAATGATATCGATGAAGGATTACTGTCCAAAATCTCAAAGTTTGCCGATGATACAAAGTTATGCAGAAATATAGATTCGGAGGATGATGCAAAAAATTTTACAAGAAGATCTAAGGAAATTGTTTCAGTGGTCTGTGGACTGGCAGATGCTTTTCAATATTGATAAATGTTCTGTAATGCAAAAAGTCTAATAATGGTAATGAATATTCTTTAGGGGAAGGTTCTAACCACAACAGAAAAAGAAAGAGACTTGGGGATAATCACCCATAGAAGTATGAATCCATCTCACCAATGCATGGAGGCAGCAAAAGGGAAACCAAATGTTGGGAATGGTGAAAAGGACAATTGTGAGTCGTGACAAAGAGATAATCATTAAACTTTATAAGTCATTAGTAAGGCCTCATCTGGAATACTGTGTTCAGGCTTGGAATCCATTCTTGAAAAAGATATAGAACTTTTAGAAAAAGTGCAAAAGACGAGCAACGAAGATGGTCAATGGGTGCCATAATTTAAGCTACTAAAAAAGACTTCAATATTGTGGACTGACAACATTAGAAAGGAGAAGAGAGAGAGGGATTTGATAGAAACATACAAAATAATGACTGGGAAAGTAGATGTGCCATATGATCGATTCTTTACATTGGCACACTATAGCAGCACAAGAGGCCACAAGTGCAAATTGTTTAAGCAGAGAGTTGGTCCAAGAAAGAAAAACTTTTTTAGTGCAAGGGTTGTGGACAAATGGAACAGTTTGGACGAGGTGGGAGTGACAGTTGAAACAGTGAACGGATTCAAAGGCTATCTAGATAAACTAGGTTATTGAATGCAGATGGTTACATCAGTGGTTTTCACACAGGCTTACTTAGCCTCCTAAACCACTTAAAATCACATTATTATTATTATTATTAATATGAAATAAACAAAATTATCAACAATAAAGCTTGTATAATGTTTGCATATATGATTTTTGGCATGCGTTCTTGGCAAAATATTGCTGAGATATGAACTATTTTAAACCTTGACTCTGTTTAACATGATGATTGGCAAATGGTATGCAAAGTTTCAGGAACAATTTGTACAACCAATCGTTCAGTTTCTCATAGCATAATGGATATTGAATGCACGTGAAAGTTTGCTACCGTATATATTCGTGATAAAGTCGAGAAATTTAAGGCCAATTCACAGGTTATATATCCTGACCTCGACTTATACGCGAGGCACTAACTGTTGGGTAAAGTTTCCATACATAGATGTCGAAAATAATTAATTTAGCTAACTCTTTGCGTAATTAATTATTTTCAACATACGCTACGGCATCTAAATAAAAGTTGACGATTATGCAGGTTATGCAATTAAGCGGTATGCGATTAAGTGGGATCCACTGTATATAATGAATATATCAATTGAAAATAAAAAGTTAGACTTGCTGCGTTTTGAGGGTGAAACATGTACGAAGCGGGAGAGTTATCGAGTATCACAGTCTTGTTCAAATCGCGACCAAGTCGACTTAAGTCCTACAAAATAAAACAGTTACTTGGAGGGAGTCTTAAGATAAATAATACACCACAGATGGGAAACTTAATTTCTATTTCTAGTTAATTAGCCAAGTTATTATTAAGCAAGTAAGTACATCTCGTGAATTTATATAGCACTTTTAAAAGTAGTATGGCAGTAGCTGCTTATCCTTAGGCCCTTAATCTAAATTTGAAATAGCTGTATGGCCAATTATTCAATGGGTCATTATGACAATATAATAATAATAATAATAATAATAATAATTATTATTATTATTATTATTATTATTAAAGACAATGTTGAGGTGGTATCTTGAGTTCACAACAGACGTGTGAACACAGTACTAATCAACTGCTTCAATTACTTAGTTCATTTTAACCCCTTAACTGGGGATCCCGGATATATCTGTCCATTTTACATTGAGTTACAGCTAAATACACGGTTAAGGGGTTAATTCCCTCTCTACCAGCTCCAATCAAAAATAACAATCAGTTATTCAGTATGTGCATTTCTACTTACTTGCTTTTATAATCAGCCTTTGCACTTTAACTAGTGCCACCAACCACACCATTTGGTTACTATCAAAATGGTATTAAGATCTGCTGGGCATACCGATGTATTAAATGAGTGAAAACAGCCTCGATTACACAACTCAACTCAACTCATAAACCCATCCACCCATCCACCCACCCAACCAACCAACCAACCATTACTAGACAAATATAGTCAATAATTAAGAAGAACACTGCAAGATCATTCTAAAAGAAAAATTCAGTTATCACACTGAAATTTCTAGCACTGTTCTTGCCGTCTCCACCTAATTACCTTCCTTAATTGTGTTAATATTCTAATTCTAGTCGCATACCTTGAAGTAAGTATAACCTCGTTACAACATACTCGGTTATAGCGTACTCAGTTACAACATACCTCAATGTACGGTCCCGTGTGGTGCGCTACCGTATTGGATGGTATTGGATATAACTTATACCTTGGATACAACGTACTGAATTCTACAGACCCACTGAGTACGTTATAACGAAGTCCAACTGTAATTCTATTCATAATTAGTCAGATAGAGAAATTGCAATTTAATTAGAAATCTCTTAAATAAACCAAATGCATAGCGATAATTGTACATTCTTACTGTATCACAGCTCACAAAAACAATAATACATGTAAACATACAAAGATACACACAAAGAGAAACAACATGAAATATAAATAGGAGGAGGACTACCTTAACATAACTTCCTCTGTGAAACACGCACGACTCTCTGAACAACCGAAACCGGAATACACCCCATTTGTCCAACAGGTCTGTTACTGGATCAGCATACTGCATTGAGAAAACATAAAATACAAAATTATGATGATGATGATGATGATCAAAAGAAGTTAAAATCCTTCTCAAATCATAGGGCAGGGTGCTCAAATGGCGGCCCGCGGACCAGATCCGGCCCGTAGTAGTAGTAAAATCATAGAATTCTACTTTAAAATTTCACACCTTCTCTAAATTTCTCTAACTTAGAATCTGTCTGGATGCTACAAGAACATGCTCAATATTCAAATCTTGGTGTTCAGACAGCAATCGTTTAACATTTTAATTATTCGGAAGAGATGCAAATTACTGAACGTTAACAAGTGTTGCCGCACGTTCATTTATGTTCATAACTGACTCAATGGTCCAAAGTTCATATAAAATTCAACATCTTGAACACGGTTCTTTGAAATCAGAGTCTGCAAGACTGATGAATAAATGGTGACACAGAGATGTTTATAAAAAACAGTGGTGTCTTGGTGCAAATCTAATCAACAATGATTTTAACGCAGAGATTTTTAAAAACAGCAGTGCATTAGTGCATATCTAATTAACAATGATTTTAAGCATAACTGATTTCAGATCAATACCCAAAAATATGACAAAATTAATGAAAACAGCTTAAAATTGATACTGAGAATTCTACTTTAAGCTACATTCAGACGACTGCGTGCAAGTGATTTTCTCAAACTACAATGGTGTGCAAATGTTTGGAACCACACTATCTTTTAAAATTTCTTCTCTTTCAATATATTTCTAATTCTTTTCTTCTATTTCTGTCCTCCTATTCTGCTTCGTCATCATCTTCCTCTTCTCTGTCTTGAGACAGGTTCAGGGCTCCATTGTTTCCATTCCTCTCTGCGTCTTGCATATTCTTTGATTTCTGCATAGGTCTTGTGACGCTGTTCATCTGTTTTCATCATCCAGTCCAATAGCATTCTCCTTGGTCTTCCCTTTGTCTTTCTTCTTCATATACTTCCTTCAATTACTGTTCTAAGCAATGTTTCTCCTCTTAGCACATATTCAATCCAGTTTCTCTGTCTTCTTTTGATGGTGTTAACCCCTTAACAGTGTATTTAACTGTAACTCAATGTAAAATGGACGGATATATCCGGGATCCCCAGTTAAGGGGTTAATTATCAATCTTTGTTCTTCAACCACCTGTAATACCTCTTCACAAACACCTGTAATGCCTCTTCATCTGGTTTCTTGTCTGTCCGCTTGATCTTTTCCATCTTCCTCCACAGCCACATTTTGAATACTTCCAGCTTTTGTACGTCCTTTTTATCAAGAGTCCAGGTTTCCGAGGCATACAGGGTTACATTCCATAGCAAAGTTCTTATCAGTCTCTTCTTCTGCTTCTTATTATCTTTCTCAAATCAACACAGTAAATCAAAGTAATTGCAATTTTTTTTTTGTAAAAACAGAAAGTGACTTCAGATTTTTGCGCACCACCGTAAGTTGATATAATTAGGAGCCAGACAGAACACGTCGAATGATAAGAGAATAATATAAAGCAATGTGTAGTAAGCAATAACAGTCTCGCTGTGTTCAAATCAGGCAACATTTAACATTAAGGGTAATACAGTGAAACCCGCTTAATTGCATAGGTGCCGTGCAAGCCTTGCTTATGCGATTAACTGGGCTATGCGAATAACCGGGACGTCTGATAATTAATTGTACGCACAAAACACTGGTTCGGGTTTTTATGTTGATATGCGATTATGCGGGTTATGCAATTAAGTGGTAAGCGATTAAGTGGGATCCACTGTACAGCATTCTACCTTTCCTAGGCTTGCAGTGAAGAGCACACATTCGAACAGTTCACCCATTTTCTGTAGAAATTCATCGACGAATGGTCGTTTTAACACGTACACCTGGACAACGAATTAAACCAATCAGCAAATCAATCAGTAAATCAATCAGTCAATCAGGGGCAGAAGATGGCAGAGTGGATTACGTTCTGGAGCGTCGGGTTGACGGAGAGGGGTTCAAGCCCCGCTAGTGCCCCTAGTGGCTTTCACACAGCAGGCAGTAATGCCTCCTAAGCCACTTTAAATCATGCTAAGTTAATACCACACACATGCATGAACATTGAACACTCAGTGTTTCACTGCTGCTGAGGATTGAAGAAACGTGACTGCCTCCAGAACTGCAGGTCAGCAGGTACAAGACTTGTGGCTAGTTTTCTGTAGCTGGATGCTCTTTCTGAGGCCAATCCTACCCAAGATCCCCACTAATGCATTGCAATTTCTGGGCATAGATCCAGACCACAGATATCTGGAAAGCCACCATATTATTTTCAGTGGACTGAACAAATGCAGTGAAAATCTAGAATCGTAAGCACTCAAATATTTGAGAAGAATCTGGCCAACCTTACATTCAACAATGCAAGTAGGTATGCAAGTACCGGTAAGTAAAACCTCATGAATCTATATAGTGCCTGCAAAAGTAGTACTCCAGTAGCTGCTTATTCTTATACACTTAATTAAAATAATAATAATAATAATAATAATAATAATAATAATAATAATAATAATAATAATAATAATAATAATAATAATAATAATAATCTTTATTCAAGCAAGAAACACAGTAAACATACAAACTAAATAAGACTTGTAAGGCTTTCGATTAATTATTATTATTATTACTATTATTATTAGTATTATTGTTATTATTATTATTATTATTATTATTAGTAGTAGTAGTAGTAGTAGTAGTAGTAGTAGTAGTAGTAGTAGTAATCATAATAATAATAATAATAATAATCTTTATTCAAGCAAGAAACACTGCAAACATACAAACTAAAGAGCTCAACAACTGTCATATAAATTACTTTATATTCATAAATAAACAATAGAAGTTAATCTTATTGCACCAGTGAAGTCAGTTACTGGATTGAGAAAGGACAAATAAAGAGAAATATAATGCTTGGCAAATTAAATAAATCTGTAACTCAGTCTATTCATTGTCGAATTTGTCCCACTAGACATCAAAATAATAATGCTAAATGTGTATGTTATAAAATCAATGTTCTTGTCATCCCATACACAAGCTACTCTCCCCCCGGTATGATGTAACCAGATTAGCTGGCATACAGGAACCAATAGGAACAACACATTTGTTCCAATACAAGTTTATTTAGCTTATTTACTAATCACAACAAGAAAACAAATTTTCACTCACCTGATGAACTGTTCCATCAATATCGACTGGTATCACAAAATCTGCATTATGGACGGGCTAAAACAGCGTACAGAAAGTGTATACATTATACATATATGTATAATACTTGTATATACATGTATATATGTATCAATGCAGCAAAAATATATGCTGACTCTGAACACAAGGTAGGCCCCTGGGCGTCAAAACATTGGTGCAAAGGGGGCACTTGGCCCCTGGAAAATGCAAATCTATTTTTGCAACTAACTATGTTTTGGTTTTCAACCAATGTTTTCACACTGAAACACTACTTAATTAAAGTAATAACAGTCCCAGATTTTGTTTGAAATTTACCTGGTATTCTGGCAATCTTTTAAAATTGTCAAATTTTGCATTTTGAAAACCTTGCTAAAACAGTAACGATGACCAATGCGCTATGTCCCCCAAAAACTTCTGTGGGCGCACATGACTGTTCCACGGTGATGATTTCTACATTCCTTGATGAAGAGGCCAAGCTTTGAAACTCCTGCTTGAATTTGACAGGTGCCTTTGGCAATTGAGAAAATCTGGAACAATGTATAACATTGTTACCCCATTGAAAGAAAAGAGTGAAGAAATGCTGGTGAGGGGGTGCGATCCCATGGTGATTTAAGCGGTCCCTCTATAAAAGAAAAAGGCCAAGAACACCTGGCACTGATAGTCCTGGAAATTAATAACACCTGGCCAATCTCCAGAACCTCTAATGCCTCCAAATAGGTCAGTTTGAACCATATGCAGTAACACTGCCGTTCATGTTTCATTACAGAATCTGCTAGGCAGCAAATTCAATTACAAACATCTTTATGTGAATTTTATATGCAAGGCAAATAAGGCGACACAAATATAATTGATTATATATATATATATATATATATAGTTATATACATACATACATACATACATATAAAGTATGCAAGGCAAATAAGGCGACAATAATATATATATATATATATACACATACATACATACATACATACACATACATACAGATACATACAGTCATACATACATACATACAAATATACATACATACATACAAATATACATACATACATATACATACATACATATACATATATATATACACACATACATCATACATCAATACTAGAAATGTATAGGACTGCCTGAATGTAAATACCTGAATACATATGCATACATTTGAAGATGACACTAAAAACATAAAAGACAATTTATGCCTTCACACCACATCCAACATAGATGCAGTTAATTTGACCTGGTCATATGCAATTTACCCAGCCAATGTAATGTCTGGCATGTACTGTGGTTGGATACTGCACTTCTGTCTGACAGCTCAGATGTGGAAAAAAAATCAAATGCTGCTGCAAAGATCTTTGCTCCATTTTCCTTTCAGACTTATTATATTACTATTCTATGGTTGTTCATCATCATAATCATGCTCTCTGTACTGGGACGTGTTCAGGGTTGCATTGTTTCCATTCCTCTCTGGGTATTATTGCTTCTTATTTGATTTCTGCATTAGGTTTTGTAACACTGTGCATCTGTTTTCATCATCCAGTCCAACAGCATCCTCATTGGTCTTCCTTTTGTCTGTTTTCCTGGTATACTTCCCTCCATTACATAAGGAGGTTTGTGCTTCTTCTCTGTTCATGCCAACATAAGACGCTACATCTACTATTCTAGTATACTGTGCTGACCACCCACAGTCCACAGACCAGCCGACCATGCACACACACACACATATACATACTTTTTTTCATATATATATATATATATATATAAACATATGTATATACAAACATATATACATGCATACATTACATATACATATATATTTTGTGGTCAGTCTAAGAACCTCGTAACCTGGAGCTAACCATAACCATCACTGGCTTGCTTGCACAGGTGCAAACAGTGAAGACACGCTTGGCATTAGGAATCAGTCTTCAATACAAGATTTACACCCTGTGCAAAGCTGCCAATATAAGCTGTTTGAACGCTTGTGAATAATAAGTGTTACTTACTTACTGTGCCAAGCTTTCGGGCAGTGCTATAGAAATGTTGTCTTACTTACTTACTTGCTGAAGTTAATATTACATCTCAGAAACAGGCATTGTTCAAGAATTTGATTTCTATAAATTTAAGAGAAACTGGATTTTATAATTACTTGAATAACACACACACACACACACACACAAAATCACACAATTCACTTTATAATCATGCTAGTTCAATGTCACTATTTAGGCTTAAGACTAGTTTAGACTATAGTTTGTTTTGTTCATCCCAAAAGTAGCCCAACCAAAGTTACTGTATTAGGCTACTGAATTTTACTGAATTTTAAAACCAGATTTACTGAATTCTCAAACACTAGAGCCAGGTGATTACATGTAACACAATATTTACAAGACAGAGGATTCAGAATATCTCGATTAGAATTTGTATATGGTGTATTGATTCATAGAGAATGCAGGCTTTGGACAGAGATTACTTCTTTTCTTCTGCTTCTCCCTTTTAATATCCTAACCCTTTAACGTCAATTTTAATAAATGCAAATGATATCTAATATATCTAATATCAAAATATGAAATATTTTTGAATTTGTCTTTACAACTATTTTTCCAATATTGAATAGTAATATTAATGATCTTTGGTTCTGACTTTGATACTAGTAAACAAGGGCTATTTCTAGGACTATCATTTTTGGAGGGTGTCGGTAAATTCTGGGGATCGATCCCTGTTGAAAAAGTCTGACAAGCAAAAAAAAGGTCATACCCAGCTCAACAGATTGCCTCTTGTCCCTTCCTAAAATATTCTGACAAGCAAAAAAGGTCATCCCTGGTTCAGATTGGGGGTGTTGGAGGGTGTCGGTCTCATATTGGGGGTGTTGGGAGGTGCTAGGGTGTAAAAATATCTCTGTAATAAACTGATTGATTGATTGATTGACTGATTGAATTTCTTAAATCACTATTTTTCAAGAACAATCATGGATACAAATACTCACAGCAAATGAACTGTGGACTAACGTTTCATCTAAGTCTATCACAATGCATTTCTTGTGTTTGTCCTGAAGTCTTGCAGGCTGAAGAAGGTGAATGTCGTTCGACTGTCAAATGAAAAACATGCATGACAAAAGTGGCAAAATATTTCATCCTATGACTCAACAGCACTGCCATGTAGTAAACATCAGGCCGAGGTGAAGTATTACCTTGAAGGTTGAAATATTAACCATCTCCTCAGACCTGTCCAACCTCTGCCACATACTGAAATCAATCAATCAACAGCTGTTTGTGGGGATGTGCTCATGTGAAATACACAGCAGAGATTGGTCAGGCCTGTCACTGTCGGCCTCCGAGTTAATTACTTGGGTTCAGGCCCTGTTTAGTGATGGCAATGCTCAAAATAAGTAGAGCATTTTCATTTACAAAGTAGCAATGATAAGCTGTAATGTTCCATCACAACATGCAACATGCAGAAGTCAGATCCCTATATTAATAGCACCAAACAACAAATATTCCCAATCTTAAGAAGCAGTGGCCATTAACCTGCTACTCAAGGCATCATCATCATCATCATCATCATCATCATCATCATCATCATCATCATCATCATCATCACCACCACCACCATCATAATCATCATCATCATCTTCATCTTTGCTCTCTGCCAACTCTTTAGTGGCAATAGCTAGACACAAAATGTTTCCAAGAAGTTCTATCTGCTAGTCTTCCTTTTATGATTGAAATTCCTTTCATGTTCATGTCTTTTCTGATGTTGTCCATCCGCTTTTTCCTGGGTCTTCCTATTCCTTTGTTTCCTTCTATTTGAGTGTAGAGTGCCTTGTATGGTAGTCTCCTTCCATCCATTCTGTTGACATGACCATACCAGTTGAGTATTTCCTACTCAAGGCATAGAACAGTCTTATTAGACAGTGGTAAGTATTTCAGTCAACAAGGAGTGGATGGCCTTACAGTTTCAAGAACAGAATCAAACAAGGCAAAAATTAGTGTGTCTTCCAAAGGAACTGAATACAGTGAAACCCGCTTAAATGCATAGGTGCCATGCAAGCCTTGCTTATGCGATTAACTGGGCTATGCGAATAGCCGGGACGTCTGATAATTAATTGAACGCACAAAACACTGGTTCGGGTTTTTATGTTGTTATGCGATTATGCGGGTTATGCAATTAAGCGGTATGCGATTAAGTGAGATCCACTGTACCTTCAAACAAACTAGCTATTATACCTCTAAACAACCGGCCTTCTCACAGTCTGTTCTACTGTGTTTCCCACTTTGACTGATTGCTTGAACTGACTTGGCCTTGGTCTTTGCATGATGATTCCAACGGTCCAAAACCTGAACTTATAATACCTGAGATGAAATTTCGGAGAAAGACCGCCTCAAAGCCGGGTTAGAAATGTGGATATGGAGAAGAATGGAAAACATCAAGTCGACGGACAAGAAAACAAACGATGAAGTACTACATATGGTGGACGAACAAAGATTGTTAATCAGCACCATCAAAAAAGACAGAGGAACTGGATTGGACATGTACTAAGAGGAGAATCATTATTCAGAACAGTAATTGAGGAAAGAATATCAGGAAGAAAGACAAAAGGAAGACCAAGGAGGATGCTACTGGACTGGATGATGCAAATAGATGCACAGCATCACAAGACCTATGCAGAAATCAAAGAAGAAGCAAGACGCAGAGGGGAATGGAAACAATGGAGCCCTGAACCTGTCCCAGGACAGAGAACATGATAATGATAATGATGATGATGATGATGATGATGATGATGAATGCCCGGTTCATTGGGCATATGAAGCAAAAGGCAAAATGTAGTTCTGTACTCGAACGACGCGTAGGGTCTGGCGCTGATCTCTGGGTACTAGGCAAGCATCACCACAGGTGGTTTATGCCATCAATATCGGATATGTTGCCACTACTTTCTCTAGACCAGCGTTTTACTTTCGCAGCTTAGCGCTGCTACCAGTTTATCGACGCCTATCGACACCACGATTAGATCCCGGGATGATCACCCGTCCAGTCATTAACCGCGCTTAATGCTGTTTAACTTCAGTGTTCTGACGAGAACCGGTCGCACAACACCAAATAGGTCAGAATGCACATTAAGCACGACTAACCTAATTTACACCAGCCAGTAAATTTCAAAATCAGGCAGAAAGACACTGTCCCAGTAACGACCAATGTGACATTTAGCATGCAACTGTCTCGAGTTGACAATCAGTGCATCTCAATGGCACTTCCCTCGCACTTGACACCATAAGAAGTGACTTAAAAACTGCACGCTGCGTGCATCAAATATACACACATGTACACATGCATACAAGTATGTGTATGTGTGCATAACATCATCATCATCATCACCAACACTGCACCACCACCACCATCATCATCATCAGTTTGTGAAGTCAGTTATGGGTCTATGCTGTTCTCGATTCTGTGCAGTTTCATATACCACAGCAGTTGCTAAACCACAGTTATAAGGTATCTACTTCAGCCAGGTAAATGGTGGTCTTCCTAACATGCGTTTCCAAGAGTCCAATGGTCTATAGCCATTGTCAATCTCACATCCAAGATGGAAGGAAGCATTTGCTGGAGCGACTTCGAGCAGCCTAGCTCTGTTTGGTCTCACCAGTGCTTTTGTAAATTTCCTCATTCTAAATAAAAGTTGCTTCCAAATGAAGACCAATGTAGAGATCTTAAATTAAATTGGAATAAAAAGAAGTCTGATGGTAACCATCAAGAAAGGCAGCTTTCCTTCTTCGGACACATAATGAGGAAGAAAGGCCTGGAGCATTTGGCAATAACCGGAAAAGTGAAGGGGGAAAGAGGTGAAAAGAGCAAGAGGAAGGCAGACAAACACCTATGTACAGACTGTCTACGAGAAGGAATTGAGGGAGTAAAGAATAACATCGAATTAATAAGAGGATGTCAAGATCGAACAAAGTGGAAGTCCATGGTCGCTAACGTAGAAATACACAGCACCTAAAGAAGAAGAAGAAGAAGAAGAAGAAGAAGAAGAAGAAATAAAAGTTGTACCATTTTACACCAGACTCCAACTTCTTCCAATCAACCTGTATTTCTGAGAGCAGATGCAGTGAGAGAATCGCATCCAAAGTTGACCTGCTTCTTGCGAAATGGACAATATAGTAATGGGCCTGTAACTGCTGCTATCAGACCAATAGCCTTTACCCTTATACAGCAAGACTAGGATTCCTTCCTTCCAGCAGCATGGAACTTTACCAGTTTTCCAGACCTTACAAAACAATGTGGAACTTGGCAAGAGATCTGTCATGCAAGGGAACCCCATACTATGGAATGTGTTACCAGGGGAAGTGACTAAAGCGACCCCCACCGAAATGTTTGCAAAGAAACTAAAGACACACTTATTTAATATCTCCTACAAGTTCCCCGTGTAAAATGCTCTTGACTTTGGCCTTTGCCATGCTTATTGCACTATATGAATTGTCTAATAATAATAATAATAATAATAATAATAATAATAATAATAATAATAATAATAATAATAATAATAATAATAATAATAATAATGTAAGAAGGTGCTCGACAACTAGGGTGGGGAATTGGGGATACTCTTCAATGGTTCTGTGGCGATCCGGTCTGCGCTGGTCACATGTCCAGATTTGAGTGACTCCATTGTGGAGATAACCTTCTTAGATATGGTTCATCGGTGTTACACCTCTGTATCAGGATATGCTATTGATACCATAGATTCTAGTGTGGCCAACACCTCTGTATCAGGATATGCTATTGATACCATAGATTCTAGTATGGCCAACACCTCTGCATCAGGATATGCTATTGATGCCATAGATTCTAGTGTGGCCCACGGCTGGTTGATTCAGGACATAATGTGGGTCAAGGCTTCGTTACATTGTTTTACGCCTGTTGCCTTGGCTGTCACTTATATACTAGTAAGGAACAGGTTCATTCTGGTGTTTACTGAGTAGTGGATTAGCCTTCACACAACTTAAAACGATTCTCACAGACAAACACATTACAACAACAATAGGGCTCAGAATTCTTCAAAGCTATGTGTGGGCAGTTCTGATGTACAGATTAGAAACATGGGTGTTGACAAAATAAAAACAACAGAAAGGAAACTGGAAGTTGCAGAGATGTGGTTTATTAGACGTATGCAACAAATTTCATGGACAGAAAAAATAACCAATGAGGAAGTACTAAAAACCTTTGATGTAAAATGAAAATTGCTAAAAAGCCATAAGAAAGCAACAGTTGGAATTTTTCAGACATCTAATAATAAAAAGGATAGATTGAAAAATCTAGTCATAACAGGAAAAAATAGAGGGGAAAAGAGCAAGAGGAAGACAAACAATAAAGCATACAGACAGCCTAAGAGAAGCAACAAGAACTAAAGACAACATCGAACTGATAAGGAAAACCAGAAAAAGAGTGGAAATCCATGGTTGCCAACATAGCAATACATGGCACATGAAGAAGACGAAGGGTTAGCACAAAATGCTAGTCAAAAGTCACAATGTGCCAATCCTGACTCCACCTCCTCGGCAATAGTATTCAGATATGTCTCTCGATCTCTATAGGTGACGTCACTGAAGACCCTTATACCGTAAGTCGATCCTCTCTGGTTTGTTGGTATCCAACTTTTGGAGCTGATTTTGCCTTCAGCAGCGTGATTGCTTCATCTGACAACCAGGGCTTGAGAGGAATCTTCTAATGGCCAATAACCTTTTCAGTTGATGACGTGATAGCAGAACAAACTTGAGACAAAGTCAACCTCCACATCATTTTCTTCTAACTAATGGTAGCTTAGAAGACTTTCATTTGCTGTTCCTCATTCTCGTACAGTCATTGGCACTAGTTATTTCTCAGTGTGAGGCCTTAGGCTCTGGAATTCATTATCAATATCACTTCAATGTAACACTAACACTTTTTCGTCTTTCAAATCCGGTCTTAAAACATACCTGTTTGATTTGGCTTATCCTCCTTAGATTGCTCCCCCGCTGTTCTGACTGATCTTCCAGATTGACCTGGCTCTAATTCTACTTGGATTTGGTGCGCCATCGGCTTATGCCCAGGGCACTATGATAGTGGCGCCATAGAAGTTGATTGATTGATTGATTGATTGATTGATTGAGAGTAGCAAAGCTGCTTCTGACCTTGAGCAAAAATGTAATGTAATACAACAGAATACTTGTGTAGCGCCTCTTCTGAAGGATCACTCAGACACGCTGTGATTACTGCTCAGTGATAAAAAGATAAGCTTTAAGTGGTTTCAAAAAGAGGACCATAGAACCAGCAGTTGCTAAATTACGTATATTGCGGTCAAGAGCATTCCTGACTGTTGAGAATAGGACCAACTGACTAAAAACCTTGTTTCAGCAATAACGCTTTGACGATACCATCTAATCTAATCTAATCGTAAACTTCTATAGCACCACATTTGCACAAATTAGATGTTAAAAATTATTCAACATATTTCTGTTCAAATATACAGTTATTCATGGTTTATACTATAGTTAAGCTGTCTACTCTTGAAATGTTGAGAAAATAAATTTGATTTGATTTGATTTGAAAAAAAAAACTTCATAATGCACAGGAGCATCAACCGATGGCACACCAAATCCAAATAATTAAAGATCCAGGTCAATTCCAGGGCATCCGGCCAGGCAAATGAGTGACAGTCTGTGGTGGATAGGCCCGGTCAAAAAGATGGTTTTTTTAAATACCAGCATTTAAATAAATACAGGGTGGCGCCAAAAAAACGGACTACCGGTAGTCACATTTAGGTTTGCATTTAATATCGTCCGGTTTTTTGTGCCACCCTGTATATCAGAACTCAGCACATGTACAAGGGCACTTGAAAAATCAAGTACTCAATTTCCATTCATATACAACACGAACCTATATACGAAACGATGAAATGAAGATCGATTGCAACACATACTAAGCTCTTAAAATAGTAAATAGTTAAATACCAACCTTTGGACAGTCTGTTTCGTCTGGGGGACTCTGTGTGGGTAATGGACTACCAGGTATGGCCTGCGTAGATCTGCTTTGCACAGCACGTCCATTGTCTTGACGGAAGCAGCACAGCAGCTTTTGCAGTAGGCTCGGTGGCCGCGGCTTCAGACTGGCTGTAGTAAAATAGCAAACATCACCACGGTCACAATAGCCACGCACAGCACACCCCGTAAGTAAAGTCCATGTATTCAAAAAAAGAAGTAACGTGTGTCGACGCTTTTCAAACTTCAACTCTGCAACTTTAAATACAACTGTTGAACTGAATGGCATAAACCAGGGGCATCAAACTTAGTTCATATGGTGGGGCCAAATAAAAGTCTTTGTGGTTTTCTCGGGCCGGATTTGCACATAACATTAACACAAACTACAGTAGACCTATTACACAAAAACAGTATATAAACAATTGTTTTAAACATTTTTATTTAATTTCTATCATATGTAAAAAATTTGAGTTTCATATATACAGTATTATGTAATTTCTGATTTTCATATATGTACATTTTGAACAAGCCTTAAATAAAGTCACTTTGATCAAATATAAAAGTTTATTCCTGTATTCAACCACATACACGCGGGCCGGATGAATAGCTTTTGCGGGCCGTATCCGGACTGCCGGCAGTATGTTTGACACCCCTAGCATAAATCATACCTTAGAACAACTATAGTGTAACATGTTAATCACAGCAAAACTCCTGGGTTGTAGGAATACAATGGTGCACAAAAGTCTGAAATCACCTTCTGTTTTTTACAACTAGTTTGCAAATATTTTGATTTACTGTGTCGTTTTGAGAAAGAGAAGAATCATGATAGAAGGAAAGAAAGAGACAAAATGAAAATAAATAGAAATAGAAATGAAGAATAGCTGTATTAGGACACAAATTTTTAAACCTGAGAGATCAGAATCTAAATGAAAATATAAGATTAAAGCGAGGGTGTATTTTCAAAATGCAGCGGGTGATCAGATGGTCAAAAACCAAAAAATTTCACCCCTAAGCAGGCAAAACCCCATTTAAATCCCTGGCAAGGTGAACATGGATTAGCCTCTAGCAGTTCATAAATACAAGCCAGCAAGAAAACTATATTGCATGCCTCTGTATCATCAGCAATTCCGGGCGTTTACAGGGTGGTGTAAAAAAACCAGACTATATTAAATGCAAACCTAAATGTGACTAGTCCGGTTTTTTGCACCACCCTGTACATACAGCTCTGCAGTCTGACAACCTATATTTTCAATAATTTCTTTACCATAGCGACTGAGCCTCTCATGCTGCCAATTAACCATTTCTTAGACAAGCCACAGCAAGAAATCAATTTATATTATTACACGTACAACCACAACAATTACAAAATTACATTACAGAGCACTGTGGACAATGCAGTAATGTTATACTGTGCAGAACATTCTTTTCAACCCTGGCTAAAAATACTCTTGTTTGGCTACAGTCTTTTTATGCCATGACTGCTCTCCTGCACTCCTGCACTGAATCTTCCAGTCGCCTTGATCTGGTGCACTACTGGTTGGTGCACTAAGCAGTCAGCGCTACGTCTGAGGTGCTATATAAGTTGATTTTCGGTACAAGTTTTTCTGCTATCGGGTTTGACTATAACTAATCAATACCCAATGGTCGTTTAGGCGATACAGAAAATGCTTTTAAACGTGTGTGTGTGTGTGTGTGTGTGTGTGTCCTGCACCCTGCTCCAAGACACTAATCAACTTTCTCCTAACCAGAAACAACCATGATAAAACAGCTGTCAGTGGGCTGTGTAAACATTTCTGGCTGCTAAAAGAACAACACTTCACTGAAAAAACCCAGTCTCTAAACATGCATAGCTCTAAAAGGTCATGAACAATATAGCATCTGCAGAAACTACTGAAAATACTGTGGAAATCCAAACTTCTTTTCACTCACCACCACCACCACCACCACCACAACTAGACTGAAATCTACCAAACATCCATGGTCTCTGTGTTAACCCCTTAACTGGGGATCCCGGACATATCCGTCCATTTTACATCGAGTTACAGTTAGATACACGGTTAAGGGGTTAATTAATTAAGCCAACTGGGACTTTGCAATGTTACTGTATGCTTTGTGGCTATGCTTCGAATAAGCCAGACAAGTTGCACGCCACTGTAGGTCATATACATGAGCATGCCTGTTGATCAATGTATGGCTTCTGAACTCTATTAAAGCAAAATCTAGGCAATGTCGATTTATCAACCATAAAATGTCCAAACAGCAGCAGTAACAAAGGCCCGGGGCCACGTCTGTTTATCTCGACACGCACAAATAATATAATCATACCATGCCAGCTTGTCTGCTCAAACGTTCATAATACAATAGTAACTATCCTACACTTCCTAAAGGGTTTGGAAATTCCATACAGGGTAAACTGTTTGGGTTGATAGGGGCCATCCATATATTACATACACATTGAAGTGTTACTGGATTTAGGAGATTTTGTGTAGGGATATGTAAGGGAGGGTATCGACTGATTGTGTACTATGCACACATTTACATATAGCCTATGCAACAATTAAAAAAGGAAAGCCAGAAACAGAGAAGAGTGGAAATCCATGGTCGCTGAAGTAGCAATACATGGCACATAAAGATGAGGATGAAGAAGAAGAAGAAGAAGAAGAAGAAGAAGAAGAAGAAGAAGACGAAGAAGAATCAAACAACAACCACTCAGGCTGAAGACTGGTTGAAATTGCCCACATTAGATCTGAACAAAATTACTTTCTCACGGGCAGGCAAATGGTTACAAGAATAATTATTGTTCACATGCTTACAATGGTTAGAAAACATTTCTTGTTTTTCTTGGCTGTGACAACTTCAGTCCACCCTACACCCTGTGACTATGGCTAAAAATTATCTTTTCCTCAAACAGGGTTGGGATATAGAAGTTAATTTGTACATATGCATATGAGAATGGGTCCAAAAAAATTATGAAGTGCAACAGGGGGAGGCAGGGGCATACCCAGGAATTTGATTTGGGGGTATAAATCTTTAAAAACTTTGAAAATCTGAAAATACACATTAAAAACGTTAAGGTAGCCTGATTGGGAGGGGGGTATATATACTGATATACTCCCCGGTAATCATTCAACTCCTAATATATGCTAGCATTTGAACATGAAGTTCAAAAACGCCAACCATAAAACTGCAAAAACTTTCAAAAAGGTGTGACACTCGAATTCACAAAAGTCTATTGACATATAGCAGAAAAATACCACAGGCTATTTATAGACTAGGCATAACAGAATTAACCAGAACTTTTGAAAAAGTTCTAAGAAAGCGACGCCCAAACAGCATGCAACTGTGAGATAAAAGTTGCATGCTACTGGTTTTCAAAATTTCTTAGCATTGCTGGCAAAACTTTGGTCTCAACACCTTCATCTGAAAGAACTGCATGGGGGCATACAAGCAAGCTCAATGCCTAAGAAATATCAACACTATGGTACTCTGTGGAAAAAGCTGGGCACAATCAATTTCAGCATTTAGAACTGAAGCTTTTAAAAAGTGAAAATGAAGAGCTTTTGAAATGAAATGCTACAGTGGCGGTTCCAGGATTTCTTGGTGGGGGGAAAGAAAATGAATACATAGGAAGTGGTGGGGAGATGAAAAGAGAAGGAAAAAATCAATAAACTTTGCCAAAAAAGGCTGACAAAAGGGAATTTTACCCCTAAATTTACTACACTTCACCAAAAAAATAGGTTGACAAGCAAAAAAAGGTCATCCACAGTTTTCCCCCCGTAGTTTTACTAGACTTTCTACACTGTTACCTAAAAAATAGGTTTCACATGCGAAAAAAGTCCGGAAGTCCGGTGGGGAAATGCATCCCCACTCAACCCCCATGTGGAATCACCACTGAAATGTTAAGATGGATTCAATGAACCAGTGATATTTCCATTAATGGAAATGGAAATAGGAATGGAAATGGAAATCTTTTTGTGAGAGAAATGGAAAGTAGAAATGGAAAATAATTTGAAATTGAATTAGAAATAGGAATGGAAATGGTCTCACAAGAATGGAATTGGAATGAGAAGTAGAAATTATTTTTGAAGTAAAAACATTACTCAGTTAACAAAAAAATCAAGTGATCTATAAACTTAGTTTCTAAGCTCTATCTAACTACCTGATTGAGCTGATTCTATACTCTGCAATACAGTAGAGCCTAGTTCAATTTAGTTTATCTAGTATCTTTAGTCAAACAGGCTAAGCAGCGATCTATCTAGTCTATGTTGATCTCTATGTTTATTTACATTAATTTTATCAACTAAAGTTCATTACGTTTTGTAGTGTTAGTTTATAGTTGGTACTGTTATCACACTCTTGAAATGAGTTTTGTAAGTTACTCGGTGGTAGAAAAAGAGATAGTGTATGGTGGCAGTTCTTTTCATATGATGATAGTTGTGATAAATCAACTTGTATGGTCGTGGATGACACTACCAAGGCTGTGTGTGGAACAAAAATTGCCGGCAAGAACACAAGCAACTTTGCTGCTCACATCAAGCGATACCACAAGGAGCACAATTTGATCTGTGTCAAGAAAGAACAGGAAAAAGTTTCTGGCAGAAGTCAACCTGTAAAACGTGACATTTCTGGCGCAGTCAAATCACAGACTCTAAAAGAGTGTATAGACCGCCGTGTCCTGTCGTGGCCTAAAATTCTACAGAGCATCACGTGCGAGTTAAAAGTGTCATGAAAATGATCATTGGCACCAGTTGCCCGATATCACTGCTGGACCAGCCATCGTTCCGTGGCATGATAACTGTGCTGGATCAAAAGTTTAAGATGCCTGGTTTGTTTGATGTTTGTTTTTAAACTAAACATTATTTTCAGTTTGTCAGTTCAATTCACTGTAATTTATGTGATAAATGTTGGTATTGATATGTGAGTTAACTTCACTCGTGTCCAATCTAATTCTCAATACTGGCAGTGGCAGACCATCACTTGAGTTGATTTTTTGCAAAAACAGTCTACAAAGCTGACTGTATAAATCTTCATAACTTGCAACTAGATTTGGGAAAACAACAAGTAGACATGAAAAATCAGTTAGTCACAAGTTTGTATGCCTACAGTACACACTGCCAGTTGAGACTTGAGAAAGGTATTGTAATTTGCAATAATAAAAATAGTTCAGCTAATAAACAAATACACAGAAATTATATGAATTTTTCTTAACTCAGGTTCTGCAAAGATGAAGAGTTTGATGAGAACGCAATTTGTCCTGAGCTCTGCTACATTAAAACGACTTAAGCAAGGCTTAAGATCACCATTTGTCTGGATGGATGGTCAAAGAAATCACTGTCTTCTTCCTATCTTGGGAGCCTGTTACTATGACGTCACAGCAAATAAACCTAGACATTCATTCCTCAATCTTTGCAATATCCAGCACCCACACACAGGAGATGTTGGCGGAATGTCTGTCAATGCCTTCAACAGTGGGGTATTACTGAAACACAGGTGCTCATGATCATCACCGACAATGGTGCAAACATGGTGAAAGCCATCAGACTGATGCAAGAGAAGACCCAGCAGAGTGCCATGTTGGATGAAGAAAATAATGATGTACCTGGTTTACGATGATGATGATGAGAGTCACGAGGCTGTGGAAGACGAAAAACATTGTGAATCAGGAAATAGGTGAAGATGAAACCAATGAAGATGCAGATCACAGTATTCAGATAATGATGAACAGTTACAGACGAGATCACAGATATGGAGCCTGAAAACCAGTTTGATTTACCCACCCAAGTTCCATACCTGAGAATGCCTTGCATGGCGTTTCAGCTGATCATCAAGCTGCCATACTCGCATTATGATACTGTTCTGACTAAAACAAGGCATCTGGTTTCAAAAATAAGAAGATCGAGTGTTGCTGTTGAAAAGCTTGTCATGATATGTGGAAAATCGGTCATTACTGATTGCACCACCAGGTGGAACAGTACGTACCAGATGATTAAACGCCTGCTGTTGATAAAAAATGACATCAACAACGTTTTGAGTGAAATGGGTAAATATAACAGTTGCACCATTTATTTTAATTATAGCATTTTAGAGTGGTGGTTAACCGTAATAATATTAGATATTTGCTTTTTGACAAGTCTGGCTTTGGCTGAAATGTGCAGCTTGTTGTACAATAGAAATCTAGTGGCAATGTGGCATGTGGGATGATGTGGCTATGATGATCAAATTTTGGGCTACTGCTCTGCTATTCTTAACTTCTAAGTAACCAGTCATGATTCATGAACATTTGTTACTTGAAGTGCATTATCATAATACTGACAATAACTTAATTAATAAATTTATCATATACTTTACTGTACAAGTGTACATTGCACAATATGCAAAGTTGTTTCAAATTATTTAAAGGATTGAATATGCAGTTGCTGTTAAATTACATAAACATTTCCTTGTGCATTTGTTTAGGCATTGACTCGCTTCTGGCTAGTGATTGGTTAAAACTACAAGAAGTGTCAACACTGCTCGAACCCTTCGCTCTTCAGACTGATATCTTACAAACTGATGCTCAGTCTCTCTCCAGCATTATTCCATGCATACTGAATCTGGAGTGTCATCTACAGCAACACACGGCAGCTAAGGCAATAACCTCAAAGATGCTTGATGATCTCCGTCGTCGTTTTGCCACTCTGCTTTATCCCGATACTGAACACTTTAATCCAATTCCAGCAGCTGCATGTTTGCTTGATCCGACGATGGCCCAAGCAATGATGTCACCAGAATGTGCAGTGCTGTTGCATGCTGCTAAGCTGTACATTGCAACAGTTTGTGAAAGCAAAAAAATTTCAATTCCTCAACTGATCCGTCACAACCTGATGATGCATCTTCATCCTCAATGTTGACTCCACTAAGTTCATTGCAAAGGTTCAAGTTCCTGGCTAATAAGATCCAGTCCAATCGACTTACCACAACAAGTGTCAGCAGCAATGTTAAAAGGGATGTGATACACACACAGGTCAACAATTACATAGCAGACATTGTGGAAGAAGAGATTAATGATGCATTCCTTTTCTGGGAACAAAAGCTTTCCGATACAATAAACTGAGTGAACTGGCCCAGGACTTGATGGCAGCTCCAGCATCCCAGGCGTATGGAGCGTATATTTTCCCTCTGTGGCTTCTTGACCAATGGGCGCGTAAATAGAATGCATCAGTCACTGGAGATGAGAGCTTTTCTCAAACTAAATGCATTTTGATAGAAACTCAGATTAACTGATCTCGGCTGACTTGTCTGTTGCATAGGCTAGTAGGCTACTCAGTTAATTGTGCCACATGCTGACAATAATTCTGCTTTGCTTAAGTTGACAATTGACATTATGTTATTCTATAAGCTGTTGAACTATTCCAGTAAATTTTGGTGATTAATAATCGTTTATAAATATTTAGAAGTGAACTGGAAATTGGAATGGAAATTATTTGAAAAATGGGAATAGAATGGTAATAGAAATGGAAAATATTTGGGAATGGAAATGAGAATTAAATGGAAATTCAAGGACTTAAATGGAATTAGAATGGTAATTAGAAAATATTTCGAAAATGGAAATATCACTGCAATGAACCAAGAAAAGTTGCACTATAGAGGCTGAAAAGCCATAGAAGAATCAAAGTTCTTGCGCCTTCGATTTTTCACAACAGCGGCTGAACGAGGGAGGTTGCCAGCCTTTCCCTCGCCGTCTTTTCATTTGCTGGGTAAGCAACCAATGTACTCATTCACAACTGGGTCAATTCGGTGAGCACTTTGGGCAGGGATAACTGAAGAGTTTCTGCCTTGGTTGAGGTTTGAACCAAGGACTTCATGACCGGATAAACACTTGACCATGGAAACAAGTGCTATTGGTGGCAAAATCAGTGACTAGCTTCTTTCGAGATAGCGTCAAAATAAGTGCGGATGTTCTCAAACACAGCAATCATGAAACAACTATCAACATCAGTGAAAAACAGATTATAATTACCGGAATAGATAATGTCAAAACATCAAAACAAACCCAATGGATTAGAATCAGCAACTAGATTGACAACTGGAGGAGGGGAGAGAGAGACATACAGACAGACAGACAGGCAGAGACACACAGAGACAGAGACAGGCAGAGAGAGAAATGACAGACAGACATACAGACAGACAGAGACAGACAGAGAGAGAGCGACAGAGACAGTAATAGAGAGAGAGGGGAGAGAGAGAGAGAGCGAGAGAGAGAGAGAGAGTGTGAGAGAGAGAGAGGCAGAGACAGACAGACATAGACAGGTAGACAGAGGCAGAAAGAGAGACAGGTAGAAGGAGGCAGAGACAGACAGACAGACTGAGACAGACAGGCAGATAGAGCAACAAAGACAGAGACAGTAAGAGACACAGAGAGAGACAGTGAGACAGAGACAGACAGATCTGTGGCAGAGCAAAATCATGGGATCACACTGTTTAGGACAAGGCAGTATACCAACTTAATGTACTTCAGCTTCTGATTGCAGTCTATTGAGCAAAATGGAACAAAAAACCGGTACACAAAAAGAAATTTCAAGTTCCAATCTTACAACTCCTGGAAGAGTCCTTCTTCAAGATCAGCGTTATCAGAAAACTCACCCAGCAAACCGCTCAGAAAACAAAAAAACACTGTCACACAACAGAGTGGGGACCAATCATGGGCCAGAGACACAGACAGACCTGGCACCAACGGTTTCAGTAATTAACTGAAAATGAAAAAGCATTACTGTGTAATGATCTACAGGCAAACAAAGCACCCCGATAAGGCGGAAGTTTCAAGTAGCGCGTTAAAATTCCCAGACTTCTGCGTCTAGCACAACCACGCCAGCAAACAGCTTTACGCAGGGTTACAAGTTAGCGTTACAAGTTTTGCTGTGTGTTGTTGTGTATTGCTGTGTGTTGTTGTGTATTGCTGTGTATTGTTCTGTAATGCCTGTCAACACCGTATCAAGTGTGCCAATAGCTAGACAAGCCTTGAGGCCTCCTTTCAGAAATGCTCCTGAGTAAGGTTCATGGATTCTTTATGGCTATTACAAACCAGATAGCATAAGTCATAAATAGAAACATTAGTGGAAGTCACGGCATTACCAGGGTGGTCCAGACAAAAAGTTTCATTGTTGTAATAACACGAAATCTGTAATTAAAGTAAACTTATTACCTGGAGACTGATATATGTAACTCTTGCTGCCAGTTCCGAATCTTGCTCTGTCTGCTACGGTTAACTATTCAATGTATCAGGTTGTCTCTCCACGCTTTTGGGGGGAAATTTCCATCCCCAAGCCAACATATACAAATTTGGGGGTATTTTAAAACTTGGGGAATTCCCCCCCCCCCCAAAAAAAAAGGCCCGTAACACCGCAACCCGTAACACCCGTGCTTTACAGTTGTAACAGCCTTTGACACAATCAACATGGCACACAGGATAAGAAAGAGAGAGAAAGACAGACAGACAGACGGAGGAGAGACAGAGAGAGAGAGAGAGAGACAGGTAAAGAGACAGACTTCATACTAAGATTAAGTGCCTATGAATAAGGAGCTACTGCAATGCTGCTTTTGAAAGTGCCGTAGAAATTAACAAGAATTTACTTACTTACCAGTATTTACCTACTTATAGACAGTGTGTGTGCGTGTGAGTCGTTAAAGCAGTACCTGTAGCTAATAAAAAAACTTGTAAAAATTCGAGAAGAATTCTTCTGACCAGAGTGACCTTAATCAGGGTTAAGCAAAAAAAATAAGACAATTTCAAAGAACTGACAACAAGATTTTCTCAACTGTATGACATCACTTAAGACACTTGAGCAGTATTTTGTAAAATGCGGCCAGGCAGTGTTTATTCTAGGCCTTTTTTTTTTTTTGGGGAATTCCCAAGTTTTAAAATCCCCCCAAATTTGTATATGTTGGCTTGGGGATGGAAATTTCCCCCCAAAAGCGTGGAGAGACAACCTGATACATTGAATAGTTAACCGTAGCAGACAGAGCAAGATTCGAACTGGCAGCAAGAGTTACATATATCAGTCTCCAGGTAATAAGTTTACTTTAATTACAGATTTCGTGTTATTACAACAATGAAACTTTTTGTCTGGACCACCCTGGTAATGCCGTGACTTCCACTAATGTTTCTATTTATGACTTATGCTATCTGGTTTGTAATAGCCATAAAGAATCCATGAACCTTACTCAGGAGCATTTCTGAAAGGAGGCCTCAAGGCTTGTCTAGCTATTGGCACACTTGATACGGTGTTGACAGGCATTACAGAACAATACACAGCAATACACAACAACACACAGCAAAACTTAGAACCAAAACAGCTGAACTGGCTGATGAATGTTCATAATAAACTGGTAACAAGGTTACTTCAAATAATTCCTTAAAATTGCCTTGGCTCAGACAACTAAGTGTCCACAACCAACCTTTACTGCCAGCTGAATGTCAACCCATTAGCAATATAAAGAATGTAGTGTCGATACTGTTTACAGGCTTGATCTAGGTCTGGCAATTTTGGATTAATTACCCATAATTCTTTGGGTATAAACCACTCAAATATACAGACATGAAGGAAACAAAGATCATCACTACCTGTGAATTTCTAGCAAATTCAGACATTCCCTTATGTCTCATATGTGAAAATACAGTGTTGTGCAAAAGTTTGGAATCACCTTTGATTTTTTCTTCTATTCTATTTCTAATCTTTTCCAATTTCTTTCAATCAATTCTGTTTCTTCTCTTTATCAAATTAACACAGCAAATAGTTTTTTAAACTGGAAAAATAATTGCAAAACGAGAAGGTGATTCCAAATTTTTGCACACCATTGTAGATGTAACATATTCTGTGCTCAGTTATATATATGACCCTGGAAAGGTGTCGTTAAGATTTTAGAAGCTTCACCCTCAGGACATGGAAGATTCACTTGGAAACTGTCAACCTGTAAACTGATACACAGTCTTAAGGGAACAGTCAACTGCTATAGGCTAACAACGCTATATAAAACATTGTTATCCTTTCAGTGGTGTCGCTAGGGTTGGTGTCACCCAGTGTGGTAAAATCGTGGTGTCACCCATTTAGACTTGGGACCTCTTCTAAATCTTTCTTATTTTTCCTTCTCAAATACTGTGACAAACAAAAAAAAGGTCATCCTTGTTTGGTGTTTTGGTGTCACCCCTAGATGGTGTCACCCGGTGTGGTCCGCACCCCCCGCACCCCCTCTCGACGCCACTGTATCCTTTTGAGGCTTTTGGGATGGTGGCTACATCTGAGGAATTGATATTGGGACAAATACCTGGTGTGTGAATAGGCCTCCCCTGGATGAAATGTTTGGCATGAAAAAGTCCTGTTTAGTCATCATTACCCTGGTATAAGCACAGGCAAGCATCAAATAATGATGAGTCTACAAAAACTCAAAACATTGGGAAGGCTAAACCTTTTAAAATGGTGAAGTAAGTAATCAGTAAACAGTAGCATGCAGAGAGGGGACGGTGGGGCGGTTATCCCCAGGCGCTGATCAGATGGGGAGTGACAAACTTGACTCCACCTTTTTTTGGCTCATCAAACATTTTTGTTATCAACTTGGTCCCGGGGCGCTCACCATGGGAGCGTCAAAATTTACTTGGCTACCTTTTTATCGGCTTGGCCCTGGACGTCCACCACTCTCTGCACGCCACTGCCAGTATAATAAAATTTCATCAACATTGTTAAACTTTTATAGCACCATTTTTACCATTTTTGGTAAAGTTCTTGACATTTGTCAATGGTCAACTCCTTGATTTGAATTGTAATTCTCCATTGTAATTCCCATTGTAATTCCCCATTGGCATTTAGAAATGGTCAGGTTGGATGCTTGACAGCCCGTGAAATTAAACAATTGATGGCGGCTAGTTACATTGAAACTGGTTTTAAATTTACAAGTTAGGGTCTCTCTTACATAATTGGTAATAGTTAATTAAAAAATTAGTGCAATCAGATGTTACAATTTTGTGGGTGGAAGATGGCAGAGGGGGTTACGTGCTGGAGCGTCAGGCTGACGGAGTGGGTTCAAGCCCCGTTAGTGCCCCTAGTGGCTTTCACACAGGCAGTAATGCCTTCTAAGCCACTTTAAATCATGCTAAGTAAGTTTTAAGTGGCTACAAATTTTATTAGGCTGATTATCTGCTGGAAATGATAGCTAGTTGACATCCTGACAGTGAAGTTCAGCAAATAGTGTGGATCACAGATAGGAAAGTGAAATATAATAAAAACTTCAACAAAGTAACGTTTTCCAACAGAGTCATATAAATAACTCGGTCTACTGTGGAGCCATGAAAGCAGTATGTATGACTACATTACAACAGCATTCTTTGAGCGTACACATAATTTTGTTGACAAAGCTCTAGGCCTAACTGAATGGGGTATTTATGGCATTGTATACTGTAAAGTTTTGTTTTTATTTGTAGACTCAAAGACAAGAAGACAAATTTGGAGAATACAGCAACAAACCTACCAGAGTACAAGAGGGAAAAGAAAGAGGCTACACAGCAAGACTACAATGCAAATGAATGGATGGGTGCAACATAGTGGTTCCTACACACAGAGTAGACCCTACTGAACCACTCTAAACCCTGTTATTATTACTATTATTTTTATTCTTAATAATAATAATATAATAATATTATTATTATTTATTATTATTATTATTATTATTATTATTATTATTATTATTATTATTATTATTATTATTATTATTATTATTATTATTATTATTATTATTATTATTATCATCATCATCATCATCATCATCATCACCATCAGTGTCAGAACCCTTCGTGGGTTGGACGGTGCAGCTTTTTTCCAAAGGCAAAACTGAAACCGACCGCCGTATCAGAGCCGTAGTTGGGTGGGGCAGGGGACCAAGCTGCCCCGGGTGCCGTCATGGGGGCGCTATAAACCATGCACTTGATTTTATTCACGACGGGAGTTTTATTATGACTTATTTACTCCGGTGGTGGAAATACTGATAAGCAAAAAGTTCATCACCAGTTTTCAAAGCATGTCGGGGGCAGGGGGCGAAAAATTGATACCTTTCCCCAGGCGCCAAATACTCTCGCCAGTCGCCACGGCTCTGCGCCGTATAGAATCCCGCCGATCGCCATGTTACGAGCCTTGCCCTACATACGCCTCGGTCGCGGCCGCCAAACGCCAGCCGGGCCCAGCGCTCGCCGCCGCCTGCGGATAATCCGTCCCTCTTCGACCGTAAAGAACTCACCCTTTTCCGACGGCGCTCCGTGCGAATGCAGTCCAACGTCGTCGTCTCGACTCACTTGCGTTATAAACGACTGTCCCAATTCCATTCGGACTGGTCGACCAGGCGACGCACTCCGTGCACAGTCACGACCAGCGATCGACGCTCGTAGACCAAATCGTCCAACGGTCAATTGGTCGGCGACGCCATCGACCCCGGTCCCGCTGGCGTCAAAACCACCAGCTGCCGGCAGCGCAACCGCAGAAACTCGCACCGTGCTGTGAGATAGACAAGATATGGTAGCGACATCTCTTGGTCGACTCGAATATTTTTTAAACATTAATAATAAAGTAAAGTAAGTAAAGTAAATCTCGTGGATTTCTATAGCGCCTTGAGAGGCAGCACAACAGTAGCTGCTTATTCTTAGGCACTCAGCCTCTCTTAAAATAGCTATGGGGAAGGTATATTATCAGCCAGGCAATAGTAAGTAAGTAAATTAAAATCTCGTAAACTTCTACAGCGCCCCAGAAAGCAGCACAGCAGTAGATGCTTATTCTATGCGCTTAATCTTTCTTGAAATAGCTATGGGCAGTGTGGTTTGTCGGCCGGGCAATAGTCAACATTCAAAGGGCAGTGAGGCTAGGTTGCAAATTTTCAGGGATGACTGATTCAGTGGGCGTGACAGAGTGAGGTAAGATGATGAACGTGTGGTCGAGGAGGCTGGGGGTTAATAGTAATCTAAGGTAGACAGCCTGCTATGTTCATATTCGCGACCTTCGCCTCCTAAGCCCTTGCATAGATACTAAAACCGCCTCCATAATTGCCACCTCAATAGTCCACTCCAAATTAGATTATTGTAACTCCCTCTACTGTAACCTTCCCAAAGCCTCTATCAACAAATTGCAATCAATACAAAATGCACTTGCTCGTTCTGTTACTAACTAAGTCATCTAAATTCTCCCATATTTCACCCATACTAAATTCATTACATTGGCTTAAAATAACTGAACGTATCCAATATAAGATAATAACACTTACATGTAGCTCACTTCAGTCATCAAAACCTGTCTACCTTAGATCACTATTAACCCCTCAGCCTCCTCGACCCACACGTTCATCATCTTACCTCACTCTGTCACGCCCACTGAATCAGTCATCTCTGAAAATTTGCAACCGTGCCTTCTCATACGCCTCACCTTTTTCTAGATCGAATTTGCGCCTGGTAATTTTAATTGGACTGCTGCCACAACAACCGAAATTTTACTTCCTTACCCTCTCTTTAGTCGCGCGGAATTATGGGAAATTCTTCATTCGTGTTTTTAACTTTTTTTAATAATTGGACTTTGGTCTGTTTACCAACTTGTTTTGCTTTTTGTGCGATTTGTTTGTTGATGGTTTTGAGCGGCTTCTGTTTTTGTTTGTGCGTACTGTATTTGCGTACTCAGGCATTTGTGGAAATGGGAAAGAAGAAGGATACGCCACGATGGGAGGTAGGCTACAGTATAACAATGAAATGGAAAATTATGATGGCGTTGATAGCAATCCAGTCAACAGTGGTCCCAATTTAAAAAGAAACATCTGAAGGCATAAACACTTACCGCGTCCACGTGTGGTTGTAAGTGGATCACAGATCAGCATGTTTTGCCCTCGGGGACTTTGGCACCAACGGCCAGCCTATATATGTTGAAGCTCTTGGCCTTTGCTGGCGCTCTATAAATATATTCCATCCTATCCAAAAGAGTCATTTGTTCTGTGGAAATTTCATTGTCTTCTGTATGTAAATACCGTGTATATGTACTGTATATGATCAGAGGCGGATTTACCATATAAACAACGTAAGCAGTTGCTTAGGGCCTCCGCCGGTCATGGGCCTCCAGTCTCCAAATCTTAATATTACTCACCAAGACCTCTACACCATCATCACATCCCTCATTGATGTTTCAATGTGGCTGCAGTTTTCTTGTGAAGGACCGCTTCTTAAGGACTCGGCACCGGATTTCTTCATGGCAGCGAGCTATTTCTATTATCCGAGTGAATTTTTAACATCGCCACCTTCGGACCTTCATGTCTGTGCTGTCAAAGCACTTTTGATTTTGGTTTTTAAGTATACTATGGCACTCTATATAAATTGTCTCATTACAATTATTCAAAATTGTTGTTACAGTATTTGGTGATAAAGTTGTGCTTTCCTTTGGCCCTGTAGGTTGCGACCTGCGAAGACCAAAATATACAGGATCGACGCCGAATTCTTAATGCAGGGTCTCTTCGGCTACTCTGTCGTGCCACCAAACAGGCTGATGATTGGTTGGCTAAGCAGGAGGTATTTGCATTTGAAGCATCGCTTATGACCAGTGGCGTATTTAGAATTTTGGTAAGGGGGGGCCCGGGGGGGCCAGACACTTTCGACCTGACAAGTTACAACTTTGGAAAAAGTTGACGACCTTTTTTTTTGCTTGTCAAGCAAGACCAAAGGGGGGGGCCATGGCCCAATGGTAAATACGCCACTGCTTATGACAGAGGTTCCCAAACTTTTTTGATCGCGGACCCCTATTTTGTTCCCAGCTTAGCTCGTGGACCACATTATTTTTCGTAGTGACAAGCAAAAAAGGTCATAAGATTATCAATATCATCCTTCCTAAATGTAGTGACAAGCAAAAAAGGTAATCTGGGATAGGGTTAGGCCTAAACCTAACCCTAACCCTAATTTTGGGAGGCTCTTGCGAACCCCCGCCATATCCTTCCACGGACCCCCTCCGGTCCGTGGACCACAGTTTGGGAACCGCTGGCTTATGATTCCTATAACTGCAGGTTTGGGCAGAGGATATGAATTTATTTAGAAAATTGCATTGAGTTTACTGGTAATTGAATGAAGTCAGTGGGTAGCATAATTCTTGGACTGGTTATTTTAAACTGTTGTATTCTATATTTCTGAGTTTGGAAAAATAAAAGTTATAAATAATAATGGAGATAGGTGTTAAACTAGTGTAACAAATGAGTTATATAAGAAGAGCAAGAGGTTTTTTGGTAATGGAGAAGACACTTTAACTGGCTTTTAAAACAATGACCAGCCTTTTCACTTGCCAAGGTTATAGATTAATTTAGTATAGAATTAATTTGTCATGATATATTGTGCATGATTAGTGGTTTTAAAGTTTTGTTTAAAATTTTTTTATATGTGTAGGCATTCATTGCAAACAAAGATCTCGGCAATTCTCTGGACCGCGTAAAAGAGCTTATGAAGAAACACAAGGACTTCGAGAGGTCGCTTCCAGATCGGAAGAAAAAAATCAATACCTTACCTGGATTTCTCAATAAATTGACTGAAAGCAAACTCTTCACCTCTGAGGAAATTTCGCAAAAGGTGGAGATTGAGCATATCAATCAATCATTCAATCAATCAACTTCTATAGCGCCACTATCATAATGCCCAGGGCATCAGCCGATGGCACACCGAATCCAAATAGAATTAGAGCCAGGTCAAGCCAGAAGATCAGTCCGAAACGGCGGGAGAGCCATCTAAGGGGGGGGGGGGTAAGCCAAGTCAAACAGATGTGTTTTAAGACCAGATCTAAAAGATGATAAAGTGTTAGTTAAACGAAGTGATATTGGTAAATGAATTCCAAAGCTTAGGGCCACACACTGAGAAACAACTTCTGCCAGTGACTGTATGAGAATAAGGAACAACAAATTAAAGTCCTGCCGAATACCTAGTGGAACGATTAGTTGGTTGAGGGAAAAGTTGCATCCTGAGGTAATTGGGTTCATTATATAACATGGTTTTGAATACTAAAAGACAGGTTTTATCATTAATTCGGTATTCATAGAGAAGAGATAGTGCAAAAATGTGATGCTGAGTTGCAAAATTTTCTTCCTAGTGGAATTTGCAGGTTCATATATATATATATGTATATATATATATATACATACATACATACATACATACATACATATAAGGGTGCACAGTGGAATAGTGGTTAGCACGCTAGTCTGCCAATCTTGAGGTTCGTGGTTCAACTCTCGGCTGTGGCAGAAACGTGTTGGTTGTTTCTGTCCCAAACGCCCCCAGTCGACTCAGCTGTGAATGAGTACATCAGGTATTAGCTCGATTGAAGGAAAGGCAACGAGGGAAAGGCTGGCCATCCACCCTTATTCAGCCGATGCCATTTAAAACTGAAGGCGCTAAACCTTCAGTTCTCCGACGGGTTCAGTGGTTCACGTTGGCCTATGGAGTATGCCTTTACCTGCTAATGCTGGTATAATGTGACATTTTGTGAATTCCTTGATGCTGTTATGTACTTTCTGTGTGATTAGCTTATGACCTTATGTCTGACATAGGAAAATTGACATTTCATACGTTTAGTTCCTGAAAAGATGCATGCAGTTGTATGCAAAGACTGAAGAAAGGAGAGCTGCCTTGAAAGAGTCCTACAAGAACCAGATGTTTGAAAACGACTGCGAAAAGACTAAACTCTGGATCTTCGAGAAACTAAAGGCTGCTTCTTATGAAAGATATATTGTAAGTTTCTGCAGAAATCTTAACAATTTCCAGATATCATGGATCAGTGCTTTAGAATGGAGTTGCCATGGTAGAATGGAGTTGCCATGGTAACCGAATTTATATGTAGCTGCTGTGAGTCCAGCAGCCTTTTGAAATGTAGAGTTTGACAGTAAGTTTGGAGCTGGCTTAGAGCAGCAGTTGTGAATTTTTAAAATTGCAGAAATTTTCTCGTTGAACTTGTTAAAATGTTGACTCGAGTATATATTTACTCCAATTTTATGTGACATGATTTTTAAATTTTTATGTGACATATAGTTTTATAATTTTAAGTGACATTTGTTAAAGCACCCTTGACTTTGGCCATCGCCATGCCCAGCGCTGTAAAAATCATCTCAATAATATAATTTTATGGTATATCTGGCATTTATTGTGGACATTGTGGATGGAATGAATTAAATGTCATGTGTAATTTGCTACAGGATTCAATAAACCTGCCAGAAAAGTTGATGGAGCACGAAAGCTTTGCTTCTGAGCTGCAGGGTTATCAGTCTAGATTTGAAAAAGTCACAAAAACTGGCGAAAAATTGATTAAGGACGGCCACTACAATAAAGATCGCATAAGGTAAAATAGCATTACTATCAACTATCAGTCACAGTTTTGCAGTTGCTGTCTGCTGTGGCCAGTGTTTTATACAGGCCTGTTAGGAGGGGAGATTTCCCCCATCAAAACCTCAAAATTCCCCCCAAAAATCTTAGCACTTACACAGATTTTGTATTGAACTGTGCCTTTTCCCCTCCAACCAAGTCGATCCCCTCCCCCAAAGCCTCAATTCGCCCCCCCAAAGGCCTGGAGTCTGGATAAAACACTGCTGCTGGCATAAGCAGTTTTGCTAGTTTGTTGCCAGATTTGAAGATTTTGAAAGTGTTGGCCATCTGTCATTAGCCAATTATGTATTTAAAAGCGGTGTGCTTATATTATTTATTACACTTTGTTTTTACTATGTCACTGCAATAAGGTTTATCTTAATTTAATTTTCTATTTGGAATGTATATAATGATGTAGCACTTAATGAAATATTTCATTGCCACATGAGCAAAAATGCAAATAGAAAGTTATTTAGGAAATTGACTAATTTCACAATTTTTTGAATTGGCTTTGAGATTTTGTGATTTATTTGTTTATGTAGATTTTTAAAATGTTTTTTTATGATTAGAGACAGACTTGATGAAGTTGTGACTTTGTGGCAGAATCTCGTGGACCAGAGTAATCGCAATGGTATGTTTAGATTGTGGTGCCTGTCATGAAGTAAATGAGGATAGTTCTAAATGTGCCCCAAATTCGTTAGGGCTCTTTTTTATTTCTCAATTCATCATCAGAAATCCATCGTCTTCACGTCTAATGTAGGTGCATAAGCCATATTTAATGGAAAGCAATATAATGAATGAACACTAAGTCTTTTTCTTTTACAAACAAAACACTTCTTCACATTTTCTAAACAATTCAACAACAGTAAATTCTTTTCTTTCTACAGCTCTCGTTAACTCTTGACAAGAAGATACACACAGTCTCCTCGAATGTCAGCTCTCGTCAGTGTTTATTCTAGGCCTTCTTTGGGGGGGGAATTCCCCCTCCCAAGTTTTAAAATCCCCCCTCAAATTTTTTATATGTTGGCTGGGGGAATGGAAAGCCCCCCTCCAAAAAAAGTGTGGAGACTCAGGCCTTGTCCCCCAAACATTTCAAATCCCCCCCCCACCCCCAATGTCAAGGTGGCTAGAATAAACACTGGCTCTCGTTAACAATCGACAAGAAGATACATACGTTCTCTTCGAATGTCCGATGTTTCTTTCACAAGATTTTCTTCGACGATTTCTAATACATACGTTTCTATTCACTTAAACTCTATGTATCTCTACACGTTATATGCAAGCTGTACATAATTTCTCATAACGTTTTCTAAGATTTCTACTTTTCACATTTCTCAAAACACTTGTTATTTACATTTCAACAATGTCGCTTTTCTCCATTTTCTTTCTCCTTTTCTCCTTGCATACAACCTTCTGCGACCACTGCCCAACTGCACCTGTCTTAAACCTTGCACCCCTATCCATTCACACACCCAAACCAACCCACCAACTCACATCTCATGCACACCTAAACATACATAAACACACATGTACACACTTATGCATACACAAAAACATCACTCCCTAACTATCACTTTGTGACAGTACCTCTACTTAGCTTTACTTTTGATTTACCTTTGCCTGACTCATATGCAATATGGGTTGAAGCTAGAAATTTCTGAGAATATTTGCAGAGAGTGAATTTTCCAAATCGGGACGAATATGCTACATATTGTAAATACGTAATGGAATGGTCATAATAGACTCATTGTACGATTGTTCCATGTAAAGTGCTCTTGACTTTGGGCCTCGCTGTGCTACTGCGCTATATAAATCGTCATGCAGAATAGAATAGAATAGAGAACTAGAGGTTAATCTGTGTGTGTGTTGATGTTTACCTGTGTACATTTTTATTCTTTTATTTCACATTTCAATATTTTATTTCAGGTAAACTATATACTGTAATTAATTTGAAATTTATTTGATGAGAGTTTAAACATTCCAATTCTTTTGCCCGTGAGGCTGGTGAAGAATCTGTCTGGATAAAAAGGGTTCCCACTCTATTTTCATTATAACTTTAAGAAAACTTGGCCGATTTTCTATATTAATTGTGATATGTATTCTAGGCTCAAATTTAAAGGAAGCTAATGATCACCAGCAGTTTATTCATGGCATGGAGGACATTGAGGTGTGGTCGGATGAGATTGAAGGTCAACTGATGTCGGGAGACTATGGAAAGGTAACACCGTAACAGCTGTGTTTACTTATGCATGAGTCATTGATTATTTTTAAAATATTTTGTTATGTTTTATATATAATCTTAAACTTCTATAGCATCACTTCAAGAAGCATCAGCCGATGGCACGCAAAGTAAAAACAATTAATTCAATATCCAAGTCAAATCCAGGAAATTGTGCTGCGTGTGTTTTGTGTATGAAGGGAATGTATAGTTGAACGGTGGAAAGTGCAATTTTGATTAATTTGCCGTTATTTCTATGTTTCGTGTATCTGATGGTATTCTTTAAAGTGGAATTGCACAAAATGTAAAATTGTATGCTGGGTGTGCCCACTTAGAACATTCTTTTTTTCGCTATTGGTTCTTGAAATCTCTTGTGCAAGTGGCTAACCACTCTACCAGCTATGATTACATCCAGCACTAACCTTCTGTTAAATGACTATGACACCAAAAAGCGTACTGCAGATTTGATGGCCATTTGTAAGCCGTTTATGACTCCTTAGCCAAAAGTTATAAAATCCATTTTTGATGTGAAAATATAATTAGCAAAGTTGTCGTTTAGTGAATTAAATGTTGAATTATGGGCTACTGCATAACTGAGTATATCTGAAGAGATATTTTATTTGTTAAATATTAACGGTTGTTATTGGAAGATAAGATTTCAAAGTTTATTGTGTGTCTGGCCATTTATAAGAAGTAGTAAGTAAAGTCCTTCCCAAGCACTCAAGGCTAACTAACCTCAAGGCTCATAGGGCGGCGCTGATCTCCGTTACCAAGGCCCTCAGCCAGGTGACTGGTGCAAGGTTACATGATACGGGGCCAGTGTTCTCATGCAACGCGCCTGTTTACTTCGCGGATTAATCCGCTACTCATTTGCCATCGCCAGATGGCAAAAGAAGGCTGAGTCGACCTTAGGGCTCCCGTAGGAGTTGAACCCGCGACCTTCTGCTCCATTGTCCAACGCTGTTACCACTCTACTAACTTCCCGCCCTGGCCATTTGTAGCTGAATAATTTTATCTAGGACAACAAAGCGAATGAGGATAATTTAGCGGAGCCGAACACAATCGAGGAGCGACCGACAGCCATGGAACAGTCTAAAGTGGCTGAAAAGATTAACATCCAGATAAAAGACTGTAATCAGCGCAGGGCCACTCTGCAGGAGGTGATAGACATTCAGAATCTCGCAGACACTCGCAGGATTCGGCTCTACCACAGGTCTCAAGACAACCATTTCTCCTTAAGAGTATAAAATAGTGTCAGCTTCACCATTTAGCTTTGTTATATAACATCCTTCTGAGGACTGCAGAGACTATCTTTACAATTAACGGACATTGTAACCAGGTTTGCTGTTGTAAGCACACGGGAATTGCCTGTGGTGAGCAATGGATGAATTTTAACCCCTATCCTGCCAAGATGGGTTTCTCAGACCCGTAACTACATTTGGCGAGTGACGGAACCCAAGTGCTTGTGAAAAAATTTCTTTAAATTCTAGTTTGTTAGAATTACCATTCCACATGGGGGCTGTCCATTAATTACGTCAACAATTTAGGGTGTGAGGGGGTTTGAAAAAGTTTGACAGTTGTTGACAGGGGCAGGGGGAAGGGGGTCAAAGAGCATTTGCAGGCACAAGCTGGCACCAATACCTGAAATAATGGATCAAGTTGTTGCCAGCTTACGTAAGCATTATTTACCTGGAACCGACAAGCACTCCTGCAAGAAGAAAAGTCGCAATTACTTTTGTCTGGACAGAAAACAGCACCAATGTTGTGACGAATGCCAAAAGCATGTATGCAACAAACATAGCATATCACGACTACAGTGTGTGAAAAGTGCCAGAAACTGTCAAACTAATCTCGAGATAAACATAGAACATACAATAAGTTAGCATTACATGGATGATGAATTTTTTTAGCCTATGTCTGATTCAGGTCTATTCTCAGCCAGCACTTTGAGCTAGAACTGGGATTAACATGTATGATTTACATATAAATATTAATTTCAGTGTTTAGTATTGAGACAAAATATTAGCAATGAGTTTGAACACATTAATTACAGCCTGACTGTTTACATCGGAAAAATACCTTGTCCGGATGAGGGTTAAACAGAGGCACCGATGTTGAAGTGCATTCTAGTGACATTTTGCTGAGATTTGTCAAATGACTTTGAATTTGTAAGCCTGAATTTGCTTTGTGTAACACTTTTTTTCAAATCAGAGATGCTTGCAGTATCAAAGTCAAGATATATGAAATGGAGAACATGTTGAACTCCCGTGACCTTGACCATCGTCTCAAGACCGTTCGGCGTCTGAAGCTTGAAAAGCTCATAGAAAACCTTGCCGTCATCGAACAAGAGTTGCAGGGTCTGAGTCACACAGCTGGGCGTCTGATTCATTATCACCCAGACCAGGCACAAAGCATCTTCTACCTTCAGGCAGAGATGAGCAACCGGTGTAAAATACTTACCGAAAAGGTCGCTCAGCGAAGAGCCAAGCTGCTCGGTGACAGCAACCTGCAGTGTTTCATCAGTGACTTCAGGTGAACTGGCATTGTCTTCTGTCTTTTGATATTTTTGTTTTTGCAGTATTGCTGTACTATCTACGTGAAATTTTATTTGGCGGTCTGTGAGTAATTTTGTGGCCTCCTCAGAGTAGCGGGTAGGTTCTTTGTAGAAATTGCTGAGATGAAAGCTGTGGATATAATAGCCAATTCAGGACATTAGGCTGTCGATTACTGTATGTTATGGTCTGCTAATAGGGATCTGACTGCATGGATCAACGTGATGATGGACTCGGTTTCATCAGATGAACTTGCTAATGATATCGCTGGCTCTAAGGTGTTGCTTAGAAGGCACATGGTGTGTTTTTCCTTCCTGTTCATGTGTTAATACTGCAGCACTTTTTCAAAATGTTCACTCAGTGTATTTCTGTTCACTGCATTTCTGTTCACAGACAACTTATCACTTCTTAGGATGGTCATTGGTAGTTTTCAGACCTCTTAGGCGACAGAAGAGCATTGAGCCATCATCTGCTTTTTGTAATGAACGCCTTTCTGTAATTATAGAATGTATATTGCGTCTTAGTAGAATGCTGTTTTTTGTCATATAGGTGGAATTGTAGGTAAACATGTTGTGGTTTGAGTTTGATTGAAGTTATTTGAACAGTGGCGTCGAGAGGGGGGTGCGGGGGTGCGGACCGCACCGGGTGACACCATCTAGGGGGGTGACACCAAACAAGGATGATCTTTTTATTGCTTGTCACGGCATTTGAGAAGGAAAAATAAGAAAGATTTAGAAGAGGTCCCAAGTCTAAATGGGTGACACCACGATTTTACCGCACTGGGTGACACCAACCCTAGCGACGCCACTGTATTTGAATATATAAAAGATGAGCAGTACACAATCAGTAGTGATTAGTCTTGATGCAGCTAGGCATTGTCTTTAAACTTAATTATAGCTAATTCAAATCCAAGTTGCAGATGTTGAAACTGATTGGTTTGAGAATTGTGGCTCTGAGGCTCTGAGCTGGGGCCTTCAGAGGTTGAAGGAGGCCCGGGCCATTTCGAAATTTTGAGGCCCTGAACTCCAACAGCTGTGGACTATTGGAGTATTATAACTATGGACTATTAGTCCATACTATCTATAGCTATAATATTTAAACTGAAGAGCGAAGAAAATAACACACGGAGGTATACTATTTTTAGATATTGTAACATGAGTAGAATATTTAACAGGTCTTAGTTACACATTAACTTCAAAACAGAGGCCCCCCAGAATTGGAGGCCCGGGCCAAATGGCCCTGCTGCCCCCCCCTCTGATAGGGCCTGGGTCTGAGAGGTGATTTTGGATAGTCTTTTGGTGAAAAATGAAGACTGATTCTGTCCAGTCATTGACCATTCTCCTGCCTCCCACAAGACCATACATATTTTGTGTATTCTGTCTATTGCTTTTCCACTGATGTTGGCTTGTACACATAATATCCAACAGGGTTATTTCTAGGATTGTGAATTGGGGGAGGGGTGTCGCTTAAATTTGGGGGCCCCTGCCGAAAAAAGTCTGACAAGGAACAAAAATGTTGTCAAATCCAAAAAGTCTGACAAGCAAAAAAAATCTTGTCAAGTCCCAAAAAAGTCTGACAAGCAAAAAAGGTCATCCGGGAAAAAAGTTGGGGTTGTTACTTCTCAAAAGGGGGATGTTTTGGGGCTATTTAGGGTACATACCATTGTCAGATTATGAAATTTTAGGGGTGTTGACCTCAAATTGGGGGCAGAGTCTTGGGGGTGTAAAATTATCCCTGATATCCAATGAAATGCCTATTTACAGTGGTAAAAGTAACTGGTACCGATGAAGATAAAGAGTGATCAGTCATATTTATTTGTCATTCAACAGTACATGAGTGTTTTTGTATTATATGAAATTATATGAAGTCTTTTAACACCTTTTGGACATTGGTAATTTTTGGCTTACATAATGGCATGTGACTAACTAATATTTGAATAGAAATTCATTCTTATCATTGATGAATGACTGGCAGTTACATCAGAAACATTCCCAGGTATATGGCCTGTAAATTTTATTGAAATAGCTACACACACAGCCAAGATATTAAATATCATAAAGGGGGCCACTCTTCACTTTAACACCTTGTATGTATGTGTATATGTATGTGTGTATATATATATATATATATATATATATATATATATATATATATATATATATATATATATATATATATATATATATATATATATATTATGCCCTTGGTACTTTATGTGTGTGTGTTTTCTATTACGATAGTTTGTTTGTGTGATTTATTTTTGTGCAGAGATACAAATGGCTCTTTGGAAAACAGTGTGAAATTGTTCAGTCATTTAAAATGTGTGGTCAAAAGTTGTTGCAGAATCATAACTGCTCTAGTGACAAAGTGCACGACAAATTGAATGAAGTGGCCCGGGGAATGGAGAAGCTGGACAAGTTAGTCGGCTTGGTCTTATGATGTATCATGTTGTATATGTACATGTCAGATGTGAGCAAGTAAGTAAGGATATTATGTAGAAACTTAACTCTATTGACGCTTTATGCTCAAGGTAGAAAAATATGGGGAGATCAATGGCTGGTAACTCTGCTGACTTGGATGTGGTCTGGATTGGGAAATATGATGCATTTTGTTCTCAATGTCTCTTACAACAGTGGTGTGAGTGTGAGTGTGTGTGTGTGCGTTGTTAAATGGTGGGGTTGTGAAATAAAGTAAGATTAAGTCGATGTGTTTAATCAAAATTTAATACACTGTAGATAAATTCTTTTCAATCAAATTGGTCTCCAGACAAAAGCAAAGACAACTAATTTTTGAAATACAGGAAGACAACAAATGCCATCTGGTGACCAACTTAATGTTTTGAGGTCATGAGAAACACAGATAAACCTATTAATATAGCAACATATATATTATTGTGTTCTGTCTGCAAAAATATTCACTTTTGCATGCAGTTATATCAGTTAATATTATTTTGCTGCCCATCATTTGATCCAGTGTCATTTATGTAAGATGATTATATTTCAGTTTTTACATTGTTTTATCATGATGATGATGATGATGGACTGAGCCGTCGTAGTCCGATTTGTGATAAGCAAAAACGCCCACATATGTCACATTTGCAGTCACCAGAGGCAGGTGATTTGGGCATCTTTCGCCTCGCCCGTTTTTCTCGCAGAAGGTCTATACGGTCCCTTTCAAAGTTTTCAACTCCAGTCTTGCATACTGAGCGCCATGATGTCCTATCCGCAGCGATTGTCTCGAAGTCTTTAGGGTTGAGTTTGCACAGCTTCATGGTGGCTTTCAGATTGTCCTTGTAACGCTTTCTCTGTCCCCCACATGTTCTTTTTCCATCTTCAAGCTGGCTATAGAATGCCATTTTGGGAAGTCGGTGATCCCCCATACGGGAAACATGACCTGTCCAGCGTAGCGTTGACCTCATTAGAAAGCTTCAATTCCAGAGATATGACAAATCTCTGTGACTTCTGTATCTGGGATTTTGTCTTCCCATTTGACATGGGCAAGTCGCCTGAGGCAGCGCATATGAAAGCTGTTCAGTTTGCGAATGTTGTGGTGATAGAGAACCCATGATTCACTGCCATACAGTAATGTGTTGAGCACTGCTGCTTTGTAGACGGCGATTTTGGTGTCTAGACGTATTCCATAGTCATTCCACAGCTTGAGGGAGAGCATACCAAACGCTGAGGCTGCTTTGGCTAAACGAGCATTGATGTCAGTGTCGGACTTAGCATCATTTGACAAAAAGCTACCAAGGTAACAGAAGCTGTTCGTTATCGGAAGGGCTGTGCTACCAGCCATCACGAGAGGTGTTATATTGCTTAAGCCATTTGAAGATTGATGCATGAGTTCCGTCTTCTTCATATTCACTGACAGTCCGAAGCGGGTGGCAGCTTCACAGAATCTATCAAATAGTTTGCTGGGCTTCCATTAGCGTATGGGCTAGCAATGCACAGTCATCTGCATATAAAAGATCCCGTATCATACCAGATGATATTAAGGTATGAGCTTGCAGACGGCGCAAATTGAAAACGCTGCCGTCAGTACGGAACTGTATTGGCACACCAATATCACAGTCTTTAAATGCCACAAGAAGCATCATAGAAAAGAATATGCTGAACAGCAACGGGCAAGCACGCATCCCTGCTTGGTTCCGTTGTTTATATCAAACAGGTCAGATAGATCAGAGCCGTCGATTACTTGACCCTGCATACCTTCGTGAAAGGATTGTATGATTTCCACAAATTTGTCAGGACAGCCAACGTATTTAAGGATCAGCCATAGGCCATGCCTGTTAACCAAATCGAAGGCCTTAGTTAAGTCAATGAAGATCATGAACAGATCCCGCTGTTGCTCACGACATTTTTCTTGAATCTGCCGGGCAGTAAAAATCATGTCCATGGTGCCACGGCCGGTCCGGAAGCCTGATTGGCTTTCAGGGATAATGTCGTTTTTGTTTACATGAGAAGTGAGTCGGTTTAGAATTATCCTAGCCAGAATTTTTCCAGCAGTGGAAAGCAGAGATATTCCCGATGGTTGTCACACACAGCACGGTTTCCTTTCCACTTATAGATATGCACAATTAGTGCATCTTTAAAGTCTTGTGGCACAGTCCCTTCAGTCCAGATCTTCTGTATCAAATTTGTAAGATGTCTTAGCAATGCGTCTCCGCCATGTTTATATACATCGGCTGGTATACCATCAATTCCGCAGCTTTTCCAGAGGACATTTGCTCAATGGCTTTCTGAACCTCGACCAGGAAGGAATATCATCGAGATGTGCATCAACTGGCCACTGTGGAATCTCATTTATCACCAGATCATCAAATGTAGATTGTTGATTGAGAACAGTGTGAAAGTGGCTTGCCCATCGCTCCAATTTTTCATTTTATCTGTTATCAGTACGCCGTTGGTGTCTTCAACCGGTGACTGACCAATGTTTTTTGGTCCATAGACCGCTTTGAGACCCTGATAGAAGGCTTTCATTGTCGTGGCGATTGAGGTCATTTAAAAGTTCTTCAGACTTTATTTGCCACCACTGGTTCTTCATGTCCCGCAGACTTGCTTGAGCCCTATTTTTTGCCTGGTTATAAGCAAGTTTCTTGTGACTGTTGTTCTTTTCATTTATCCAGGCCAGATGAGTTTCATGCATTTCACCCAGGAGTTTTCGAGCTTCGATGTCATTCTCATCAAACCAGTCTTTATGTCTAGATGTTGTATGTCCAAGTGTTTGAGTTGGGAAATTTTTGCGTGATAGTTTTCAGCCTCGTCCAAGTTTCATCTGCGGTTGCAGATTCGTCATTGACTTGATCTGTCAGTGGTCCGAGCATAGATGTAAGATTATCCTGTAGTTGTTTCTGATAGCATTCCATGCTAAGTTTCGCTGTGTCGAGTTTTCTGCGTCGGGATGCTTGAAACGTCGTGGCATTTTTGCCTCCAAGGCCACAGTGCTATGCAGGAGAAGATGATCCGACCAGCAACCAGATCCACACAAGGCTTTCGTCAAGTGAACTTCACCAATGTCCCTTTGACGTGTAATTACGTAATCTAGCATGTGCCACTGTTTAGATTAGACTGTTTAGTGTTTTATCATACTAATTTATTGTAGCCATATTTTTTTCAAGAATTTGTAATTTCTAGTTCCAGTCAATCAGATGTGAAGTCTTATGTCCTATGTTTTCAACATTTTGCTGTCTGCAAAATCTTTGAACTAAAATGTTATGCATAGGCGGTGCCAACCAGTTTAGCCAATGAAGCTGGGAGCCAGTCTTTAAGATGAGCAACAGGACTTCATTTGAACTGACTAAAAGCTAGAACTGAACTAAATGCTAAAAACTAAAAGCTTTAAATGTAGGCTTTTTTATCTGATTATGTTTTCAGTGCATGGTTTGATCGTAATGCAATATTGATCGAGCGCTTGGAGCTACAGCTGTTCAACCAGGACTGCGAGGAGGTTGAGATGTGGATGTCTTCTTGTGAGACGTGGCTTAAAGATAGCATAGATGGGTCGGGAAAAAGAGTGGAGGCACTGCTGAAAATCCAGGAAGAATTTGAACGTGCGATCAGCTCGCAAGAAGAGAAGATCGCTGTCTGGAAGTTGTTTGCTGACAGGCTCATCCGATACAACCACCACGACAGTCCAGAAATCGTCCGGAGGCAAGATGAAATTCTTGAAAGGTGGCTTAAAGTTAAGGATGGACTGGTTGATAACAGAACAAAGCTCCTTCAGGCCCAGTTGCTTCAGCAGTACATTGACTGCGGCTTTCTTCGGTCTGGCATTCTACCGGAGTCGCCGAAAGCAGACACGAAGAAGAGCCAAGTAAGTTGTTGGCTATAGAGCCTTTGTTACAGAGACAGCTTAAAGGTATACAAGCATTAGAATGAAGCCTCTCCATCATTTGCACACTCTGGGGTGCACTGGTTTAGGGCATAAAATAAAATTCCTTGTTTCAGTGCTCTTTGAATGCAATCTAAGTCATTAATGAATGCATAGAAGTATGATGATAAAAAATCCTTTAACTTAATGGTACTTCGTACTCGAGATGTTATATTCAAGCTACACTGCTTAGTTTTCCTTAGTTTTCCTGGGCTTTTCATCTCAGAAACTGATATTAATTCTGTTTCCATTCTTTTCTGTAATGAGAAAGAGCAAGTAGGAGTAAGATTTGGCTCTTGAGGTTTGTGGCAGAAATCCATATATGCTTTGCTGGTTGCTTAACTCTTGCTTATTTACCTGCAGTGGTGAAGGATCTTAGGATAGCGGGTTCAAGTCTAACCCTAACCACCGAGTTGCTGCCTTGGACAAGTTGTTTGCCACTAATTGTTTGTAAGGAAAGAATGCACCTGGAAACCACTCATCTCAGCTCCAGTTGGCAAACAGGCTTATGGGACCTACCTTCATCATTGTTGTCATGACATCATCATCATAATAATAATAATAATCATCATCATCAGTAAGTGTTTTACCTCATTCCCTTCCTTCTTTGCCATCACCATTTTATTATTCTTCTGAAAGATTTTATTCTTATTTTTTCATTTGTGCAGAAGGTATCTCGTCGACATTCTACTAAATACTCGTCTGTTGTCGTACCAGCATCCTCTGATGATGATGAAGTATCTTCTGGTTAGTTTGATCATTTGCTTATACTTCAGTTTATCATCTGTGTGTTAAGTTTCAAAAGATCAGCTTGATGCCTAATAAACAAAATGGCTACTGCTGTACTGCTTTCCGGGGCGCTGTATAAGTTTATGAGATTTTACTTTACTTACTTACTTACTTAATATAGTAACTTTAACTTTGTTTTTCCCCATGCAACTGTGAACCACCTAATATATATATATATATATATATATATATATATATATATATATAAGAAGGAGGAGGAAGAAGAAGAATTGGTAGCATTTGCCCTCATAAAAGTAGTGACGTTTTTTTATCTGTGCAATTGCTGGGTATGCATGACATAGAATGGTCATTTATCTTAGATAATTATCAAAGAAGATTAATAGAATTTTTGAACTCAATTCCAGCCTCCCTCCGCAGCCTACAACATGGTCAAACAATAAGCTCCGAATCCTCATTTCCTTTAATTCCTTCACTGTCTCCTCAAGCCTTCTTTAGGTCTAAACTTAAAACCTTCCTATTCGAAAAGTCATTTCCCCCATAGCAATAACAACCTGACCTGCTGCCTCATAGATACACTGACCTTTGCCCGGCCGACAAACCACCTTGACTATAGCTATTTCATGAAAGATTAAGCGCATAAGAATAAGCAGCTACTGCTGTACTGCTTTCGGGGGCGCTGTATAAATTTATGAGATTTTACTTTACTTACTTACTTACTTACTTGATATAGTAATTTAATTATTATGGATTACAGTGGTGCAAATAGAAACTGAATTGTTTGTTTTCACAGGTTGCTGCCATTCAATTTTCAAGAGGCTCTTCTGTTGGAGATTACGGTCAAATCGAATCCTTCCTCAGTTTTAAGGTAGACGTGACTTATCATGGAGTCATCGTCAAGGACGTTATTCAGCACAAGTTTTTCAGAGCAGAAAAAACTAATAGTCAAGGGGTGGCCAAACTTTTCTCTACAAGTAGGCCATTATAAATTTTGATCAGTGTGCAGATGGCAGGGGCAGGTAGTTTAGCAGTGTCAACAACGTTGGACGATGGAGCAGGAGGTCGCGGGTTCGAGTCCCGCAGGAGCCCTAAAGGTCGACTCGGCCTTTTTCGCGGTGGTTAAATGAGGAGCAGTGGTAAAAATCTCTGCGATAAGCCAAACAGGTGCGCTATGCGATACACTAGTCCCGTATCCATGGCATTGCACGCCTGGCTGAGGGCTTTAGAAACGGATATCAGCGCCGTCCTATGAGACCGTGAGGCTCGGGAAAGGACTTTGACTTTTGATGCGGATGGCTGCATTTTTTGGTGCCTATTTCAACAGTAGTACAGTCACTGCAGTCACGTATTGAAGCTGCGGTTTGGTCCATATCTTATGTCACCTTTCGATCGTCAGTGCAGTCCTCGTTGGCATTGATTGCCTTCAATTATTGTGCCCATGACTGTGGTAACATCCAATGCAAAACTATCATGTTTTGTGATAAGACCACAATACTGGCATTTTCAGTCATGGGCGCAATATTTGAAGGCAATCAATGCCAACGAGGACTTCACTGACGATCGAAAGGTGACACAAGATATGGACCAAACCGCAGCTTCAATACGTGACTGCAGTGACTGTACTACTGTTGAAATAGGCACCAAAAAAATGCAGCCATCTGCATCAAAAGTCAAAGTCCTTTCCCGAGCCTCACGGGCTCATAGGGCGGCGCTGATCTCCATTTCTATAGCCCTCAGCCAGGCGTACAATGCCACGGATACGGGACTAGTGTATCGCATAGCGTACCTGTTTGACTTATCGCAGAGATTTTTACCACTGCTCCTCATTTTACCACTGCGAAAAAGACTGAGTCGACCTTTAGGGCTTCAGCGGGACTCGAACCCGTGACCTCCTGCTCCATCACCCAACGTTTTCACCACTCTGCTTACTTCCCGCCCTTGCTGTATAAATTGTCTGTCTAACTAACTAACTACTCAATTCACTTGTTGTGTAAGTAAAATATTGTGAAATGAATTTGTGTTGTGAATTAATTTAATCTAATTTAAAAGGCTGGGTTCACATCAGTATATTAATAGTTGCTATATTGAGAAAATGCAATTGACCAATTTAACTTAGAAAGTGCCATTTTCTGGTATTTTTTCTCTCCTTATTATAGTGCAGACCAATAAATAGTTTGTGATATTTGAAGCACAGACTGAAATTGTCATGGCCAAAATTTTCCAGCCACTGTTCATTCTTAGCATATTATCGCAATTTTTGACACAATTTATTTAACGTGGATAAATTGAGGGTGATTGTCAACGGGGGCGATATGCGTAGCTGCATTACAATTTTTGGTCACTCGGTAACTAATCATAATACTCCAAATATCATAAACTCCGCTACAAGAACTAAAGACCTTGGAATCATTTTTCAGTGGGGTGGATTGCTAATAGGCCTGTGCTGTCACAAAATCTAACGTCTATTATTTGCATTTTGGATTTTGTCATTTCTATGTTGCCTAGGACCCCTTGGATCACTTATAAGTTATAACAGTCTATTAAGCGGGCCGTAGTTACTCGTACAGCTGTCAGCTGTAGTTGCCTACTATGCCGTAGTAACCATAGGAATAAAAGGACTTGCGTTGTAACTAATGGACCCTCACGAAAGATGGAAGACGGAATGTGGACCGGTTTCAAAAAGTATACCTTGTATTACAGGCCCGCCGCAAGTGGGGGCCGTTGGGGTGCAGCTGCATCATGGCCAACCATTTGTTGTTTAATGTTTTAATGTAGGGTCCCAACTGGGGGTGCAGTGCACCCCTGGAAAGAAGATGGGCTGCACCCCCTTTCAGCTAAACCCTGGAAAGAAGATGGGCTGCACCCTTTCAAAAAATTGTCAAATTTGCCAAAAAAACTGGCCCAAAAATTGCCAAAAATTGCTAAAATTGGCCCTAAAATTGCCAAAATTTGCCGAAAATTTGCAAACAATTATCTTGCCCCAAAGAAAAGTGTGAAATGATGCTACTGCTCTTATCTGGAGAAAATCTGCACCCCCTGATGAAAATTCGTTCCGGCGGGCCTGTTGTATTACCTTTCCTTCCGTAGGGTAGCCTCTCAAAAGGTGTGTGGACTCGAGCCTAGAGGCTTGGTAGAAATATACGTTAATGTAACTGAAGATGTTGTACGCAGCCAATAAAGGCGCCACATAAATAATTTTTTGAGGCGTTAACGTGGCTGCGGTTCTGTAGAACTTTTTTATTTGTTTTGATTATTTTAAAAAATGTTTTAATTAATTTAAGACAATCTTGACGATGCTGGTGTGTCGACTATGCTTTAAACGTCCGCTGCTCGTTATCGTTTGTTTTCTGGCGGTCTACGTTAATCTGTTCATTATTTATCTAATCTACTACAGCAGCAACGATGAGGAGTCACACCCCGTCCACCGGCACGACGATCCCCAGGCCCTGCCGCGGCCGCCGGGCCAACCCCTGCCCGCCGGGTTCGTATCGTGGGAAGCGGTCGCCGAGTTCCGGGCGCGGAGGTTCAGGAACGCCGCCGAACGGCAGGCGGTGAAAGGGGCGCCCGGAGAGAACGGGTGGCCGGTGCAGCTCGATTCCAACGAGCAGGCCGAAGCGGACCGACTCTTCACGAAGGAGACGTTTAACGTTGTGGCGAGCAACATGGTCGCACTCGACAGGCTGATTCCAGATACCAGAGATCGCCAGTCAGTCCCATTCGTTCGTTTGATTAAAATCTGTTTAAGATACGATATAATTTAAAACTAATTCAGGGACGGATCCAAGAATTGAGTTATTTTAGGGGACACTTCACGTTCTATTCCCCATTCTGCCTTGTCTTCCTCTTCAACATGGATTGATGCACGTTGCTAAAATTGTTGAAAGTGAGGGAACGATAGCATTTGTTTATAATTTGCATCTTTATTACTTGTCAGGTTTTTACCACAATGAGAACTTAGCAAACAATTTTTGGGGTGGTTTTGGGTGCACACGCCACTTTAGATTTGTCCCTGCACTATTTACCTGCATATTGTGTTTCTAATCTTGAATCTTTTACATGGATTTTTTCTGGAAGTGTCCTGTGGATTTTTTGACACTGAATTGAAAAACTATTGTGCAGTGAGCTTCTATAGTGAGATCACCAAAAGATTTCTGACCTCGGGTAAAGGCACACAAAATCTAAGCAGAACTAAAACAATTTTTTAGCTTTAATTTAATCTATAGTCTACCTTGTTACAGACACTTATATGCTATGTTTGTTAATTTTACTTAAATTCAAATTATGAAACTAATTTCTCAATTTATGTTTGCTATCATTATAACATTTCATATGAACTGGTTACTTTCATGTGGGATCCATGATCCCTTCAGTAACCATTTCTTATTTCTTTCTCAACCTTCTGATTAGTTACAGTGCTATTATTAGATAAGTCCATAGGCTTATGTACATGTTATTTTGTTCATAATTTATGTAAGTTGTGAAGAAATTATGGAGAAAGAAACAAAGATGTCATGTCATTTAATTTAAATTTTTAAAAATATATATAAAATATTTTTTAAAACCAAGTTGAATAGAGAACATCGGTAGTTTTCAATTTTTTTAGCCCCTTAACTGGGCAACTATTTGTAATTCAATGTAAAATGGACAAGCGTTACTTGGGGCACCCAGTTAAGGGGTTAAAAATAATTATTTATAGCCAGTAGGACTGTACAGAACCACAGTTTTCATAAGACATTAAGAAATGGAAACTAATTGTGCAGTCAGATCAGATTACTGTCTCTTCGTTTTTTAATTCTCCTGCTACGTGTTGCAAATAAACAAATTGGTAGAAGATTTTGTAACTGAAGGTTTGCCCTCTGCTTTATCACCAGATGCAAGGATATTGAGTATCCGAGGGAGCTGCCGACCGCGAGCGTGGTTATCGTATTCTGCAACGAGGCACCTTCCGCTGTCCTCAGAACGGTGCACAGCGTAGTGAATCGGTCTCCCCCGGAATATCTTCACGAAGTCATTCTCGTTGACGACTTTAGCGATCGAAGTATGTCATTGTTTTGAGAGAAATTCTTTTACTAGATCAGCGGCATCTACGAAATTTAAACTATCAATTCTCATTTCTGTATTTGCTCTTTTTTCTTCTTCTTTAGGTGCCCTGTATGACTATTATTATTATTGTTATTATTATTATTATTATCTCGACAATTTCTGTAGCGCTATAACGTAGCGTATAACGTGATGAGAGATGATAGTATTTGCAGGAGAAATAGGAATTCAAAAACTAACGGAAATAACAAACACTTTCTACGAAAAAGGAGTTTTACCAGAAGAACTATGCAGTTCAATCTTTGTAGCTATACCGAAAAAAGTAGGCACAAGGGAATGTAAAGAACACAGAACCATAAGCCTCATAAGTCATGTGACCAAAATAATTCTAAGAGTACTCCTACAGAGAGCAAGACAAAAAATAAAAGATCAAATAAGTGAAGAACAGTTTGGTTTCAAAGAAGATAGTGGTTGTAGGAATGCAATCTTTGTTCTAAGGATGCTGAGTGAAAGATGTATCGAAAAGCAGAGAGACCTTTACTTATGCTTCATCGATTATGAGAAGGCTTTGACAACATCAAACATGAAGACCTATTTGAAAGCCTGAATAAAGCAGGAATCGGAAAAGACAAAAGATTAATAGCGGATCTATACTGGAAACAAGAAGCAGCTATTAGACTAAATGGGGAAATAGGGAAAAAGATAAAGATCTTAAAGGGATTGAGACAAGGGTGCGGACTATCACCAGATTTTTTCAACTTGTGTGGGGAGGAGATATTCGAAATGATCAAGGAGATGGAAGGTATAAGGATAGGAGGAAAAATATCAATAACATAAGATTTCTGGATGATACAACACTGTTAGCCCACTGAAAGAAGGCTACAGGAACTGGTGGACAAACTCTCAGAGGAAAGTGAGAGAAAAGGACTAAAAATAAACATAAAGAAGACCTTCACTATGGTAATAACAAAACAAAAAGAAGTGCGAAATGCAAGATTTTATTAAATGGAAGAGAAATAGAACAAGTAACTTATTTCAAATATTTGGGAAGCATTATTACAAGTGATGGAAGAAGTGATAAAGACATAATAACAAGAATAGGTATGGCAAAATCTGCCTTCATGGAAATGAAACAAATATTAACGAACAAGAAAATATTAAAAGAAACAAGGCTCAGAGTGCTTAGATGCTATGTATGGTCAGTTTTGTTATATGGATCTGAGACGTGGAACATATCAAAAAAATTAAAAAAGAAACTGGAAGCGGCAGAAATGTGGTTTTATAGGAGGATGCTAAAGGTCCCATGGACAGACAAGAGAACTAACAGAAGAAGTACTACAGATGATGGAAGAGAGACGAACACTGATGACTACCATCAAGTTAAGACAGATGAAATTTTTCGGGCACGTGATGAGAAAAGAAGGATTAGAAAACTTGGCAGTGACAGGCATGGTGGAGGGTAAAAGATCAAGAGGAAAACAAAGATCAAAATATACAGACAGAATGAGAGAGGAAATGGGGATAGGAAATAACATCGAACTCCTGAGGAACACTAGAGATCGAGAAAAGTGGAAGTCCATGGCCGCCGACGCAGCAATGCATGGCACCTGAAAGAAGAAGATAACGTAGCTTGATGCCAAAAGCAAGAGCACTTTACATAAATTGAAATGAAATGACTACAGTAGAACCTCGTTATATCGAAGTTCATGGGACCGTGATAAATACTTTGAAATATCCGAGGTTCGTTATATCCGTGTTATATTTGTTATATCTGTGTTTGACGGGACCGGCGCTCAAGCTTTGATATAAGCAGGATTTCGATATAAGCGAGTTTTATATAGCGGGATTCGACTGTATGTTGGCAACCATGGACCTCCACTCCTCCTTGTCTTTTGTAGCATGAATCAGCTCCACTGATATAGGGGTATCCAGTGTTTACCAACAAGGTCTGGTTGCTCTGCCCACTGGTGGGCAGAAACCATAGAAACCATTGTTGTCTATTAATAGATGCCAATGGCAGAAGCAGATTTCTTGCTGGTGGGCATAGATCAGTGACCATAAAGATTGTTCTGGACACTCCTGTATAATGTTATAGCTTTCATGTCCTATAAGAAGTTGTCTTTACTGAAAAATTGATATTTTGCTCATATTAATTATTATATGATCCTGCTTTTTGTCAATGTTTCGTGTTAATTGCTGTAAAGTAATGCTGAGCAATGTGGGCCATATTGCTGCTTCAGACCATTCTGCCATACAATATCTTGCACAGACTTATTAATACATACAGCTGTGTGAAAAAGTCCTGCACGTTTCACGTTTCATGCTCCTCACAAATATTTTGTTGTGAGGATCCATAAGGCAATCACACAATAATTAGCAAATTCTTTACCAAAAACATCAATACCCGTTGAAATATATTGAGATTTGCATATCCTAAATCATTAATGGTTATTCAGATATTCATAAAAAACAAAATCCCAAAATCCTATAAACGTGCAGGACTTTTTCACCATGCTGTAGATTTTCATTATTTGCCTACTTGCTCTGAATATATTAAACACCAGATTTGAGGCCTTAACTGACAGGGGAAGAAATATTTCATTTCTAGACCATCTTCTTGTTCGTCTTCAGACCATCCAATTGCATTTTTATCTTGCACAGTTACAGTACGTGCTGACAATGTTGTGATTAAAATTGAGACCTGGTGGAATGGGGCTCTTTAGACTTTTTATTAGAGCTTATTGATTCTAGGAAAGAAGTGATTTGTAGAATTGATGTCAAGTTCTCCAATAATTTTCTTCCACTGTCAACAAACTACAGAATAGAATAGTTAATAGTGGTACATATTTCTTCACCAGTAAAAGGTGAAGGGAATCTCTGTCTACATACCTACCTGCAGGCATACCTGTATTACCTGTAAATCCATATAAATGCTTAGCTACTTAACCCATATATCAAGAGGAATGTACCTGAGACTGAGACACCATGAATGATTCAGTTGATTCAGTCTTTACAATTGCTGTGTTTTGTGTAGTTGAGTTGGGAAAAGATCTGGAAAAAAAGTTAGAGAAGTCGTGGCCTGACGGTATCGTCAAGCTGGTCAGGGCGGAGGAACGTCTTGGCTTGATTCGGGGCAAATTGTTTGGGGCACAAGTTGCCACGGGCGACGTCGTCATCTTTCTCGATGCGCACTGCGAGGCTAATAAGCAATGGTAGGTTGCATCTTATAATTATCAATTATGTCAATGTTATTTCACAAATAATGTTATGCTGGGCATCGGTGTCAATCAGAAAGGAAGGCCACACAGGGAATGACATTGGTGATTGGTGTGGAAAATGTCTGCAAGAACTATGTCATATAGCAGCAAACAGAAAAGACTGGGATAAAACTGTAATGATTGTATCAGACACCAACAGGTGCTGAGACCATGGTTATTGAGATGATGATGATGATGATGATGATGATGATGATGATGATGATGATGATGATGATGATGATGATGATGATGATGATGATGATGATGATGATGATGATGATGATGATGATGATGATGATGGTGGTGGTGGTGATGATGATGATGATGATGATGATGATGATGATGATGATGATGATGATGATGATGATGATGATGATGATGATGATGATGAGTATTGTTGTACTTAGCCATTTTAAATGAATTCATAACCTTTGTGGTTCGGCGTGAAAAGTTCAATATTTTTTCTTGTTTTGACGATAGTTTTCAAGTTTCCAGTCTATTTTTTCAGTTTGATGTTATGTTTTCTTTAACTGTATGCACTGCTTGTTATACTGTAATTGGCATGAGTTAACCCCTTAACCGGGCACGACGGCTCAGAGCCGTCCAGTTTACATTGAGTTACAGATTTATTCCCCAGTTAAGGGGTTAATATTCTGTTGGAAAGGTACAAGTCTTCCTTTGTCTGTCTCTCTCTCTGTGTCTGAACAGGCTTGAACCGCTGTTGGCTCGAATCAAAGAGAACCGTACGGTTGTCGTGTGTCCGACTATAGACATCATCGATGCTAACAGACTCAATTACAACGGGGTGGGGGGTACCTCTGTGGGGGGATTCTGGTGGAGCCTTCATTTCTCCTGGAGGAGCTTACCGTCTTCTGAAGTTCAGCGTAGGAAGTCACCCGTGGATCCAATGAGGTGTGTCTCTGCTCGTTTCATTGAAATCGCTTCAGCCTGTGAGATTGTAGACACATATAGACCACTGCAATGTAATGTAGCAAGGCATTATATAGCACCTATTCTGGACAGGCACTCAGAAGCATGGTTACTTTGAATAGGAAATAGGTAGGTGTAGGCTTTGAAGTGTTTTAGGAAGTGTAATGGATTGTAGTGTAATGTGTAATGTAAGTGTAATGGAATGTAATATTTGTCTTTAGCATGATCATTTGCCCTGTATAATTTCTTCTGTAGTATAGTGTTGCCTTTTCTTGTCGATCTTACGTACATTTGTCTTAGAAATATATATTGTCAAATTATGAAATGTGACTTCACTGGCTGTTGACTTGCTAGTTTTGTTCCTAGTTGTCATGTATAGTATGGAAAAGGTCTGAAGGTGTAAGGAGGACGTGAAAGATGAATAGTGAAAAATTTTACAATTGCTAGTTAGGTGGTAACACAATAGAGACTGACTTGGAGAGAAGTTTAGACGAAGCAATATTTAGACAAATTGGCAGATCAGTTTTAGAGGTACGATTTGAAGCAGTTGATTTCGAAAAATTCAGGGACTGTTTTAAGAAAAATTTATCACTACGCTAAGCTCAGAAAATTGCATTTTACCACTGCACAAATTTCATTTTATCATTGTACACTTCGTGTATCACTGCCTGCATTTTACCACTGCGCGTTTTCATTTTATCATTGCACATTTTGTGTATCACTGCCTGCATTTTACCACTGCACGTTTTCATGTTATCATTGCACATTTTGTGTATCACTGCCTGAATTTTACCACTGCACGTTTTCATGTTATCATTGCACATTTTGTGTATCACTGCCTGCATTTTACCACTGCACATTTTCATTTTATCATTGCACATTTTGTGTATCACTGCCTGCATTTTACCACTGCACGTTTTCATTTTATCATTGCACATTTTGTGTGTCACTGCCTGCATTTTACCGCTGCACGTTTTCATTTTATCATTGCACATTTTGTGTATCACTGCCTGCATTTTACCACTGCACGTTTTCATGTTATCATTGCACATTTTGTGTATCACTGCCTGCATTTTACCACTGCACGTTTTCATTTTACCATTGCACATTTTGTGTATCACTGCCTGTATTTTACCACTGCACGTTTTCATTTTATCATTGCACATTTTGTGTGTCACTGCCTGCATTTTACCGCTGCACGTTTTCATTTTATCATTGCACATTTTGTGTATCACTGCCTGCATTTTACCACTGCACATTTTCATTTTATCATTGCACATTTTGTGTATCACTGCCTGCATTTTACCACTGCACGTTTTCATTTTATCATTGCACATTTTGTGTATCACTGCCTGCATTTTACCACTGCACGTTTTCATTTTATCATTGCACATTTTGTGTATCACTGCCTGCATTTTACCACTGCACGTTTTCATTTTATCATTGCACATTTTGTGTATCACTGCCTGCACGTTAAAACAGGCCCTGTTAGAAAAGATTTTGTAATCAAAATTTGTTTATTAGTTTTTGGATGAGACGGATAGAAGTGGATGTGTTTTATCCGTGCTAGATCTGCTACCATGGCTGGTGGCCTTTTGGCCGTCGATCGGAGTTTTTTCTTTGAGATCGGAGGATACGATCCTGGAATGGACATATGGGGTGGTGAAAACCTGGAATTCTCTTTCAGAGTCAGTGACCTTTTATAGTGAAGATGTCTATGTCTAAAATAAACTGTACACTGAAAATTCTGAAAATTAAAATTTTTGCATATTATTTTAAGTCTTGTTTGAAAGAAAATGCAGTAGAATTTGATCATAACAAACTCAGTTATAGCAGCTTCTAGTCTTTCCCTACTTTGGATATTAGGTACTGTAGATCGTTTTAGTATTTTTTATGGTTTTGCATGATTCTATTTTTGCTGTAGACGTGGATGTGTGGGGGGTCATTGGAGTTCATACCATGTTCAAGAGTTGGGCACATCTTTCGTCCTGCGCACCCTTACACTTTCCCTGGTTAGAATTATGATTTGGTCTTCTATTTTCGTGTGTGTATTCTGTGTTAACCCCTTAACCGGCTGTCCCGAGAATACTCGTCCATTTTGCATTACGTTACAAATAAATGACCAGTTAAGGGGTTAGGGATCACATAACGAAGGTCATTCCGTTCATAATGGAGGAACGACCTGATTGCAGACTGTCATGAGTGACACCATTTAAGAAACCTGGTACTATAATATACATATGCATGCATGTATGTATGTATGTATGTAGATTGTTTATTCATGTTTCTGTCTCACTTGTTTTAGGTCACTGTCCTGTAATAACAACCTTTTGCCAGTCTCATAAGAATTATTTTAAAAATATGACTTGTTATGTAACTTCTATGGTTTGTGACCTTTGTTTTATTTTTCTTTTATTATGTTGGTCTTATGTAAGACCCATTGTTATTTCCTTCTTATTCTATGTTCTCCTGTTGGATGTTTATCCATTCCCTTAGCTTTCACAATTTTTTTTTGTGTGGCGAAAAGTTTCAATATCCAATCGACAGACTTTTGTAGCAAATGCAACATTTCGAACGAGCGCTCATTTGCTTCTGATATTTGTGCAGTTATGTCATTGCGTGGGACTTGGTTTCGTAGGAAGGAAAGATACTCACGGTCTGAACAGTAAGCGCTTGGCTGAAGTATGGATGGACGAATACAAACGACTGTTCTACCTGCATCGCCAGGATATCGTAGTATGTCTGAAAGCTCATTTGCATTCATGTAGTAGTTTTAAAGTTGGATTTTCTATAACGATATTCTTTGTAGACTGGCTTGTCAATTATAATTGATGCCTATGTAGTATGTACACAGCGTGAAGTGCCAGTTTGAAAGTTGGTGATTCGAGTAGATTGGCTGTAATGTAATGTAACATGGACTTGTAAATGAGGCCTTGTATATCAATGAAACTATCTAGCTGGCTTATAGCATAGATAGGTTGGTTCAAGCATTTTATTTTTATATTAGAAAAATCATTTATCTATTTATTTAAAAAGCCTTTGCCCTGCTGATTGTTGGGGATTGATAATTGGCCAGAGGCATTATCAGTGCCTCTCTTATTATTATTATTATTATTATTATTATTATTATTATTATTATTACTATTACAGGGTTGTTCATTATTATCTATGCACTGGCAAAGCACATGCATAGACAACCGGCCCATTGACAATGGCTTGCCTCCATTGAACGGTGAAGGATGTGTGACCTACTTTGGTGAAAGATTTTGATGTTGAAATTGTAATCTTTTTTTTTTTGCAAGACCACTTTTGATTTTAGGATAAAGATGCAGGCGACGTCTCCGAACGGAAGGCTTTGCGACAGCGTCTACAGTGTAAGAGCTTCAAATGGTATCTGGAAAACATTTATCCGGAGAAGTTCATACCAGACGAAAATGTTTTGGCATACGGAATGGTAATTATCTTTCCGCTGTCTTCCTTTTGAGAAATTATTTTTTGAATCGTTTCCAGATGCCGTCACTGTGTGCACATATTGAAAATTTTCTCTTCAGTGTTTATTATTATTATTATTATTATTATTATTATTATTATTATGAAAAATAGTTGGTCCCATGCTTAGAAGTTTCCACCTCAGTGTCCCCCCCCCACTTGCCAAATCCTGGAGCCACCACTGATCCTACCTAAGCCACTTGAAACAGACATTATTATTATTGTTGTTGTTGTTATTATTATTATTATTATTGTTGTTGTTGTTGTTGTTGTTGTTAATTATTATTATTATTGTTGTTCTGTTCTTTAGCCATCCTCTATGTGAGGTTGGGCTACACTATGTATCACATCTCTCCATGTCTGTCGTTCTTCTGTTTTCCGAATCATGTTTTGGAACGAGAGTCCAGTCCATGTTGTTATGTTATCTAGCCAGGCTGTTCTTGGTCTTCCACGTGATCGTCTTATGGATAATGTTCCTTGAATTAGTTCTTTTTCTAGACAAGAGCCTTGTTTTCTCATGACATTTCCAAAATAGCATACTTTGCCTTTTATTATTATTATTATTATTATTATTATTATTATTATTATTATTGATAAGATGTTTATAGAGCAGTGGACATGGCAAAGGCCAAAGTCATTGGTGCTTAACATATGTCCCTTGTATGAAATTAAATAAGTGAGTCTGTAACTTCTTCATGAATGTCACAACAAAGTTAGCTTTTGATGTTATTATTATTATTATAGTTGTTATTATTATTATTATTATTTTTATTATTATTATGTTCACAGGCTGTAAGTTCCATAAAATTGTAGGTACTTGCAATCAAATATAGTTTTCATTGTATAAATTGGTGAAATTGAAATAGTTGAGTAATGTTTTTCAGAGTATATAGTTTACTGGTAGCTTTGCCTGTCATCATCTGGAGTATGTTTAAAAGAAAACTGAGTGTCTTGATGTTATAGGGTTTTGTGTTTTATCTGGTTCAGGTTCGTAATCCCTCTACGAACATGTGCCTTGACACTCTTGGTCAGGATGAAAAAATGAGGTTTGATGTCGGAATATTTTCGTGCCAAGGAGGAAAAAGTGCGGCCGAGGTGCGTACCTTCTTTTATTTTCATTTCTATTGGAATTTTAAGATGTACAGTAGAGACTCGTTATAACGAGAGTTGTGGAATTGTCGCTGCTTAATATCGATAGCTGCCTGGCTACTGGAAATTGTGTTTTTTTAAAAGTGCAATGTCACAGTCAGATATTTTGTTATGGATCTAATTTATAATGGCTAAAATAACTAAATGTTGCCGTGACTCACTGATTTGTTGATGTAATGGGATTGTTACCTTAGGCAGCGCTATTATAATGAGTCTACTATGTATGATATTGGCCTGTAGTGCCAAACATGGCCATGATTATAGCCTATAGGGTCATGTGTATCTTGTATTAGGCACGTTATTTGTCTCTTATTATCTCTCAGTTTTCTTTTTCTCTTATTGCACATGACTGTGCTGGTTATCCATTTAGTAGTATACAGTAGAATATGGCAGAGATAGAAATGTCTGCATAGGGTGTCTTATTTTAAACTACCCTGTGATCTGATTGGTCACGTCTTTAGTAAATAAAGTAATACGCGTTTCCTCATTAGCCATGCTTGCCAAGTCCTACCCCAGACTACCCATATTTGTAAAAACCGTTACACTTGCATACATGCCGTATAGCAAGACCACTACCGGGAACGTGCTCTTTCTGTTGCCGGACCCAGACTTTGGAATTCTCTGCCGACACAGGTCCATCAGACTGAATGTCTTACTACCTTCAGGTCTAGACTTAAAACACATCTAATCCTGACCGCATATCTGCCCTAGCCTGGAATCTGGAAGTACGGACTGACTTCTGGATTACAACCTCGAATCACCACGGACAAGATCACAACTATGATTTTTTTTACTGAAGCGACCATCGACTGGTGCTGATGTACTACTACTGTGGCGCTAAAGAAGTTGTTTACTACTACTACTACTACTACTACCACTACTACTACTACTACTACTACTACTACTACTACTACTACTACTCAACCCCACTTGAAGAAGTTAGTGAGTTACGATTCAACCATTTTGCAATGTTGAAAACAAGGTGTGCAAACGGACAGAGAACTTTGGCGATCTTAAGATGGGTCGGGTGAGATATTGTTGCTTGGAAAATAGGACCCAAACTCTTCTCATTTGCCATCTTGCAGCTGTAATATGGACAGTGTTGCCATTGTTAATTTTTAGGTATTCTCGCTGAGTAAAAACTTCGAACTTAGAAGAGAGGAAGGATGTTTGGAGGCCTTTGGCGCTGAACGTGGAACAGTCAGTTTGTCTCTGTGTTACGGGATGGGAGGAAACCAGGAGTGGCACTTTGACAGGGTCAGACGTTTTACGCTTTGCTCTTTATATCGTAATGTCATGCGATGTAACAAATCGTTTATGTAGTGCTGCTTCTGTACGTACGAGCACTCGGCTACAATTATTTTGATTTGGAAATAAACAGGTTTTCAAGCATTTCAGAAAGTTGAAAATGTTTGCGAATTTACAATTTCGTGAGCTGTTTTTGGTATATTTATTTACCATTGGTAAATTTTGTATTTTACGTTGTATTTACATTATAGTTTACATATTTTATATATTTACATTGGTAATTTTACTTTAACGGAAATCAAATTTTGACATCGCATTAACCCCCTACAAATCACACCCTGAGCATACATAGGAAAATCTTCCTCAGTGCATACGTAATATATGGATGGACCCTTATTTGTTTAACCCTTAAAATGCCAGAACCAGTCCAATTGCATATAGCTACAAATGAATTTGGTGGATTAGAGGTTAAGATGGCATTACAGGTGACGTTTACAAATTTCCGTTTACAACAGAACTCAGGAACCATCGTTCACAAGAGCAGCGGAAAGTGCCTTGACGTAGCCAATGTCCAACCCGGTGGTAGCGTCGTAATTTCGACATGTACTGGAAGCGCTTCGCAGAAATGGGAATTTGAACATTACGTGGCTGTTTGAAAGTTTACCTTTGGTGGTGACAACGCATATCGGTCTTTCTCTCAGTGTTTGTGGTACCGAATGTATCGCAGATACGTGTTTCGGGAATTATTCGGTCGGAATTTTTTCCGGAGTAACGTATCGTAATCGTACAGTGTTGGGGGGTTAGGGTTGTTCAGATTGTTGGATGTAAGTTGTATTTCGTTAACCCTTTACTCGTTCATTTATTTGTAACGTGATGTAAAATGGAAGAGTATTCTCGGGGCAAACGGGCAAAGGGTTAATAGGCTGCCTTCAGAACACTGTCATCGATTCTGGTTTACTCTTCCTATAGAAAACTCGTGTATTAGTTTCTGTTCTTGATATTGAAAATAAGATATTCCTGTCTGACATACAGTATCCCGGTCCCTTGAACTTCGATATAACGAGGTTCTACTGTACATGATACTGTATCTAATACCATCCATTATGGTAGTGCATCACAGGACCAAACATTGAGGTACAGTAGAACCTCGTTATATCGAGGTTCAAGGGACCGTGATAAATACTTCGATATATCCGAGGTTCGATATATTCGATTCTTTTATCATTAACACTGTTTTGGCGGGACCGGCGCTCAAACTTCGATATAAACGTGATTTCGATGTAAGCGAGTTCGATATAATGAGGTTCTACTGTATTGAATGGATAATTACACTGTTGTTGTTTTTTAAGACACTGGTCTTGGTGAGTTTAACAGAAATAATGTTACAGTGGATTTATTCATTTGTCATCCTGTGAATCCAAATTCCAGGTTTATATAACATCAAGGTTTCTTAACCCCTTAACCGTGTATTTAACTGTAACTCAACGTAAAATGGACGGATATATCTGGGATCCCCAGTTAAGGGTTAAATTAATAGGGAAAAAATCTCCAGTGAAAAAAAACACTTTAACATGACAAGGGTGTAATTTAGTAAGGGGTGGAAATTTGGAAATTATCTAAACTTTTATTTAGCAAACTCTAAGTAAACTTGTCCGATATGTGATTGCATGGTAATATGTGCAGTAGGGCGGGTCGAAAAAATTTTTTTGTCACGGAACTGAGGAAATATTTGCATTCCCATCTGATTTGAAAGAAAATCACAAAAGAACTATTTTGGAACATGTGGAAGTGCCCCATTTTTAATTAGGAAAGTTTGTACATTACTTGAAAATTACAAACATTTGTATGCCATCAATGAATGATCAATAGACGATCGGAATTGCACAGCTACTCACTCAGTAAGTGTTTATTACAAGAAGTTTGCACAATAATCTTTTTTACTCAAATAGGGGCATTAGATTTGAGAATTGACTCGGGCATGAATAAAGCATCTCTTGCTTCAAAGCCATAAACTGCTGTTGAAGCATCTGTTACTAGTTTTATGCAAAGCTCCACTCCTTGTGTGTGATTCTTGTAATCCAAAGTGAGTGGGGCAATTCTTGGCTTGGCAATATTTTCATCTAATACGTCTTCACTCAACTTCGGCATATCGTGGTCACATGTGATATTTTCAAAATGAACAATGAATTTTTTGACAGTGCTGCAATTCACTGCACAATGAGCCCAGATGAACTTGAGGGTCCAGATGTAGATTCATCCAACAAACGTTTTAAACAGATTTCTCAAAGACAATTAATTCATTTGTATGCAGCATACATATAAAACAATTGACTGAATGTTGCAGCATGCAATTGTGTCATTTGCTATGACGAACAAATCAGCACATCTTGCAAGTGTCCTAATAAGTTCAATCTCCAGCTTTACAGCCTATGTTATTGTTTGTACCATCGCAGCCTACTGCTGAGATACAATCGCCTGCATCTGCATTCTGCATCTCTGTTATTACTTTCAGAATACTCACTACTGGCAATGTCAGTACTTCTTCCTGATGAAGGTTTAACGCGCATTAGGTAATTGCCATCTGGTTCAACAAGAACATAGTGATCTTCAACAATAGTATCACCATACTACTTGCTATTTTTGTTTACTTTGACTAAAGTGGCATCTCTTCTCCCATCGACGTAAATACCTGTTATGGATTTGTGTGACTGTCTTACTGTATACCTCGCTGCAAATTTTTCCTCAATTTCTGTCTCTCGCGATGTACTTTATTCTTATCAATACAAAGCTCTGATCCTCTTTGCTTATAAAGCCTATATCGATAAGCACCGTTGTTGCCAATGATGCAGCAGCTCGGTCAGGTACACCATACCTGTCTGCTTCTTTTGCTAGATGCGGAAGAGGTAATCGCATTTGATTTGATCTTATTTTTTCACTGCAACAGAGTTCAGCATCGCTATCAGAAAATACCTCACAGTTGCTTTTTTAATCACTCCCTTCACTATCGTTGGATTTGTCTTCACCAGGATCTAATATTTGTTATCACCATCCGATGTTTTCGTTACCCTTTTAACTTTGTCTTTTTCATTATGCTTTCGTTGCATCCTTTTTCATAACCGCTTTGTTGATTCTACGTCTAACCTTCCAATAAGCATTTTCCTTGAATTTTTTGATCCAATAAGAACTGTTCCTGTTGCGGGACTTCCAAATGTTTAGGACACTTGCAAGATGTGCTGATTTGTTTTGTGGATTCGTCATAGCAAATGACACAATTGCGTGCTACAATGTCAAACAAAGAGTTCAAGCTACTCGAGAAGGTGGCTTGACGTGTTGAACTTGACTTAGAACGACATAGTTCTGGACCAGTGGAAATTAGTGTTTCGACACATTTAAAGACAGACCAAGAGTGAAATGTTGGAATGGAAGCCTTGTTCCAGAGATTGATGACAGCCTCTGACAGCCTCTTTTTCATCATTTTTTGTGTAATTCTTTCTTGTTTTGATGTGCAAGAAGTGCTGTGCAACTTGTGCATTTGTTGGCAACATATTGGAAGGAAGTCCTCTAACATTGCGGAATATAGCACGCCATGTAATGTTTCTTGTTCTCATGTAAAACCACACTTTCCAAAATTTATAGCATCAATTATTAAACAGGGTACAGTCAAAACAAAGAGGCAATCAAATTACAGTCGAAAGTTAGGTAGATTAAAAATATTGTGCACCAAAAATAAGGAGCAGCAACAAGTTTGTAATCAATGAGAAATGCTGATAAATGCTGCAATGTTTAGGTCCAAAAATGGGGCGTTTGCAATGGTGCAACTACCATTTTATGAGTTGTTTCTTTCTTTAGACTTCAATTCTCAAATAATTACCAAGTTCCGTAAAGAAATTCCAAAAATTTTTATGTTTCAACCCGCCCTAATGTGCAGGGTGGTGCAAAAAAACCGAACTATTTTAAATGCAAACCTAAATGTGACTGGTCCGGTTTTTTTGTGCCACCCTGTATAATGCATAAAAATTGAACTGATTTGTGGATAATTGCTGTGTTTATGTGGTTTTTATAAAATGTTTTTGTCATAAGAGTTTCTTTTTGTGTTGAATCCAGAATGGTATTAATGATGATTTTTGGGCTTAATACCAATGGCGCACCAATGTTTAAGCATTCCTTTTCTTGATAGGTTTTCAAAACTTCATTGCCAGTCCAAAACGTATCTTCATCTCAAGCATCTCCCAAATGAATTTGATTTGCTATTCCTAGAAAATTCATGGAGTTTTCTTGTAGAGTGTGTTAACCCTTTCTCCCAAATGAATTCGATTTGCTATTCCTAGAAAATTCATGGAGTTTTCTTGTAGAGTGTGTTAACCCTTTCTCCCAAATGAATTCGATATGCTATTCCTAGAAAATTCATGACGGTTTCTTGTAGAGTGCGTTAACCCTTTCTCCCAAATGAATTTGATGTGCTATTCCTAGAAAATTCATGACGGTTTTTCTTGTAGAGTGCGTTAACCCTTTCTCCCAAATGAATTCGATATGCTATTCCTAGAAAATTCATGACGGTTTCTTGTCGAGTGCGTTAACCCTTTTGTCCTGCAAGTCCGATATTTCGGTTTCCTAGCCTGTTGATTATACGGTTCACTGGTCCAAAGGGTCAAACACTGTAGCAGGACATATTGTGCTTTGTTTAATCGAACATTTGAAGTGTCATGTCAGTTTTCAAGAAATCGAGACATTTTTCAAATGGATTTCTATGAATTTTGTGCTGATTAAGACTTTTTATGATGGCATTTTAACGTAATGCCTTTCTCTGGACCAATTTTTTTCTAGATTACTGCAGATAACGAGAACTGAACTGTGGATGAGATTTAGGTGTAGCAGTCGCAGTGTTTATTCTAGCCACCTTGACATTGGGGGGGAGTTTTAAATGTTTGGGGGACAAGATTTGTCTCTCCGCGCTTTTGGGGAGAGGGAAATTTCCATCCCCAAGCCAACATATACAAATTTTTGGGGGGGAATTTAAAACTTTGGGAGGATCCCCCAAGGCCTAGAATAAACACTGAGCAGTTGTGTTATCGTTGCTATACACTGTCGTTGAAGTTTGATCCGTAAAGGTTGTAAATTTTAATTTTTGTTACGTTGTGAATTTTTAGAAGAATTTTGTAAAGTTATTTTCCAGGAAGCATTTTGTCGGTTGTATTTGAAGCTTAACGATGAGACCATATTTGTGAAATTTTTGATATTGTAATATTGTTTCTTCTCTGCTGTGCTTCCATAGCTTTAATTGTAAACTTGTAAACAGTAATGGATGTATTACAGTTTACAGATGAATGTACTGACTGTTCTTTTTGATAAAATATAATTCTATAATTCTGACTTAAGAATCTTTTGTTGTTTGGAATTTAGGATTTTCTTGAATTTCGGATATATTCAATAGTTTTGGTTTTGTAGTGTAATATTACCTGTAGTTATCTTATGAGTGTATCCCAGATCTAAGGATTGGTTGATAAATAATAATAATAATAATAATAATAATAATAATAATAATGATAATAATGATAATAATGATAATAATAAAAATGATGATGATGATTATGATGATGATGATGATGATGATGATGATGATGATGATGATGATGATGATGATGATGATGATGATGATGATGCACTTTTATAGCACCAGTTCTAATACCTAAGGGTATCAATCGATGGTACTTCAAATCCATCTGCAAAAGACCAGGTCATTCAAGAGATCAGACCAGGTCATTCCAGGGGCGTAGCCAGGAATCTGATTTGGGGGGCACTAAAAAATTCTCGTCGGCAGCCAAGGGGGGTGTTAGCTCCAAATCCCATTAGCTACGCCACTGTGCTTCAAGAAGAGGGCATTCCGATCGAATTTCGCCAGCTGGGCATATATGTTGCAGATGGGAGGAGGCTGCGCTTGGGCCAGGTGTCGATTCGACTGTTCAATGATGGCCAACGCCATCTGAATGGGGCCTGAATTTTAAGCGCCGACCTATGTCGGGCGGGTGATGGGATCTCCAGCAACTGACAAGTTACGTTATAACGCGGTGTTCGATTTGCCGTGTACAGCTGAACAACACACTCTACCTGGACACGCACTGATGTATAGCCACGAGATGGGGTAGGGCGCAGTGGCGTAGCCACGTGGGGAGGGGTTGTGGGTTAACCCCCCTCCTTGGGCGGTGGAAACTTTTTTTATGTATTCCCATGCAATTTTTATTTTTTGAGGCGATTTTTGGGGTGAAACCCCCCTTGGCGGTTATCGACGATTTTTTTTCAAAACCCCCTTCCGGAAATCCTGGCTACGCCATTGGGTAGGCCTACCGGGGTCTGGCCCCCATTGTGGCTGGGTAAAGTCGTGGGATTTGAGCGAAACCGATGAGAATTTTGGGGGAGGGGAGATTGCCAACAGAATCGAAGTCCTTCGCGCTCGCACCAGAGATCACGGTTAATTCCATTCGGCCCACATATTGGGGCAAGAGGGCAGTGGCGACTCCACGTGGGGGATGAGTGGGGATGCATCCCCCACCGGACTTCTTTTGCTTATCAAGCTATTTTTGGGTAAAAGTCAGATAAAACTGCAGGCGACGACCTTATATTTGCTTGTCAACTTATTTTTCGGTAAAAGTGTAGTAAAATTCTGGCAAAATTGCCTTTTTTGCTTGTCAGACTATTTATTTTTCGGCCATTCAAGTTTACAAAAAATCATACCCTACATTCGTAATTGATGTAAAGCTCCTCAGAGTAGCTGCCAGAGAACAACCGTTGGCGTTTAGACGAAGCAGAGGCGATGTTAACTTTTGGGGAGTTTGAGACACGAATAGGTTTACTGAGATCATTCGGCTAATATAATTAGATTTATTGAATAAACATAAGCCAGTGTTTATTCTAGGCCTGTTGGGGGGGGGGTGGAATCCCCCCAAAGTTTTAAAATTCCCCCCCACAAATTTGTATATGTTGGCTTGGGGAATGGAAATTTCTCCCCAAAAGGGTGGAGGGACAAATCTTGTCCCCAAACATTTCACCCCCTCCCCAATGTCAAGGTGGCTAGAATAAACACTGTGCATAAGCACACACACACACACACACACACACACACACACTCATACACACAAACACATATAGCGCTTATTACAGGCTTAACATCTGTTTAATTTTGACCCATCTGTTAAGCAAATTACATTTCTAAACGTGACTACAGTAGAACCTCGTTATAACGTTCTTAGCACGTTTGTAAAATTTAATACTTCGTTTCTAAGGTACGTTATATCCAATGCCACTTCAATACGAGAGCGCTTCACACCAGGGGCGTAGCGACGGGGGTATATCGGTATATACCCCCTCAAAAAGTCTACTTAAAAGTTTTTTGTGTGATTTACATGTGGTTATATGTGGTTTATATGGTTTATGTGGTTTATAGTTAAGATTTATACCCACCCAAAATGTTTATGCCCTTCCAAATCAAATTCCTGGCTACGCCCATGGGCGTAAAACACGGGGGACGGCGGGGGACGGTCCCTCCGAATAATTAGTTGGCGGGGGACAGAGTATCAATTATCCCCCCAATGTTTTGGCCTATATGGTAAAAAAATCTATCCTACCCCATGATGTTGATGCCAGAATTACGCCAAATCCACGTTATCTCATTTCGGATGACCTTTCTTTGCTTGTCAGGGTATTTGGAGAGGGAAAAATATAACAATATCAGGATGACCTTCTTTTTGGCTTGTCAAGACGTATTTCATGGACGATTATAAGTCCCCACCATAATATGCAATATCCCCCCAAAATGGGGGGATATTTATATTTCTGGGGGGTCAACTTTTTAAAAATTATTCTATCCCCCAATGTTGACGCCAGGTTTGCGCCCCTGGCTACGCCCCTGCTTCACACGGGACCGTGCATTGCGGTACGCTATAACCGAGTATACGCCATAACCGGGTCCGTTATAACGAAGTTCTACTGTAGTGGGTTGCAATTTGGATCAGTACAGTACGCGAGAGGGAGATGCGGACGGAATGTAATACAGACCGAATGTGAAGATGAGTCAAAAGGGACGCAATGTATGGTTGATGACAAAATTAATTTTAAAAGTAGCTTAATGGGGACTGAAATTTAGTTGAAAAACAACATATTTCTCGCGCTTGACTAATGCAGTGGCTTCTCCAAAGTGGACTCTAGTGTTTCCTTTCGTCTAAAATTAATTATTTTATCGACGAGATGAAAGATTTTGAAGATTGGCCGAGGATCTGTAAAAGTGTTAGCTTCTGATTCGACCGCAGGTTAACCCTTAGAACGCCACTGAACCCGAGAGTGGTTGTAGCCATGCGTTTACGGTCGTTTCTGATTCGTCGTCGCGTTTGGCTGAGGAACTTTCTGACGACAGCGTTAATCATCTTCGTCTTTTGCTATCTTACGATATTCAACGAAAAGAGGAGAGAATCCGACAGAAAGAAACACAGCATAGACTCCATAGAGGATGCGCTTCCAACGGGAATCGCCATTAGTCGCGAAAACAGCGGTACTTTCAAATTATTCTCTTTCACTACTTATCAAAGTCATCATAGGCGTAAACTTCTATTAGGCCTCTAGGTTCGAGCCCCCACTTTTTGAGAGGCTACCATAGCGAAGGGGGCATAGGCAAGGGCGTCATTTGGGGGGGCTGTGGGAGGGCCGTGGCCCCCAAGGAAATGAAAAAAATAATTTATAATTTGTTAATGTGCAAAATATCGCAAAAATTGTCAAAAATTTGCCAAGAAATATATAAAAAATGCAAATTTGCCAAAATTGGCCTAAAAATTGCCCAAAATTTGCAAAAGATTGCCTAAAGTTTGCAAAAAATTGCCTAAAGTTTGCAAAAATTGCCTAAAATTTGCACAAAATTTGCCAAAAAATTTTCTCGCCCCTCAAGAAAAGTGTGAATGTGAAATGACGCTACTGCAGGGTATAGGGGCGGGCCCCACTATTTCATCCAGATTTATGCCAGATTCGCCAATGATATATAGGCCCACTTTTTCTCACCAAAACTGATGTAAATGCTACTGTCGAATATTCATAAATAATTAATTATTGTAATACGTATCATAATGTATTACGCTAAAATCAATTGTCTTTTCTGCTTCGTAGAATGTACAGTATTGGAACTTGGAAGGCAGATTTATTCCAGAGAAGTTATTTCTTCTGTCTCTCCTTTTCGTATATCTCATTATTAAATAAGTTGGGAATCGATGGTCGTAACCCCCAGTGTTTTATCCAGACTCCAGGCCTTTGGGGGGAAATTGAGGCTTTCGGAGGGGTAATCGACTTGGTTGGAGGGGAAAAGACACAATTCAATGCAAAATTGGTGTGAGTGCTGGGATATGGGGGGAGGGAATTTTGAGTTTTTTGGGGGGAATCTCCCATCCTAACAGGCCTGGATAAAACACTGGTAACCCCATTTCGAAAAATCCTGGCCACGCCACTGTAACACACTGATTTGAATGATTGCCAAATGCCATCTGCTTTAAATTTTAATCTGACAGGGGAAGAATTAGAACGAGAGGAGAGACGTGTCCGAAAGGTTCTCGATTATCGAATTCGGCGATTCTTAGCAGCCAGTCGGCGAAGTAACATGAGCGTCGCCGGTCCAGGGGAAGGCGGCGATCCAGTGGCACTTACCGAAGACGAGACAAAGCTGGCGGAACTGTTGTTTAAACGAGAAAAATTCAACGTCGTCGCCAGCGACAAAATGGCTTACGACAGACGGATTCGAGACACGAGACCGGCTGAGTGAATTAAATATTTAACCCCTTAACTGGGAACCCCGGATATATCCGTCCATTTTACAATGAGTTACAGTTAAATACCCAGTTAAGGGGTTAATATATATATATATATTTAATCTTTCGTATAAAATTTCGTGATTTCAAATCGTTCTAATCCAGCGGCTCCCGTTACCAAGTCCAGTGGCGTGCTGGGCACCCCGGGGTCAAGTCGATAATGAAATGTTTGCGGAGAAAAAATGAGGTCGCAAATTTAAATATGTCCGGGCAGGGTGCGATTTGCGACCTGGAGCAGTGGGGGAGGAATATGTCGAGCTTTGGGGGATGTAGTTGTTGGAAACTGTAGCAGTGGGGGGGTGTAGTGGTGGCGGATGTAGCAGTAGGGGATGCAGTTGGGCAGTGTGGGGGAAGATTCCCCTCTTTCCCCTCGCAAATCGCGCCCTGCACCCGGGGCCAAGTCGATAAAGAAATGTTTGACGAGATAGAATGGGGTCGCAAATTTAAATCTGTCAATTTTGGCGTTCCCCATCTGGTCGGCACCCGGAGCCACCCCACCCCCACAACATATGCACGCCACTGCAAGCAAAAACCCCATTACTTCCTTGTCCCTATTTATTAATTGCTTTTTGAAAGGTGCCGCCCCTTTTTGTGTGCCGCTCCTCGTAAAATCCATATGAAACATTGGCACGCTACGCCACTGGACCCACTGACTCACTGCCTTCTCTGGCAGTAGGCATGGGCGCCCACAGAAATTTTTCCAGGAGGGGCAAACACATTTGAACACAATGGTCACGGTTAATATTTTAGCAAGGTTTTCAAATTTCACTGTGAAACATTGGTATTTGCATTTTCCAGGGTAGGGGAGGGAGAGGGAAGTAGCCCCTCTTTCCCTAATGTGCGGGGCGTCCATCAGTGGCGTAGCCAGGATTCCGGGAGGGGGTTTTAGAACAGAAATTTTGTCGTTGACCGCCAAAGGGGGATTTTCACCCCCCAAAAATCGCCTAAATATATAAAAATTGCATGGAAATGCATAAAAAATTTTTTTCCGCCGTCCCAAGAGGGGTTTTAACCCCCAAAACTTCCACCCCGTGGCTACGCCACTGGCGTCCATGGCAGTAGGCATTGATTCTGATTTCCCGTGGGTATGATCGATATTAAACTTTCGCCCAACTTTCAGGTGTCGTGGTCTGAAATATTCTGACGACCTCCCAGCGGCCAGCGTCATCATCGTTTTCTGTAACGAAGCGCCGTCTGTTCTACTGAGAACGGTTCACAGCGTCGTCAATCGAACCCCTCCTCGGCTCCTTCGCGAGGTCATCCTTGTCGACGACTTCAGCGACAGAGGTTAGCAGGGATATTTTTACATCCCTAACACCCCCAACACCCCAATTTGAGTCCGACACCCCCCAATCTCAGCTATGGGATGACCTTTTTGCTTGTCAGACTTTTTTTGGCAGGGGACCTCCAGAATTTACCGACAACCCCCCCCCCCCAACACACACTCACAAATTGATAATCCTAGAAATAACTACAGAATGTCAGAATGGCAAAAATCATTCGGATTTTGGGGCCGAAAAGTCGGACAAACAGAAAAAACTGACAGGTGTGCCCAGGGGCGTAGCCAGGAATTTGGGGGTGGGGTGTGATGTGATTTCGGAGGTATAAATCTTTAAGAACTTTGAAAATCTTAGAAAACACATTACAAATTTTGAGATAGTATGATTTGTGGGTATATATACCGATATATCCCTGTCGCTACACCCCTGGATGTGCCCCGCGTGTTCTTTATGAAGCCGAAATATAGGGCCTAGTCTTAAAAATTGGATTTGCATTTTCCAGGGCCGAAAAACACAATGCATGGTAACGGTTAATATTTTCGCCAGATTTTCACATTTTAGCGTGAAAATCAGCGCGTAAACCAAACTGTATAGTTTTTAAAAATAGATTTGCATTTTACAATGGGAGGACAAGCAGTGGCGTATCTAGGGGTACGCTCCTGAGCCATAGCGTACCCCTTTGGTTTTTGGCCTTTGGTCTTTCGTTCTTCCCTTCGGTGTGTCACCACGTTTGAGAAGGGTGCTAACCTTTTTTTGCTTGCAGCACAGAATAAGTTATTTTTCGAACTTCTTAAATTTCAGCGTACCCCTTTAAGCCTTTCTAAATACGCCCATGAGGACAAGTGCCCCCTTGCCATAATATATGGGCGCCCATGGTGACGTACCTCGGATATAACGTAGGAAATGTCACGAGAATCGCCAAGTGCGTTATAACGAAGTTCTACTGTACGACCCATTGCTCAAGTAGTCCATACAAATGAAGATGAATCCTTTTGTCTTTAAGCGGATCTGAAGGACCTGCAGAAGACGGTGGACGAGTTCTGGCCGGACGGTATCGTCCGACTGCTGCGGTCCAACGAAAGACTCGGACTGATCCGGGCGAAGATGAAGGGAGCCGACGCTGCCAGCGGAGAGGTCCTCGTCTTCCTAGACGCCCACTGCGAAGTCAACATCCAGTGGCGAGTACTGCCCCCTCCCCCAACGTCCACCCCAGGGTTATTTTTAGGATTATCAATTGGGGGGGGGTAAGTTCTGGGGGTCCCCTGCCAAAAAAGTCTGACAAGCAAAAAATAAGATCATCCCATAACTGAAATTGGGCGGGAGTGTCAGTCTCAAATTGGAGGGTGTTGGGGGGGCGTTGGGGGTGTAAAAATATCCCTGACTGTTCCCCCACCTCCACCCCAACTGGTTCACTCAACAGACAGCAGGAAAGTTTCATGCTGTCGTTAACCTATTTGGTTAACTTATTTAACATAGCGAGCATTTTAAAGTAAATTCTTCCCCCACTGGTCTGAATCTAGTCCCTTCCTTCCCCATTGGCCTGACTCTGAAATACCACATTCGTTTGTATTTAAATAAGGAAGGCGCACGCTTTTCAGTTATATATAATGTATAATATTATATATAATATATATATATATATATATATATATATATATATAGAGAGAAAGAGAGAGAGAGAGAGAGAGAGAGAGAGAGAGAGAGAAAGAGAGAGAGAATTTCTTCGGACACTTTTTTCATAAGTCCTTAGGGAACAAAGTACATAGGGCTAAAAATAATGATATATATATACACACATATATACTATTATATGCGTTGAAGGATAGAACCACTTTTGGCGCGCATTTCCGAAGATCGTACGGTTGTCGTCTGTCCGATCATCGATCCAATTTATCCTGAAAACATGTTGTATGGATATGGAATGAATTACATCGGAGGCTTTACCTGGAGTCTCCACTTCGATTGGTATCCACCAACAAAGACAGAAGTGGACAGATGGAAGTCACCGGCATCTGCTATTCGGTAAAACGACCTGCTACAGTGCAGTGCAAAGTAATAATAATAATAATGATGATGATGATGATGATGATGATGATGATGATGATGATGATGATGATGATGATGATGATGATGATGATGATGATGATGATGATGGATGATGATGATGATGATTTGTTGATTTAAAGTGGTTTAGGAGGTTAGGCAAGCCCGTGTGAAAACCACTGTAGTAACTCTCCGAATTCAATAACCTAGTTTTTTCGAGATTCGAATTCTCATTTGAAAATATTTTTACTCTTATCTTCTGAGAAAGAGAAGAAATGCATATATTTATTTGACACCTGCCACAGCCAAAGAAAGCAGATAGGCAAAGCACAAATAGAAAGCAAATCATGACATTTTATTGACGCAAGATTAAAACTACAGATGCACTTTTCTTGCTATTACTGATGCCAACTGGTCTATGATGTGCCCCTCAAAGTCAGTTTTCTCAGTTTCTTCTCTTTCTAAGCAGTGGCGGCTCTAAAATTTGGCAAGTGTGGGGGCCGTTGGGGTGGCAACTTCTAATCACGGGGGGCCAACCATTTGTTGTTTAATGTATGTAGCATTTGGTCCCAACAGTAGAAATGGGGGCCAGGCACTCAATAGGGGGCATAATAATAATAATAGCCGCCACTGTTTCTAAGATAATTAATAATAGCAAGATCATAAGAGTTTAATAATACCCTTTCAAATACTCTCCCAATATATTTGTATATTTCAATTACTTAGTCCCATGGGTCAATATTTTAGAATTCAACCCAATTCATCAAATCTCCAGGCTCCAGCCCAACCCAACCCATTCCGGCAATATGGTTACTTGACCCAACGCAACCCAGCCACTGTAATGGCATTTTTCTATGTAGTTTTGTCTATGGACCTCTAGTTGTCTAGGCCTATAACTTTTGATTTCTTGGAAGGAGCGACTAAGTCTTTGAGTTATATGGTCCAGAGGGCTAGCACCCTCTACTGAAATCGGCAGAAATCGGCAGTAATACATTACAATTTCCTAAATCGTGACTTGTTTTCTGGCCCACCCCACCCCACCATAACCATGGAAAAGTCTGACCAAACCCACGAGTTAACCCAACCCATGGACATATCTGGTGCAATTGCTGGTGACGTTTTATGATATTGGTTGAAATTTGCCAGCGAATCTCGCACAGAATCAATTACTGTAGAGCAATGCGTTTCTTTGACTTTTCTTCAGATCTCCAGCAATGGCCGGGGGCTTGTTTGCGATCGACCGAAGATACTTCTACGAAATGGGAACCTACGATCCAGGCATGAACATTTGGGGTGGGGAAAACCTAGAAATGTCCTTCCGGGTAAGAACTGGCAGAGTCCTACCTCCCTAACTACCTACCTACCTGCTTGCCTACCTACAGTATCTATTCGCTTCACAATATTCGACCAGCCTTCAATATATTCGCATGTGCAAATATTTGAAATAGCCATTAACCGTTATTAAGTGTACGTATTCGAGAAAAGACATCCTTTCGCAGGAAAGACCAACAGCCTTGAATTGTCTCATAATAATAATTCAGGTTATTTTATTAACGTTGTTGAAATCATTATATTAAACTAATAATAATAATAATAATAATAATAATAATAATAATAATAATAATAATAATAATCGAAAACTTGAATAGTTTGTTTAGTTTACTAAAAGTTATTTTATCTTGTTAGTGTAAGATCTAACATAATATTCAATGTTCTAAAAGCAAGCGCAAAGGTTTCTGCTTACAACGGTCGTTAACTGAAAGAAACGAATAATAATGTGATTTTAAGTGGTTTAGGAGGCTAAGTAAGCCTGTGTGAAACAATGAATACAATACAATGAAGGATGAGGCGGGTGGCTTTGTAAACTTACAAAGACAGAATAATTCAAAATTTTTGCTGTCCTCTCTTCTGGCTAATTCAACTGACACCTTTGCTCTACAATGCCTGGCCATTGGGCCGCCAGAATGAAAAAGTTTTAAAGGTTAGGCCCTATCTCCTTCGTGCAAACGCTTGTTGAATTTCGTTATGCCTACCTGCGAATCTGGACCCACCTGTGGATTTAGGCCTACCTGTGAATGTTTGCTTTCAGGTGTGGATGTGCGGAGGAACTCTCGAATTCATTCCGTGCTCCAGAGTTGGTCACGTGTTCAGAACAGGTCGACCATATGTTGTTCCTGGTAAGGCAGTGTTTCTCAAACTTTTTCCTCTCGCGGCACACTAGAAACAGGGGCGTAACCAGGAATTTGATTTGGGAGGGTATGAATATTTCGATTGGAGTAGCCTATTAGACCTAGTCTTATCAAAGTGCACAAAAATAATAATACTAATAGGCCCTACTACTAATAATAATAATACCACTGATAATAATAATACCATTGATGATAAAAATAACACTGATAATAATAACAACAACACTGATGATGATGATATGATGATGATAATAATAATAATAATAATAATAATAATATTATTATTATTATTATTATTATTATTATTATTATTATTATTATTAATCATCATCATCATTATTTGGCAATTTATTTGGCAATTTATCTGCCATATTTCTTAGGAAGCAATTTGATTTCCTGGTCAAATAACGACATTTATAATTCAAGCAACGGGTTGCGTGAGTTAGGCCTACTGCTTATCACTGAAAAGCGACGTCGTATTAATTAAGACAGTTAAGAGTCTGTTAGAGATAGTATTACATTTTTGGCATCGGTGCTTTGTTGAACAGAGTTCTAGCGGTGTTATTTATCAGATTTGAAATAATTTAATCGCAAGTGGTTTTTCGTTTGTCGTAGACGGAACGGACACGAACAGTTTGAATGTGAAGCGAGTGGCCGAAGTCTGGATGGACGAATACAAGAGACTCTTCTATTTGTTTCGACCAGATCTAATTGTAAGTCACTGAGAATCTCTTCAGCTGTTCTAAAATACACTAATAATATAAGAGCATGATGATGCGAAATGTCTACTTATTAGTAATTAATTAGCTATTATTACAAAGACTATTATACGACGACTCTTCGGTTGCGATAAGCTAAATCAGTGTTTTACCCAAACTCCAGGTCTTTGGAGGGAGGGAAATTGACTTGGCTGTAGGGAGAGACATAGTTCAATGCAAAGATTTGTGTCAATTGTGGCATTTTGGGGGAGTGATAGAAATACTACTACTACTACTACTACTACTACTACTACTACTACTACTACTACTACTACTACTACTACTACTACTACTACTACTACTACTACTACTACTACTACTACTACTACTACTACTACTACTACTACTAATAATAATAATAATAATAATAATAATAATAATAATAATGTGATTTAAAGTGGTTTAGGAAATTAGGAGTTTAAGTTAGCCTGTATGAAAACCACTGTAGCAACTGTCTACATTTAGGACAAAGATGCTGGTAACGTATCCGACAGGATACTGCTACGCCATCGGCTTGGATGCAAATCTTTCAAATGGTATCTTGATAACATCTATCCACAGAAACTCGTCGTCGACAAAGATGTTTTGCCTACGGAAGGGCAAGAATTTTTTATTGTTAAACTTAAACGCTATAGATCAGGTTTTTTCACTTTCTAGAGCACTGTTTCACTTCCAGCAAAATTGAGCCTGCCTCTGCCTAAAAATTCGAGCAAAAACTGACAATTTGAGTTTGAGCCTGTGCATATTATGTCATCTGCGTCGAATAGCACAATGATTGACGCTGTAACAAGTTAAACAACTCAAATACTCATTCAGCGTGTGGAATATAGGGTAGGCCTACTTACAACCGATCCAAGGACAAAAGTTCCACTGTTCTGCACAACTCGTCCACATAATTTTTACGAAAAAGTCAAAATTTGACAAGAAACTCTTGTTGGTATCAAACCCACATTTGACGATACAGATAAAAACATATAGGCGTAAATTTCTATTAGACCTCTAGGCTCACTCAATCCCACCTCCAATTTTTGTGAGGCTACAACCAGGGTTTAATCTAGGCCGTTTCCGGGAGAAAATTGCCCTCTTTCTACCCGGGAAATTTCAAAATGCTCCGGAAATTTTGGCACACTACATCAACTAACAGCATCCCCTAGCTGACTTTCCCCCCAGCTTTGTCAGTTTCCCCTTCGGTGTCCAGAGTCTAGATTAAACGATTAAACACTGGCTAGAAATAGGGATGGGGAAGGTAAATGGGTTACCCCCTCATTTTTTTATCAAAGTCTGCGCCTGTTGAGGCAAAAACCTTGCAATGATATAATTTCGCTAGAAATCAAAGTGAGATCATATCAGATGCTGATTACGGACCAGTGACGCCCACAGGAATTTTTCCACGGGAGGGCAAGACACAATGGTCACGGCTAACCGGAATGCTCTGTTCCACAGGTCCGGTGCTTACGGGAGGTGGCTAAGCCATTCATCAGCGGACGGTGACCAGTCATTGCCGATCCTCACCTTCGCAATGTTGCCATTGCTCCTCATTTTACCATCATGAAAAAAGACTGAGTCGACCTTTAGGGCTTGCGGGACTCGAACCCGCGACCTCCTGCTCCATCATCCAACGTTGTTACCACTCTGCTAACTTCCCGCCCACGGCTAATATAGATTTCAAAATGTTTTCAATTCCACAGTTTCTATAGTTAAAGTCAAGTTTCTCAATTTCACTTTGTGTATCAGTAGTGTTTTAGTGTGAAAATATTGGTTAAAAGTCAAAATATAGTTAGTGTTACAAAAATGTATTTGCATTTTCCAGGGGGAGGGACAAGTGTCCCCCTCTTGCCTCAATGTGTCAGCGCCCACGTTATGGAATAATATTGGTGGAAATTTACAGTTTGTGCTGAATAATTTACAATAATGTGCTATTTGTGGAAAAACAGGTCCGCAATGCAATCGGTAACCAATGCCTTGACACGTTTGGAAAACACGAGAGGACCAACTTCGACGTCGGATTGTTTCACTGTCACCCGGTGACAAGCGGCAACCAGGTAGGCTTACCCTGGAGCCCGGCTTTGACCTGCAGTGACTGGGCCCAGTGTTTATTCTAGGCCCTTTGGGGGATCCCCAAGTTTGAAATCCCCCCCCCCCAATTCTATATGTTGCATTGGGGATGGAAATCCCCCCTCCCAAAAAAAGTGTGACGAGAGGGTTTTTTATTTTGGAGAGGGGAAAAAGCGAAGGATATGATCATATAGAAGAGCATTTGAAAGAAAATGAAGGATGTGATGACCTTTTCTGCTCGTCTTTGAGCAGACAAACCTTCTCCACCCTCAAACATTTCAACCTCCCCCCCCCCCAATGTCAAGGTGGCTAGAATAAACACTGATTGGGCCTTTCGGTGGCGTAGCCAGGGTTTCGGAATATGGAGGCACATCAATAGAAATGTCCGACAAACAACACAAATTTGTTTCGGCACGTTCAAAAAAACTCCTGGTTTTGACCTGGGGGCAGCCCCATCTGCTTAGTGATTAAAGTTTTGAGTTTGGATCGAAAAGTCGCAGGAGGCTCAGCGGAGTGGATCAATTTTGGGAGTGAGTTCCATTCGAAGCAAATAGATTGGACGGGAACAACAGTGGTTCTCACGCAGGGCAGTCCCTACTGAACCACTTTAAACCTTGTTATATCATTATTATATTATATTATTATAAGCAAAGGCATGCGATACAACCACTGTTCTTTTCGAGCGATTATTTGGGCGCAGGTCAGAGTTAACCCTCTGCGTCCCTTTGGAACACTCACTTTGTTCTGCCTACTTCGTCTTATTTATCTACGACACTGTACCAACAAACCAGCTGCGAAGATCAACAGAAAAGGCGAAAGAGAAATGGTGGGAGAATAAATGTCAAGAAATAGAAAAGTTACTGATTGGGAAACATGATCAAGTATATGGAAGTAAAAGATTTAACAAAAAGAGGTATGCAAGGGAGCAGGGCGGGTATTAAAGACAAATATGGAAATACAGGCACACTCAACGAGAAGTGGAAGAGAGATGGAAAGAATATTTAGAAGAATTATCATGAAAGACGGCAAACCAACGGAACTCAATATAGAGGAACAGCAAAAAGTTGAAAGCGAAGAGCTAGGACCAGGACTGATGAAAGAAAAATTCCAACGCATTAGAAAGAGATGAAAAACAACAAAGCAGAAGGAGTGGACCACATACCAGCAGAAGCAATAAAGATACTAGGAGAGAATGCAACAAACGAACTGGTCGAAATCTGCCAACAAATCTATATGACAGGAGGAGAATGGCCGAACGATTTTCTACTGTACCAACAACTGTTGTCTGTAATTCGTGCTGTGATCGAATAAATAGTTATCTATCTATTTTCGCCGTATACAATATACAGTATACAATGCTTTGGTCGTTAGACATTATGTCACGTTAACCATGTCGTTCTATAATAATAATAATAATAATAATAATGATAATAATAATAATAATAATAATAATAATAATAATAATAATAATAATAATAATAATAATAATGAATAACAACAACAAAACCTTGTAATAATAATAATAATAATTATATTAATATTATTACAACAACAACAACAAAATAATTTATAATATTAAAACTTATCTGTTTGTCCAGTTTGTCTGAGCGTTCTGATTGGTTGACTATTGGTAGACGGTTTGGCCGCCGTTTTAGTCTTACGTCGCGCTGCGTTGGTGGGCGAGCCTATTGGTAGACGGTTTTAGTTTGTTCGTCGCGCGAAGCGTTGGTGGACGATGTTACGTTCTACGACATTGTTGTAGAACCAACAGCGTCCAGGGCTGGGCGTGCGACGAAGTAACAATTGTTCGCAGCCTGAGGTAGTTGAGCAATTTTAAATTTTAACGTACACAAAAATAGTGTACAACGTATCAAAGGACAGTTGCGTGATTTTTAAACATGGCCTAATTATTACGTGGCGCAAAGGTGGCGATCATTGAAATGTTGTTCAGCATGAATTCAATGATTGGGTATTAGGTATAGGTATTGGATTAGTATTATCCTGCACTGCGAGTAGCGGAGCGTTCAAAGCGTCTTAATTGCAGCTCAAACCCCCGTTCCTTTTCCTCTCCCCATCCCCTCTCTCAAACAAACCCCCCCCTCCCTACCCTCTTCCTCCCCACCCTCTTTCCACCCCCTCCCTCTCCCAACCCACTTCCTCCCCTCCCAACCCTCCAAACCCCCTCCCTCCCCTCCCAACCCCCCAAACCCTCTTCCCTCCCATCCCACCCCCCAAATACCCCCTTTCCACCCCTCTTCCCAACCCCCCCTCCCCTCCCAACCCTCCCAACCCCCTTCCCTCCACCCCTCTTCCCATCCCTCAAACCTCTCCCCATCCATCTCCCAACCAACCATCCCTTTGGTTGAGAGCTGTGTGCCTCCCGGAATAACCCTCCTTCCCCTCTGAAATCTACCGCAATTTGACGCAAATGTGCAACGTCATGCCCTATAGATTAGCATTATGAGATTTTTGCATAGCTAGAAATCTACCGCAATTTGACGCAAATGTGCAACGTCATGCCCTATAGATTAGCATTTTGAGAAAATAGCTATGGAAATCTACCGCAATCTGACGCAAATGTGCAACGCCATGCCCTATAGATTAGCATTATGAGATTTTTGCATAGCTACGGAAAACCGCAATTTGACGCAAATGTGCAACGTCATGCCCTATAGATTAGCATTTTGAGACTACGAAATCTACCGCAATCACGCAAATGTGCAACGTCATGCCCTATGGATTAGCATTATGAGTTTCAAAGAATGCTTTAAACGAACTTATGGTTTCTTGCAAAGGAATTAATTATTCATCGATTATTAGTTAAATTAAATGCATGTTTGTGCAGCGCCGAAGGTGAATGGTATAGCACCTATATCTCATTTTATAAACGTAGAAAGACGCGGTTACGCTTTCGCTTAAGGCTAATTTTATAGAGCACATTTAGGCCCGATTTGTGTAAGCAGTTTATGTTTAATTTGTTTGTTGGAATATTCGTTGCCTCGAACGAAGCGAGCCTGCACTGCGAGCGATAGAGAAGCAGTTAGCGAAGCGATCATTTGTTAGTATAATATTAAGATCCTTGCTCTGTATGTCTGTTACCTTCAAGCGTTCTCATTGGTTGGCTGTGTGAGCCCATCTTGGTTGGCTGTGTGACGTTCTCATTCGTTACCTTAAGCGTTCTGAAGCTGGGTGAGCATTCTGATTGGTCGTTCTGGAATCTTAGGCTTCGCGAAGCGAAATGCGACGCGAAGCGAACGGCGACGCGAAGCGAACAGCCAATAAGCGTTTGACGAAGCGTACGTTGCAGCGTCAAGTGTGTAAGGCCTACAACTCCCGAAGCGAACGGCGACGCGAAGCGAACGGCCACGCGAAGCGTTTGAAAACGTTGCAGCGTCAGAGCTTGGCTACGTGGCGTATGTACGTCATTGAAACGTTGTTCAGCAGCATGAATTCAATGATTGGGTTTTAGTATTATCCTGCACTGCGATGCGCGCGAGCAAAGCGAGCATCTTTCTAATAAAATAGCTACAAGTCAGGTGGTTTGTAATAATAACAACAACAACAACAACAACAACAACAACAAATAATAATAATAATAATAATAATAATAATAATCAATGTAATAACAACCAATCAATAATAATAATAATAATAATAATAGTAACAACAACAACAACAACAATAATAATAATAATAATAATAATAATAATAATAATAATAATAATAATAATAATAATAATAATAATAATAATAATAATATTTTGTCGTTTCTTCTGTTAGGTATTCTTTCTGACCAGATCGGACGAGTTGCGACGCGAGAATTCCTGTCTGATGTCAAGCAACAGGGACAACCAATCGGTGTCGCTCGAAGTCGGCTGCTCGAAATCAGCGCATTTTCAATGGATTCACAATCGAGTAAGATACTTTTACTATACAGTAGAATTTCGTTATAAGGTACGCAGCGGGCCTGTAAAAAATTCAGTACTTTATATCCGAGGTACGTTATATCCAATAAAATCCAATATACGGTAGCGCATCACACGGGACCGTACATTGCGGTACGTTATATTAATTATGATAAGTATGTCTTTAGTTTTTGATAAACTGAAGATATTAACTGTATTTTGATTAGAGGCTGTCCATTAATTATGTCAACAATTTTTGGGCATTTTTTGACCCCTCCCCTTGTCAACAACTGTCAACTTTCAGTTACCCCCCCCTATAATTACGTCAAAACTTTTGACTCCCCCGCCCCAAGATCAATGACAGGTTCCACAATAACAAGGTTATTATTTTTTGCGGTGATGACCATTTTTTCCCTGTTTTGCTCATCGAGTGTCAAAATGTGATGGTTATGACCTTTTTGCCATGCTTTTTTCCATTGTAATAAGTAGTATTCCATGAAATTTCCTAATTTTTGATTATTTGTAAAAAGTGAAATTGTTGACGTCAACTTCTCTTGACCCCCGCTCCCCCTATCAACAACTGTCAAACTTTTTCAAACCCCTCCCCTAAATTGTTAACGTAATTAATGGTAATTAATGGACAGCCCCTTACTTTACTATAGGGCCTATATGCTATAATTATAATGTATCTGCATGCTTAGTCATTTATGAGTTAAAAGTATAATAACCTTCATTTTGCTTTTAATTACAAATTCTTCCAAGGTAACTGGAACTATCGTGAACGTGGGCAGCGGATTCTGTCTGGAGGCGATCGCGTTTGACGGCGGTTACCGAGCGGTTGCGTCTAAATGCTCCGGGTCGGAAGAACAGAAGTGGGAGTTCGAGCACTATGTTGACCCCTTGAACCCTTAGTCCAATTCATGGGCGTCCGCAGAAATTTTTCCAGGGGGGTGCAAAACAGGATCTTGTGACGAAAGAAATGAAAACATTTTCCAGGCGGGTGGTGGTGCAAAACAAGGATTTGTGACTAAAGAAACGAGTAATTTTACTTTTTCCATAACTCCACAATTTTTCCAGGGGGGGGGCAATTGCATCCCCTTGCACCCCCTCCGGACGCCCATGGTCCAATCCAGCTGGAAAAAAACAGCGGATCGTCAGGAATCTAACAGCGCTGGAACATTTCAATCGTTGATTGCATTATTGATTGACTGATTGAACCGATGGGACGTAGAATTTTCGTTTGAAATATTCATGACGTTATCCAATTCTAATGGTTTCATTTTAAGCGATCGTGAGGAAAATAATATATACTATATATATATAAATATATATATATATGCATATGCATCGGACTAAGTTTTATAGTCTGTGAGAAAATGACTAGAAAGAATGGTTATTTCTAAGATTATCAATTGGGGGGGGGGTTGTCGGTAAATTCTGGTGTCCCCTGCCAGAAAAGTCTGACAAGCAAAAAAAGTCATCCCACAGCTGAAATTGGAGGGCGGGTGTTGTGGATGTCGGTCTCAAATTAGGGGTGTTGGGGGTGTGTGTGTCTAAATATCCCTGAATTAGAAAGTCTTTGACGTTCAAGTTGCTACAGTTAGATTGACCTGGAAGCCAGGACAGGACAAGCATTATTATCTTGCAGCATTTTTGATTCTTCAATCTAATCGAAATATACACAATCATTACTCATTCTCACTTTGAAACATAGGCGCCCATCACTGTACGAGAACGAGGGACATCAACTAAATAAAACTCCTGCCGAATATTCCGTGGAATGACTAGTAGGGCGATCGAGGGAAACGTTGCGTATTAAGATATCTGGTTCATAATACAACAGGTTTTATAGATAGCGAAAACAAGTTTTATAATTAATTCGCTTTGTGAGATAAGCCAATTTAAGGCCTGCTGAATAGAGGGTTATAGATAATAGATATGTAAAAATCTAATAGATTTGGAGAAATTCTCCGCCAAAATCCACATTTTCATCTTGCTCCATCTTCATTGCTTTAAATTTTGCAAGAATAATCAATAATATCATTCTCAATTTCGATCCATATGGTTCGAAATAGAGCACTCCCGGGGATTTCATACCACGCACTAACGCCATTGACTGTACGAGCGAGAACGAGCGACATCAACCAAATGAAAGTCCTGCCGAATATCTGGCGGAATGCCTAGTAGGGTGATCGAGGGAAGAGCCGCGTATTAAGATATCTGGTCCATTGCATCACACGTTTTTATTTCTGACCAAAATGCACTAAAACTCACTTACTGACTTCTAAAACTTTACTAAATTTGGCTGTACCGACCACTGGTAAAAAATGTATGAGGAGGTATGGTCTGCCTCACGGGAGGTCTGGACAATAGGCAGCCCACGTTTTGTGGCAGGTCGCCGTCTTTGCTTTGAAGCGACCATCGACTGATGATAGATACATTATTAAAATGATGCCACAGAGATTTTAAAACCTATTTCTGCGTATGATCTTCACGGCCCATTTCGCACCCCTTGGCGGGTCGGATCTGGCCCGCGGCCGCCATTTGACCTTTCAGCCAACGTCTAACCCTATACGACTTGATAGGGTTATTCAGTTAAAGTCTATGAATGGCGGGAGTTTTTGTGACTGATGTCCTTCGACTAGGTATTTTGAAAAACATAGTTGATTAATAATTGAAAATGGACAAGTTGAAAAGAAGACATTATATATAATATATATAACAAGGTTTAAAGTGGTTCAGTAGGGACTGCCCTGTGTGAGAACCACTGTTGAAAATATCTCACAAGTATAAGAAAAACTGTTGCAGCGTTCCAGTATCTTCACGGGCCATTTCACGCCCCTTGGTAGGCCGCATCTGACCCGCGGGCTGCAGCCGCTTTTTGAACAGGGGCGTAGTCAGGAATTTGATTTGGGAGGGTATAAATATTTTGGGTGTGTATAAATCTTAACTATAAACCACATAAACCATATAATCCACATATAACCACAAGTAAATCACATAAAAACTTTAAGGTAGACTGATTTTGGGGGTATATATACCGATATACCACCCCGTCGCTACGTCCCTGTTTTTGAATGGCCCCGCCCCCATTTGACGCAACTGTTGTTTGACAGTCAATGTGTGACCATGTGGTGCACACCTGTTTGATTGCAGAAACTATTGGAAATATACGCGCACGTGTTTTACGGTCGATTGTTAATAAGTCTGTAGGATTTTCGGAATGAAGAGCGGAAGACGCACTTCGCTAATAATGGCTTGATATTGACGTAGCCTAGTACATGTACAATGTACATATACAGTAGCATTTTGATTGCAAATTATAGAACATAATTTTAAAGAATTTGAAATTCGATTTTTCTATAAGACAAGAGAGAGAGAGAGAGAGAGAGAGAGAGAGAGAGAGACAGAGACAGAGACAGAGACAGAGACAGAGACAGAGACAGAGACAGAGACAGACAGACAGAGAGAGACAGAGAGACAGAGAGAGAGAGAGAGAAGAAATCAAAAATCGGCGAATTTTAGCGAGTTAACTGGACAATAATTATCTCATAGTCATGGGCGTCCGCAGAAATTTTTCCAGGAGGGGGCAAAAACACATGTTAACACAATGGCCACGGTTAATATTTTAGCAAGTTTTTCAAATTTCAATGTGAAATATTGGTATTCGCATTTTCCAGGAGGGGCATGCAATGTGCCCCCTCTTTCCCCAATGTGCGGGCGCCCATGCTCATAGTCGAACCTGTATTCGTTTAGCTTGAACTTGGAGGAAGACTAGAAAGGCAATCATGTTGTCGTATGCTAAGATGATATTGAGACGTTGTATCAGACGGAAGTTGGTCCTGTTCTGGATCATGGCAATATGCATAGCCTCCTATCTAACGGTACACCTGTTTCATGAACTACGCGATACAGACCACAGAATAAGGGACGCGGGTGTCAAGGAAAAGATTGCGACCAGTTCGTCTCCAGGCACGAGAAAATTCGAAGCAAATCTGTCCAGAGCGGACACGCTCAACAAAGAACTCAAAACCAGCGAAGAAGAGAGATTACAAGTGCCTCTACCAGAGGTTAATACGGAAACTCTAACGAAAACGGTTAAGTCGGCAGCTTCGCGGCAACCGCTGCTTCCGAATAGATTTCCACCGCCGGAAAAGGTCATGGAGTATCGCTGGATGCGTTTCAACAACAGCAGGAAGCGAGGCGTCAGGAGTGGACCTGGAGAAATGGGAGCGGAGGTCGTGCTGACCGCAGAGGAGAAGAGCTTGGCAGGTCAGCTGTTTGACAAAGAATTTTTCAACGTCGTCGTCAGCGACAAGATAGCCCTGGATAGAAGCATACCCGACTACAGACATCTTGAGTAAGATCAACGCACAAAAATCTTTTGGAAATGTATTTAATTAACTCGAAATTCAGGCGATCTAAGACTCTAAAATGAACTAATATAATTGCATTTATTAGGCTTAATACCTCACCTAAACCCGACGCCTAAACTTAAAACCCAACTATTATTACTATTAGGCCTACTATTAATATTAACTTTGCTAATACTATTACCATTAGTATTAGTATTACCTTGAGTATTATTATCAAAACTATTATTACCATTATTATTAATGTTGCTATCACTATTAGGCCTACCATAAGTGTTATTATTATTACTATTATTATCATTATTATTACTATTGTTGTTGTTGTTGTTATTATTATTATTATTATTATTATTATTATTATTATTATTATTATGGTTCACCAGACTGTTGGCGCAGTGCTCCACACTCCTGGAACAGTTATCCACACTGTCCTAAACGACTTGAAATGTGAATTATTATTATTATTATTATTATTATTATTATTATTATTATTATTATTGTTGTTGTTGTTGTTGTTGTTGTTGTTGCTGCTGCTGTTGCTGCTGTTGTTGTAATTGTAGGTGTCATTCATTGACATATCCACGTGATCTTCCAAGGGCGAGCGTTGTAATCGTGTTCTGCAACGAAGCGCCTTCGGCACTCCTGAGAACCGTTCACAGCGTCGTTAATCGCACGCCTCCTCACCATCTTCAAGAAGTCATTCTCGTCGACGACTTCAGCGACAGACGTAAGTGTATATAAACACAAAGGTTAAATCGCGCGCATGCAGTATACAGACGCATTTATATGCCTAACTGTCAGTAAAATTCCTACTTCACTAATATTGTTCTATTATGTGCAAGATGAATTTACGTAAATACCGTTACTAGAGTTTCTGTTCTGTTATACCGCTCAATGCCGGATAATAATAATAATAATAATAATAATAATAATAATAATAATAATTTCAAGTCGTTTAGGACAGTATGGATAACTGTTCCGGGAGTGTGGAGCACTGCGCCAACAGTCTGGTGAACCATAATAATAATAATAATAATAATAATAATAATAATAATAATAATAATAATAATAATAATAATAATAATAATAATAATAATACTACTACTACTACTACTACTACTACTACTACTACTACTAGGCTACTACTACTACTACTACTACTATTATTACTACTACTACTACTAATAATAATAATAATAATAATAATAATAATAATAAAAATAATAATAATAGAAAATCACTTTAATTTCGTTACGTCTTTAAACGAATTCGAATGGCAGAAATGCTTTGAAACTACAGTAGAACCACGTTATAACGGACTCAGTTAGGCTATAGCTTATACTCGGTTATAACGTACTGTAATGTACGGTTACGTGTGACGCGCTACTGTTTTGGATGGTATTGAACGCGACGCACCTCGGATATAACGTAGGAAATGTTACGAGAATCGCCAAATACGTTATAACGAAGTTCTACTGTACGACCCATTGCTCAAGTAGTCCATACAAATGAAGATGAATCCTTTTGTCTTTAAGCGGATCTGAAGGACCTGCAGAAGACGGTGGACGAGTCCTGGCCGGACGGTATCGTCCGACTGCTGCGGTCCAACGAAAGACTCGGACTGATCCGGGCGAAGATGAAGGGAGCCGACGCTGCCAGCGGAGAGGTGCTCGTCTTCCTAGACGCCCACTGCGAGGCCAATACGCAATGGTACAGTATATGAGGTCCTCCATTATTACGAAGAAATTAGACCTATACAGTAGAAATTCGTTATAACTGACTCGGTTATAACGTACATTCGGTTATAGGAGTATCCAGAACAATCTCTATGGTCACTGAAATATGCCCACCAGTAAGAAATCTGCTTCTGCCATTGGCGTCTATTAATAGACAACAATGGTTTCTATGGTTTCTGCCCACCAGTGGGCGGAGCAACCGGACCTTGTTGGTAAACACTGGATACCCCTATAACGTACCGCAGTTTACGGTTCCATGGCGGTCACTTATCCGTTTGGGACAGAAGACTGTTGCATAGCGACGATAGCTTGTCACCTGACATCATTCGAATGTAACCTATTTTTGTGCATTTCTCAGGATAGAACCACTGTTGGCAAGAATCGCCGAAAACCGTAAGGCAGTCGTCTGCCCTGTCATCGACACAATAACTGCAGACGGACTCGGCTATTTTGGCGGCGTCCCTAGCGTCGGTGGCTTCTCCTGGAGTCTTCACTTCGACTGGATCTCCATACCCTCAAACACGTTCGCGAAACAGTCTCTTAGAGAACCTTTGCGGTTTGTTGAGTTTATTTATTTATTTATTTATTTATTTATTTATTATTATTATTATTATTATTATTATTATTATTATTATTATTATTATTATTATTATTATTATTATTATTATTATTATTATTATTATTATTATTATTATTATTATTATTATTATTATAGGGGTATCCAGTGTTTACCAACAAAGTCCGGTTGCTCCGCCCACTGGTGGGCAGAAACCATAGAAACCATTGTCGTCTATTAATAGACGCCAATGGCAGAAGCAGATTTCTAGCTGGTGGGCATAGATCAGTGACCATAGAGATTGTTCTGGATACTCCTATTATTATTATTATTATTATTATTATTATTATTATTATTATTATTATTATTATTATTTGTTTTTATTATTATTAATTTTTAAATTTTTTAAACGTCGAAACCGCTGGCCCAGACTGGATATAAGCGCCGGAACCCAACGCTCGACTCGAGTACGGAACCTATCATTTTTAATTCTTAAAGCTGCTAGGGCAAACGTATAGGCTTATCTTAGAACTGTCAAAATTTATTCGTTTCTGGTCAATGGGAGGTCTTACGATAAAGATTAACTATTGACGCTCTATTTCAGTTCTCCAACAATGCCCGGCGGTTTATTTGCGGTCAACCGCGAGTTTTACTACGAGATTGGAGAGTACGATAGAGGAATGGACGTGTGGGGAGGAGAAAATCTGGAAATTTCATTTAGAGTGAGTCTCAGAACGAAATTCGTTTAGCCTGGATCCAGTATAATAATTTATATCAGCTGTCAAGAATCCAATCACATTTGAGACTCGATCGTTTACAAATCGTGTAATTAAATAGTTGCATTTATTATTATTATTATTATTATTATTATTATTAGTAGTAGTAGTAGTAGTAGTAGTAGTAGTAGTAGTAGTAGTAGTAGTAGTAGTAGTAGTAGTAGTAGTAGTAGTAGTAGTAGTAGTAGTAGTAGTAGTAGTAGTAGTAGTAGTAGTAGTATCATCATCGTCATCATCAGCAGCAGCATTATTTCACTCTTAACTGTTAATACTTAACTGTTGATACTGTAAACGAAGCTGATATTGAGCGCCTAAGAATAAGCAGCTACTGTTGTGCTACACTCCAAGGCGCTATAGAAATCCATGAGCTTTTGCTTATTTACTTACTTACTTGACGCCGTGTTTAAATGAACTCTTGCCAATCTGTGGCTCATGCACTTAATCAGACCGCCATCTCTATTTCTATTCGATTTCTTGTTTAAATTTGCGTTTTCTTCTAGACGTGGATGTGTGGAGGTTCCGTGGAGTTCATTCCATGTTCCCACGTTGGACACATTTTTCGTCCAGGACATCCTTATACGTTTCCAGGTTCCGGAATCCAGTGAATTTCAACACCCTCTGTTCTAAGCCTGCGCATAACGGTCCAGCGTATTCGGATTTCTGACGAAGATTTTGGGTGGGGGAATGGGGGGAAGAGTTGGAATGGCCTGAAAATTTTGCCTAAGATCAGCGGCACACTGGGCTATAAGAAGTCAACTGATTATAATTATTAAGCTGTGGTCCAGTTTCGATGCATTTCATTAGACTGACTAATATAAGTCACTAAATCCAGTGGCGTAGCCAGCTTATGCAAAGTGGCGTTGTTAACTGGAGGCACTATGCAACCGAACACTGAAAACAAGGTCGACCCCCCCCCCTTCCCACTACCCCTCCTGCAACCAAAAGTCAACAGATTTACATAAATTGTGTCGGTCATATTTCTTGAAATGGGGTTGTTTGAACAACCCCAAACAACCTCGTGGCTACGCTACTGACTAAATCAGCGGTGGATAGGCAGTTTAGGGGGCCCCGTGCAGTTTAGCCCCTTAACTGGGGATCCCGGATATATCCGTCCATTTTACATTGAGTTACAGTTAAATACACGGTTAAGGGGTTAATTATCCTCTAGGGCTATGCTAAGTTACTAATTTCCCACGTCACTATATATCACTGAAATCTATGTAGCCTGTTGGACCATAGTAGCTGGTCTCATCCTGCATAGCGTTCGGAACCATAAAGGGGCTGTCCATTAATTATGTCAACAATTTTTGTGCAATTTTTGACCCCTCACCCCCTTGTCAACAACTGTCAACTTTCACTTAACCCCCACCCCATAATTACGTCAAAAACTTTCGACCCCCCCCCAGATCAATGACAGGTCCCAATGACAAGGTTATTATTTTTGCGGTGATGACCATTTTAAACCTTTTTTCTCATCGAGTGTCAAAATGTGGTGATGACCTTTTTGCCATGTTTTTTCCATTGTAATAAGTAGTATTTCATGAAATTTCCTATTTTTTGATTATTTGTGAAAGTTGAAATTGTTGACGTCAACTTCTCTTGATCCTCCTCCCCGCTGTCAACAACTGTCAAACTTCTTCAAACCCCCTCCCCCTAAATTGTTGACGTAATTAATGGACAGCCCCAAAATTAATATTCGCTTCATAGGATAGTAGGCTATAAGGGATATTGAATACGTGTGTAAGTTTGCTAAACGTGTAAGTTATATGTCTTTGTAAAATTGTCTATCTTTATGTTTCGATAGTTCTTATTGCGTAGTGTTGCTTTCTGTTCGTGTTTCTGTCATTTCTGCTTTGCAGCAATAAATAAATAAAGAACTATAAGGTCTAGACCAGCGGTTCCCAAACTGTGGTCCGCGGACCGGAGGGTGTCCGCGAAGGATATGGCGGGGGTCCGCGAGCGCCTCCGAAAATATTTAGGGTTGGGGATAATCTTTTTTTCTTGTCACTTGTTAAATAATGTGTTCCGCTGGCTAAGCTGGGAACAAAATAGGGGTCCGCGATCAAAAAAGTTTGGGAACCTCTGTCCTATAGACCATACAGGAGACCGTGATTACATTTTCCGTGATTATCGGCGAAACTGCCGATTATCTGTTTTAAAAAATCGGCAGAAGATTTTAACGAAATCCGCTGGCGTACTTTATGTCAGAAACCTATTCGCTGTTCTTGTTGCTCTTTAGGTAGAAAAGACAATCATGGTTTGAACAGCAAGCGAGTGGCCGATGTGTGGATGGATGACTACAAGAATCATTTCTACATTTTCAGACGCGATCTTCTGGTAAGAATACGTTTACAGTACTTTATGTGTCTTCAATTAAATATTAACAGCACAGGAACAATCTTACTAAGCCATTTTAAATCCAGTAATATGGCCGAGTAAATTTTTCTGTCTGTTCTTTCTTTATGTTTCTTTCATGGTTGTTTGGAACAGTCTGCCAGCAACATTGCGCTCCTCTGATTCACTGTTCTCTTTTAGAAAACAACTGAAGACATTCTTGTTTGTTTGATCCGGTTCGCAACTGACATTATTAGCGCATTTACTACTTTGCGAATATTTGCGCCATAGAAATGTTCGTATAATAATAATAATAATAATAATAATAATAATAATAATAATAATAATAATAATAATAATAATAATAATAATAATAATAATAATAATAATAATAATAATAATAATAATAATAATAATAATAATAATAATAATAATAATAATAATAATAATAGTTCTGGTTGCATTGTGCTCTGTTTTCTGCTTTTTTCGTTTTTTAGTTAATTTTTTTGCGCATTTGCTTTCTTTGGATGCAACAAGTTCGAAATAAAGATACAGGCCCACGGGTATTTTTACACCCCCTAACATTCCCCAACACCACCCCGCCCCCCATCTGAGACCGATACTCCTCCAACACCTTCCCAACCATGAGCCGTCATGGGATGACCTTTTTATTGCTTGTCAGACTTTTTCGGCAGGAGACCCCAGAATATACCGACACCCCCCCCCCAATTGATAATCCAAGAAATAACCCTGTACAGACCTATGCTGCAATATGTTCTGAAATCAGATCTAAGGACTGGATGAGATTCGGAACGTGCTGCTCAATTGTGGCGTATAGAAGCAATCACCAGGAAATATCTCTCTTTCCCTGCATATAAGTACCACATCAGTGGCGGCTCCAGGATTTGGCAAGTGGGGGGAACCATTGGGGTGGCAACTTCTAAGCATGGGGCCAACCATTTGTTGATAGGTATGCAGTAGTAAGTATAGGGTCCCAGCAGAGGGCCACTGGACAGTGGCGGCTCTAGGATTTGGCAAGTGGGGGGACCGTTGGGGTGGCAACTTCTAATCATGGGGGGGGCAACCATTTGTTGTTTAATGTATGTAGCATTAAGTATAGGGTCCCAACAGAGGGCCACTTGGGGACTACTGAAGAGCCAGGCATTCAATACGGGGCACGCCCCCCCCCCGGGGCACACCATGTGGAGCCGCCACTGTACCGCGCTGGTTTTAATACACCAATAAAAATCAACTGTTCGCAGTCATAATATACTGAATTGCTTTTTAAACCCCTTAACTGGGGATCTCGTGTATATATCCGTCCATTTTACATTGAGTTACAGTTAAATACACGGTTAAGGGGTTAACATTCATATATTATAAACGATATAAGAACGCGGATGCCGGTGATATATCGGAGAGATTGGCGTTACGTCAAAGACTCGATTGCAAGTCGTTCAAATGGTTCCTGGAAAACGTCTATCCAGAGAAATTCGCCTTCGACAGGAACGTATTGGCATATGGTCAGGTAGGCTGACTTTTGTCGACTATCTGTTTTAATGAAGACTACAGTATAGCTTCATTATATAGCGTACTAGCGGTTCGCTGGAATTTAGTACGTTATATCGGAGGCACGTTATAGGCCTATCCGATGCCATCCGATACGGTAATGCATCACAAGGAACAGTAGGCTAAAACTGTGGCGCGCTATAACCGAGTCTGTTATAGCGAAGTTCTACTGTAGAGATCTACAGGTGGACTTCGGTTCACTGCGTACCTTGAGATTTAGGATAAATTGCCGTCCGCTGGCAGGGATATTTTTACACCCCTTAACACCGCCCCAACACCCCCCCCCAATTTGAGGTCGACACCCCAAAAAATTTGGTAATGTGACAATGGTATGCATAAAAATGCATACTAATTAGCTCCGGACACCCCCCAATTTGAGGTAGACACCCCCCAAATTCACAATCTTAGAAATATCCCTGCCGCCGGTTTTCCCCCATAGGCTGCCTCACTGTTTTCCACTCCGACTGAGTTCTTATATAGATTTGATCATTTGTAGTTGAGCACCATCGATTGGTTCTTTAGCGAGCTAGACCTAGTGCTAAGCACAAGCACGGTTGCACGCGAGCGAATGACTGGGGATACATCCCCCACCCAGTGGCGGCTCTAGGATTTGGCAAGTGGGGGGCCGTTGGGGTGGCAACTTCTAATCATGGGGGGCCAACCATTTGTTGTTTAATGTATGTAGCATTAAGTATAGGGTCCCAAAAGGGGGGCCACTGGGGGGCCAGACACTCAATAGGGGCACGGGCCCCCCTGACCCCTCCGGTGGAGCCGCCACTGCACCCACCTGCCCAACAAAAATGCGTCTTCAATGGAAGATGATCGTCTAAACGGATTAGCTTTGATATATATCCATAAAGATATGGACATATCCATCGAAGACAATGTCATCGACAAATTCGCTTCCAGCAATAGAAAACTCGATTTTGCACTATGACTTTGTACAACCAGACTAAAATGGCCTTTATACATGGTCAATTCTGAACATTCATCATCATCATCATCATCATCATCATCATCATCATCCAGCTCCATGGGTGCTGTACCCGTAGGTGTCGACAGCCTGATTCGCAATTTGCCTCCATCTTTCTCGGTCCTGCGTTGCTCTGCATGGTTAAAGTAAAAAGTAAAGTAAAATCTCGTGTATTTCTATAGCGCCTTGGAAAGCATCACAACAGTAGCTGCTTATTCTTAGGCGCTATAGGTTAGTCAGCGTGTGCATCTCTGCGTTCCCCCAATCCACGATATATCATCCAGCCAGTGTTTATTCTAGCCCCTTGACATTGGGGAGATTTTGAAATGTTTGGGGGGGGGACAAGGTTTGAGTTTCCACACGTTTGGGGGGAAATTTCCATTCCACCAGCCAACATCTAAAAAAAATTTTGGGGGAATTTTCAAACTTTGGGGGGAAATTCCCTCTTAAGAAGGCCTAGAATAAACACTGCATCCAGCCATTCTCTTCTCGGTCTGTCTCTTCGATTTTCTCCAACCATTTTTCCTAGCATGATCTTCTTCGCCAGTCTGTATTGTCTTTTACTGTACATTGTCAATTCTGAACGTTATATTTTACGAAGGCTGGAACTGCCGTTTATTTTCTATCCAGGTGCGCAATCCATCGACTGGTTTCTGCCTGGATTTACTCACTGGAAACGAGAAGGAAGACATAGTAATCGGACTCTATCTGTGTCATCCTGTTACCGGCGGTTCGCAGGTACTATGCACTTCTCATTCGGCTTAGAAGCGGCCAAAAATAAGGACCATTGGCTCCAGCGCAGCCGGGGTCTGGAATAGGGTCACCAATCAGGGGCGTAGCCAGGAATTTGATATGGGGTATAAATTGGGGGTATATATTGTAATATATTAGATAATATACATGTATATTATATATGTTATACATGTGCATATGGTATATATACTGCATTATATATTTACTGATTTGGGAAGAAGAAGAAGAAGAAGAAGAAGAAGAAGAAGAAGAAGAAGAAGAAAGAAGAAGAAGAAGGAGGAGGAGGAGGAGGAGGTCAGGAGGAGAAGGAGGAGGAGAAGGAGAAGAAGAGGAAGAAGAAGAATAAGAAGAATAAGAAGAAGAAGAAGAGGAAGAAGAAGAAGAAGAAGAAGAAGAAGAAGAAGAAGAAGAAGAAGAAGAAGAAGAAGAAGAAGGAGGAGGAGGAGGAGGAGGTCAGGAGGAGAAGGAGGAGGAGAAGGAGAAGAAGAGGAAGAAGAAGAAGAATAAGAAGAAGAAGAAGAGGAAGAAGAAGAAGAAGAGGAAGAAGAAGAAGGAGGAGGAGGAGGAGGAGGAGAGAAGGAGGAGAAGGAGGAGGAGAAGGAGAAGAAGAGGAACGGAGGTATTTGGATAGGCAAGTGCAGAGTCTCTTGTACGCTTTTGACAGATATTTTCTCTCAGCAAAGAGAACGAGTTGAGACGCGAGGACAGTCGACTCTACGCCGCCAAGGAGCCCGGTCATCTAGTCTCACTGAAACACAACTGCCCTCAACCCGACCTCTGCAAATGGAAGCATGACAAGGTAATTTTCACGCATCCATCTCAATCTATATCTCTGTCTCTATCTCCAGATCTCAATCTCTATTGCTATCTGTCTCTGTCTCTATCTCTGTATCTATCTATCTATTTCTCTTGTTCACATGCGGCTCTAGGATTTGGCAAGTGGGGGGGCCGTTGGGGGGTGCAACTTCTAATCATGGGGGCCAACCATTTGTTGTTTAATGTATATAGCATTAAGTATAGGGTCCCAACTGGGGGCCACTGGGGGGCCAGGCTCTCAATAGGGGGCACGGGCCCCCCTGCCCCCCGGTGGAGCCGCCACTGCTCTTGTTTATGTGTGGTTGTTATTATAGCTTATAGGCCTATCTCACGCTTGGAAATATTACTTACTGACTTTCAGAATAACTAATAACTCTACTGAAGAAATTCGCAATTTGAATGGAAGACTAAATGAGAAAGTCAGAGGCAAAGGCCTACTGAACCACTCTAAACTCAATTTATTATCACTTATTATTATTATTATTATTATTATTAGTAGTAGTAGTAGTAGTAGCAGTAGTAGTAGCAGTAGCAGTAGCAGTAGCAGTAGCAGCAGCAGCAGTTGCAGCAGCAGCAGTAGTAGCAGAAGCAGCAGCAGCAGTAGCAGCAGCAGCAGCAGCAGCAGCAGCAGCAGCAGAAGCAGAAGCAGTAGCAGTAGCAGCAGCAGTAGTAATAGTAGTGGTGGTAGCAGCAGTAGCAGCACCAGTAGCAGCAGTAGTAGCAGCAGTAGTAGTAGTAGTAGTAGTAGTAGTAGTAGTAGTAGTAGTAGTAGTAGTAGTAGTAGAAGTAGCAGTGTTGTATGAAGTACTGAGTTTGAGTACTCAAGTAAAAGTACAAGTATTATGTCATTTTTACTTAAGTAAAAGTAAAAAGTACCTATAAAAATAGTTACTCAAGTAAAAGTAAAAAGTACTCCTCAAAAAGTTACTTTTAAGTAAAAAGTAAAAAAAGTACCGTGACAGACGGAATCATCAACAACTCCACATTATCATGCCAAATCACATTTTTATTACTACTTTTAAGCAACATGCAGAAACCTCAGCAGTCAACACGTACACATTTACACCATTAACTGCATTAGTATAAATGCTGGTTTCACAAAGCCGTAGCTAGGGGGCAGGGGCAAGCTGTCCCGGGCGCCGTCCTCGAAGGCGCAATTTGCACACTAAGTCCTTAATTTTTCATACCACTTTCCTCCGGCGTGAAAATAATGTTGATAAGTAAAAAAAGGTCATCACCGGTTTTCAGACTGTCACAGGTTAAAAATTTGTATGTTGTACGTTGCCGTGAAAACTCGGGTAAGCAAAAAAGGCCATCACCGGAATTTAGGGGCGCAGAATTTATACCTTGCCCCGGACGCTGACTGCTCTAACTGCGGCTCTGTGATTGCATGTAGGTCTAAGAAAGATCAAGTTTTCAAACAATCTGTCAGTCATGCATGTACGTTTGTTGGTCATTGTCAACCCTGTACGACTAAACACGGGAAGTTGTGAAGAATTAAACAGATACTCCAGTAAATGTATCGAAATTTGGCGATGAGAAATTTTACTTGTAACGAAACGTGAAAGACATAATGTAACGAAGTAAAAGTACTAATATTTGAATAAAAACTTACTTCGTTACAAGTAAAAAGTACTGGGTAAGTTGTGTACTTCGTTACAGTACGAAGTACTCAGAATTGTACTTAAGTATTGTAACGCGTTACTTTTACTTCGTTACCGCGCAACACTGAGAAGTAGTAGAAATAGTAGTAGTAGTAGTAGTAGTAGTAGTAGTAGTAGTAGTAGTATTAGTAGTAGTAGTAGTATCATCATCGTATTAAATTCTAACTGCATCTGTGCATTGTACAATGCTTTAGACCGTTGGTACGTTGGTGAACGTTGGAAGCGGCCTCTGTATGGACGTACACGTGACCGAACAGACGAGGAGCGTGGTTGTGACGGAGTGCCGCGGAACCGTCACTCAGCAATGGCAAATGGAACATTACCTATCATAGAAGAAGCAGCCGAGACGCAGAGAAAGAAGAAGAAGAGGCGAACGACTTTAATGCACAGCATCTGAGGAAACCTCTATGCCGGCGTTTAATAAGACAGTGCTTAATCTAGACACTCGACTCCGGGGGCAGTGTTTAACGTAGACTCCAGGACTCCGGGGGGGGGACTGACAAAGCCGGGGGAATTCTGCCAGGGGCCGCTGTTAGTCCATGTAGTATTCCAAAATTTTCGGGGGGAATTTGAAATTTCCGGGGGGAAAAAGGGCAATTTTCCCTCGGAAACGGCCTAGATTAAACACTGTCCTGGGGGACTGCAAGACCGGGGGAAGTCAGCTAGGGGGCTGCTGTTAGTGGATGTAGTATGCCAACATTTCCGGGGTGAATTTGGAATTTCTGGGGAAGGATAATCCCCCCCGGAAACGGCCTAGATTAAACCGGCCTGGTTCAAGAGACGATGTCTCGTATTTGTAATCTTGGCAACTTCTATTTGGCCTCTAGGATCGAGTTCCTGTCCCGATTTCTGAGAGACTTCCATACAATGGCGGCTCCACAGGGGGGGGGGTTCGGGGGAAGGGAGGAAGGCGAGCCTCCCATATTGAATGCCTGGACCTCAGGGGCCCCTGTTGGGACCTATACTTACTACTACATACCTATCAACAAATGGTTGCCCCATGCTTAGAAGTTGCCACCCTAAGGTCCCCCCTCCACTTGCTAAATCCTGGAGCCGCCACTGCTTCCATAGGGAAGGGAATCTTATAGGATTGGCCGCCACTTTTTCATCCAGATGTACGGCAATGCTGCTTGTCGATTTGTTCATTGTTTTAAATTGCAAGGGGAAAGGGACCTTGGGATTTGCCAGTCTTGAATGTGGCTTTAAAAATGCCACCCTCATCAGGATAAACTTTTCTCGTAAGTCTCCAGCAATATGGATGTAATTAAATGAATATTGTCGACCCGCTTCAACGTTAGACGATAATTAATCAAACATAAAAACTGAACTAGACATATATTAAAGATTTCCTGAGTGACTTTTGTTGATGAGTGCTAAATATGCCGCATATGTTTAATATCTCTTGTTGAGTTCATTGTTAAGCGCTTTTGTTATTATTATTATTATTATTATTATTATTATTATTATTATTATTATTATTATTATTATTATTATTGGTGCCCATGACAGCAGGGTCAACTGGTTTTCATTTACCGGTAACCAAAATTGAAAAGCCCATGCTACAATAAATTTTTAAGTTAACAAACCAGTAAACCACAAACACCGTTCTTGATTGTTATTTCCACATCAAATTCGAAATATTTGCCTGAAAGTCTGAAACCATGCACATATCATATACAACTGTCATACATCTGTAACCACGTTTTCAAATACACATCAATCAACTTGAATTGTTACAAAACTACGTATTCAAATCTACAAAGATCACAAATTTCACACAATAACACTAAAAATACTTTGCCTTCAACTAACACTTCCCCATGCACGATAAAATTTGACATTTTTCCAAATAACCGTATATAGGTTATGTCAATCACTTATACAAACCCAATCTGACATTTTAAAAATGACTGACCAAAATACTATACATCCAGCAGCAAGGCAGGCAGTATTTTTTAAAATATGTATACAGTATGCAAATTGGTTTTGTCCATAGTACATGCTACATACGATACTATATAGTACGTACCAGTGAATGTAATGAAATTATAAACACAACTGAGAACATAACGAATTTAAAAACACAAAAATTCACAAAAAAATTTTCCGCCTAAAAATCAAGGGGCCCAAGCCCCCCCCCCAATGACATTCATGGTCTTGGGTATACTAAAACACCCGGAATTGTATAACAAATAATGTAGGCCTACGAGAGTACACTTACAATAGTAGGGAGCATCCATATAGTACACATGCACTGAGGGGGGAAGAGGGGATTGGATTTAGGAGATTTTTTGCATGTACGGTGTGCAAACGGAGGGCGATTGAAAATATGCCTTTTTGCATACGTATTATATGGTACGAGCCCTCGTGACAAACACCTAATCAACTTCTATAGCACCACTTTGTGCACTTTAATGCATAGAACCATCGGCCAATGACACACCAAATCCAAGTTACACCAGATCCTGGATATCAATCAGGCCAGCCACCAGATGGCAGCCCATATCTTTTTCTAGTAAGTAAGTAAGGCGAGTTCAATGTCTTGTTGCTCCCTATCTGGTTTCCGGTCATGGTCTTGATCTCATGAATAATTTAGTATTATAGCAGCTTTCAATTCAACACATGCGCTTTTGTATCCGCGACAACTTCTATAGCACCGTAGCATAGCCAATGCCAAAGATGCTTTTATATTAACCCCTTAACTGGGGATCCCGGATATATCCGTCCATTTTACATTGAGTTACAGTTAAATACACGGTTAAGGGGTTAAGCCTTAATGCATCTTTCAAAATATTCCAATTAATGAAAAATTAAAATCAATAATGAACAATATTACCTAATTTCCTAATTCCTTCAAAAACCAAAGTTACTATTATTATTTAATAATATTAACAATAATAATAATAATACATTAAATTAGAATAAAGAAAATGTACAGAATAAACTGATGTCATCATCTCCATAACTGCACAACAGACTAGAATGGAATTTTTTTAACATTGAAACTTTACATCAAAGGAAACCATTGTTTGGATTGCTATTAGAAAACAACAGCGGTGGTTCCATGTGGGTGATGAGTGGGGATGCATCATCCCTATCAGACTTCCGGACTTACTTATTTTGCTTGTGAAAAATACTTTGGGGTAAAAGTTTAGTAAAACTAACTGCAAATGACCCTTTTTTGCTTGTCAACCTAAATTTTCAGTAAAAGTATAGTCAAACTAGGGAAAAAATAAAATTTTAAACAGTTATAATAAGAAAAGTATGAACACTAACTACTTCGTTATGACATATTCAGTGGGTCTGTAAATTTCATTTTCCTTCCATTTTTCCCTCTTTTCCGGCAAAGTTTATTGATTTTTTCCTCCTATTTTCATCCCCCTACCAACTTTCTATAAATTCATTTCACCTCCCCCCACCAAGAAATCCTGGAACCGCCAGTGGAAAACAAAACAGCTTTTCTGCATTTATAATTAAGTTACCTTAAAACAGAAATGATTATAATTATCAGCAAATGTCCACAAATAAGAAAACAAAATCATATCCCTTATATATCTCTCAAATATTTCACTCTTAAAACAAATACCAATAAGTACAATATAATGTATAATTAATTAGTGCACACTGACTAATTTCATATCGTCTCACAAACATTTGCTGTAATTGTCAATTGATACGGTAAGTGCGTATTTCTTGCAAAATGTATTAATTTAGGGCAAATTTAACTTAATTCATTGACAATAAATTGTCATTATTACCAGTGGCGGCTCCATAGAGGAGGCCCATGCCCCCCTACTGAATGCCTGCTCCCTCATAATGGCCCCCATACTTTAATGCACTCATTCTAAGCAAGCAACTAGATTAGTCCAGGTTTATGAAAAATAGTTGCCCCCATGCTTAAAAGTTGCTACCCCAGCGCCCTCCCCCACTTGCTAAATCCTGGAGTCGCCACTGATTGTTACACAGAATGGCAAACAACTTTGGTACATATTCTGTACAGTCATGAATAGTCCATTACAACATTACAACACTAGTTTACATAACATGATTTGACACATAATACAGCATTCAACAGTGGCATTAGATAGTACATATGCACTGAGGGGGTTGAAAATATGCCTTTATTTGCATATGTAATATATGGATGAGCCAATATTTGGCTATTGAATGGGGCCTTGGAAATCGCTAACCTCAGGAGCCAATCGATCACAGTTGATTAGTTATTAAGAAGTGGTCCAGTTTAAATACATTTAATTAAACAAACTAATATACTGTATTATGACAAGCGATTACAACAGTAATATATTGCAAGCATGCTCTTAGCATTATTTTATGTCCACTTACATGCACGTCAGGAAAAAGGTAAAGGTAGGTCCCATGCTCGAGTCCGAGCATTGAGTTCCCGCGCTTATCTCCGGTCTGGGCAATCAGCGACGTAGGTGGTATAAGCCATTAATCTGGGGTAGGTTGCCATTACTTTCCCCAGACCCGTGTTTTACTTCGCAGCTTAACGTTGCTCATTTTACCACTACCATCTAGCAAGTAAGCCCGAGTTGACCAGAGGGCTCAAGTGGGTATCGAACCCGCGACCCTCTGCGCTATCGTACAGTGTTACCATTCTGCTAACTTCCTGCCATGTCATAATTTCATATTAGCATAAAGTGTTTCAGTACATCTCAATTCTATTCAAATTCGACTTTGGAACAGCTATTTCTAACTATAACTATAACTATAACTACCCTACGCACTGTAACTACATTACAATTACGCATAGCTAGCACCCGAATGCACAGTATGGACGAGTCCAAGCTTATCTCTACTTTCTCAGTCTACCATATTCTAAAAAAGTATCAGTATGAATTTCAAAAGTTTTTTACTGTTAAGAAAATATTGCAGTTTGTACAGTACATTAATTTTCTTTCAATTCTACTTAAATTCCAATATGCCCAACAGTCATTGTAATTTCAAGGAAAATTTGCAAGACTTTTTTCAAACCGCATTCAGAAGTTGGCTACAAACAACAATGTACTTTGCCTCACGGGTACACATCTTACTTACTTATGACCATCTCCTCAAGCATTAATTCTGACCAGGTAAACACAGAAGAAACAAAAATCCAGTTACCACTACCATTACCATTACCATTATTATTATTATTATTATTATTATTATTATTATTATTATTATTATTATTATTATTAACCGGTAATGCAAATCTGCTCACAGACCAAGTGAGTCCATTATACTGAAGTCCTACTGTAGTTGTACTACACAGCCTTGAAAATCAAATTTACATGACCGAAAAAATTCACACACAACAACGTCCAGTCAAGAAGCCGTCAACCTTCCGAACCATTCGTAAAATTCGGCAGCGACGCGCCGGCCGCCGCATAACCGGCCGAAACGTTGGCCGCAAAGAAGTGCGCGGCGGCCCGCGACTGACGGGGTATCTTCTGCCGGCCGTGCTTGTGGGTCTGGTGCCTCAGTAGGTTCTGCTTATTACTAAACGACGTATTACACCCGGGAACGTCGCAGACGAACCGCGCCATTAGCCTCCAGAGGTCGTGCTGCGCCTCGGACGGTGCCGAACCGGCCGAACCGAAGCCATGCGGGAAAGAGGAGGAGGAGGTGGATTTTCTGGACGCTGCAAAGTCGCGCGACTGACTTGGAAATATCCGTCTCTGCGACGTTAAAGACTGAAGATTAAAGGCACAATATGTTATAATAATAAAATAAACTTAAATAAATAGTTTTAAATAAAATTTTAAACAGTTATAATAAGAAAAGTATGAACACTGACTACAGTAGAACTTCGTTATGACATATTCAGTGGGTCTGTAAAATTTAGTACATGTATATATGAGGTATGCTGTATCCAATATCATCCAATATGGTTATTATTATTATTATTATTATTATTATTATTATTATTATTATTATTATTATTATTATTTCAAGACAATTTCTCCTGCGCAGTAAACAAGGCAAAGGCCTACGACAAAAGGGCTTTGACATAATTCTAATGGCTACACATCACAAAGGACTGTACACCGTGCTATGCTATATCCGAGATTTACAGATTTTATAGACCACAAAAATATTAAAAATTGATACCCTGTATGAAACTGGACAAAGCAAGGACTAGTGCTACAGTAGGCTATAGATATGCAAAAATTCAGAAGAGTGATGAAACGAATTAAAACCACATATTCTTGTGTCCCCATCTTTGTTGTGTCAAACCGTACTAGAATTGTCAATATATTCTGTCTCAATTTTTTTCTAGAGCTTTCGAAATGTCACGAAAAATAATGAGCTATTTGAAACAATGATGAAGATAACATGAACTGATTAAAGTGGCATATCATACAAAATACTCTTAGAAAACCTAACAAAACAACATAAAATCAAAAAAAAGAACAAAAGGTAAATCTCTCATGATTTCTTTGGCAGTATAGTGAAAATCTGGTTAGGTCATAATCAATGATGATGACAAAGGTAATAAACGATACCTGGCTTGGTGAAAGTGGATGTACCAAATGTCTTGAATGAAGAGGTACCGCTCCAGGCTCGTGGCCTTCGGACGACAGCTGGTATTCTGCGGCATCCAACTTATGATCTGATTTAAAGCAGTTGAATTCTTGCGACTCTGGAAATAACGATGGAACGTTAGAGGAAACGGAAAACTCGTTGCGAACGTCCGTGTCGGCGGAATTAACCTCCGATTCAACTTTTATGCGCCCGTTTCCTATCGTCGCGCCGTTCCGTTCGACCTCCGGATCCGAATCGACAGCGGTGTCGCTGGAATCGTGAAGACTCGATGCGACGCTGCTATAGTTTCGAAAGGTTCCTTCTTCGCCGTCTTCCTTCGCGACGAACGGCTCCAAATTCGCCTCACGGCATATAATCGTTTCGGTCTCTTTCGCGGTGTCAGACTCCGAGCACTTTCCATCCGGCGCTGCAAGACCGCCGCATTCCTGGAAATCGCCAACTTCTACTCTTTCGATGCTATGATCGTCGTCGGTATTTCCCGAAAAAGGAAAACGGTGCGTCGGAGACTTCGCGTCGCTACACGGCAACGATCGAGAAGCAGAAGATGGCGTACATCCCGGCATACGACGCATATGCCTGGATTTCATTTTTCCCAGCCGGTTACTTCTCTGCACGACTGGTGTCATGTGGGAATAGTCTGTCAGCATGTTTCTCTGGTTCATCCTGCAAGTCAGTCTAGATGGAAGAGGTCCGGTTGTCATTTTGCAATCGTCTGTTCCGACGCTAGAGAATTCAACGTTCGCGTCATTGCTCGACGTATCAAAGGTTTCATTGATGTGAACAATGAACACTTCTGAACCGTCGATGGTGACACCGATGACGCCTTGGACTTTCAGTTCTTTCTCGTAGTTCAGACCATTACGACACATCAGCGAAATTGTATCCGTAAGAACCGTATGTATGCGCTCCTGGTCAGGTTTCATTTTTCTCTGATCTAAGATACAAAACATAAGCAGCAAGACGCTAATGCCATCGCACACAGCAGGTAAACTGACAAGATAAGCCAAATCTTAAGATATATCTCTTTGAGCTAACTGTACAATTCTTGTTCTTCTTCTTCAGGTGTTCTGTCCAAAGACAGGTTCCATACTCCAGCATCACCGCTCCTCTCTATCTTGCTTTTATCTTCAGGGTTGAATACTTGTTTTTGCCGTAGTGTCGAAAATCCACTCCAGCATCGATGTCCTTGGTCGCCCTTTCTGAGCTTTCCCTTTCATCTTTCCTTCTAGTATTTCTCTTAGTAGGTTTGATTCTTCTCTCAGAACATGGCCCATCTACTTCATCTGTCTAGTACGAATAGTGTTTATTAGGCTTTTATTCTTTTCTGTAAGTCAACATCTTGAGTAATCTGAGGAGTGCTATATAAATGGTAAAACCTATGATCAGATGTAACATGGAAAATGGCGACCATCAACAAAAAGTGCATAATATGAATTGCAGCCTAAAGCCACTATAAAATATCAGTAAAGTCCTTGCACCATATAAAAGCTAACTTATGAAATGAGGGAAACTGAAATCCAATAAGCAAAAGTTGAGTTGTTTTGTTTTAAATTTTACTCTAATATTAACGATTAGATGTAAAGGCATGTTTCGAAGCAGTAGCACTAAACATGGCAGTTTCACTGGTCTATTTTCAAATTTTTAAAGAAAATTAAAATTAGAAAATCGACTTTTACTTTTGCAATTTCATCTTCTCTTGCCTAATTTGGCTAGTGCAAAGAGTTCATCCAAATGACCAGGGCTTTATTGTGTATATATGCCGTAATTTGCATTAACAAGTCAGTTGCTATATCGTACAACAATATTAATGTTATTTCATCGTAGGTTAGGTTGCAAGTCATATTATTGCGATATTGGGCGCTGGCGGCCATTTTCCATGGTCTTCTTTCTTTCCTTCCGTCGTTCCCTATTGGGTTGGACAATGGGCCTGAATGAGTTCCTTCCACTTCTGTCTGTCCCTTGCTACCCTGGTAATTTGAATGAAGTTCATTTGCATTTCTTCTACAGCCTCTTTCAAGTTTTCTATCCATGTCTTCCTTGGTGTTTCTTGTCTCCTTTTCCCTTCAATATAGTTGTATAGTGCTTCCTTTGACAGCTTTTAATCCTTATTATTATTATTTCTAGACAATTTCTCCAGTGCAGTAAACAAGGCTAAGGCCTACGACAAAAGCGCTTTGACATAATTCTATTAATAAAATCCGATATTAAATAAGTGTGTCGCTTTCACTGTGTCAAGAATGGACTACTGTAACAGTGTCCTTAATTTATTAATTATTCCTTCATTCTTTCAGCATGACCAAACGGTCCAAACCATTTCCTTAAATTCTAAATTGTCTCCCAAAATCTTCTATGGTACATCCAATCTGAAGATTGATCCAAATGAACAATAAGACAATCACAGAGCGCGAGAGAGCATCGTGCATCTTCTTACTTATCTATCGTAAACAACCGGTCGGTCGTTTTAAAGCCCCTATCAGAAACAACCGAGATAAATATAACGCAGAAAACTAAATGCTTCAACGTTTTACCTTAAATTCTAAATTCGAGCACAAAATCTGACTAGCATTTATTTTGTTTACTGATTATTTCGTGATTTCCAAATCAAATATTTATTCTTAAAAGCCCAACTTGCAAACAAACGCCATTTTGCAAGAACAGGAACAATACCAAGTTACCAACAAAGAATATTTTAAAACTAGTTTTCAAAAACTATTATCATTTCTGTTATTACTTCAACTACTATTCTATGACTATTAACGCTAACTATTATTCTGTTATTCCAACATAGCATTTGAAGAACTCAGAAAACTGCCAGCAAGAGACAAAATATCTTAATTGACTGTCAGAAAAGCCCTGCACTATTCTGTTATGCAGGTTTCTAACACAACTGCTTTCAGTAAAATTTTGAACATTGAAACTCACTAAATATTGGGAGCTAACTGTGGGTAAGCACTGGGTAAACTTTGTAAGATCTACAGTTGCACCTACAAGATGTTGGTTTCAGTAACTATTGGCTCAAATAGCCACATAAAACACAGGATCAGAAGGTCTGCTGCTCCTCCACTCCCACTATGATTGGAATTGACCTAGTCTTTGTGGTATACATTTGGAGTACCATCGAATGTTACCTATGAGTATCAGAATTGGTACTATGGAAGTTCATAATCTTATACCTTAAACAGCATGTAAAGCTATGGTCATCACTGAATACATATTTGCTGTCTGTGTTAGAATTCTGGAAGCAAAATACTGGTAGTGCCACAAAAATGAACTAACAGAGTTGAAGTTTAGCAAAGGAATTACTCAAGAAAATCCAGTACATTTCCTGCTATGATTGCTCATTTTAGCAAGCCTTGGATATTAACATACTGTACATTATCAGTGCTTGCTTTGCCAGGTGCTAGCTCCTACCAGTTGAAGCCCAAAGCAAAAAACTTTTGTAGCCTTTTTCTGGAGACGGAAAACTGGATGAGTGAGATATTATCTTACTCACACTGCTCTTTGCAATCAAGCATTTGCTGAGACTGAAAACACCACAAGCCCTTATTAGATGCATAAGGTCAGTTCAATGTTATTCTGAGCATCAATTAGTTCAAACTCAATGAGATTAACCCTTACACCACCGTAACTGAGTAAACTCGGTAAAATTGCATTATACTGGTCAAAGTAATAGGTGGTTTAAGGGTAAGCGGAATTTGAAGCCAAACAATAAAACCATGAACAACTCAAGAATTGCTTTAAAATAACTTTTATAGCTCAAGTATACATATATCTATATGGTGATCAAACTACAATTTGCAATAATAAGCATATGCACAAAATTTCACAAAAATCATTTATCTAGAGCGTTCAAGCCTTGCAAGAGATCCTAACAATACTCCTAATCATTTTTGATAATATGTTCTTCATGACCTGCTCCATCATATTCATTACATTACATTATATTACAGAAAAATGTAAACAAACATGCTGCCAGACCGATATAAAATATGTTATTGGCAATATGAAAAACCAAATAAAGTCAGCCAGTCAGTCAATTCCTATCATCAGTTTTAAAATGGTAACTAGTACACAAATGATTTAAACACTGTAAATAGCTATTCTTAGAGTACATTTTAATTCATACAAGCCTACTTGATACCTGTGAGACAGTTATTACTTAAATTATCTTAATTAAAGCAGAAATTGAATGGGAATAAATTTTCTATCTGGTTATCCAATCACTTCATGATAAACGGAGCATAAAAGTGTACAAATCAACAATTTCATGAATTAAATTTCTGGCAGCTAATATTATTTTTGGCCAGCATTGTTCATAGCATACACTAACGAATCAGAACATTGTGAAACAGCAAGTGCAGATATCAACAGCAGTCAAAGAAACGAAAAATCAGAAATTCAAAAACTGATTTTGAAATTTATTATTATTTATACGTTAGGGCGCAGACGTAAACTTGGAAGAAAAATGTGGATGGTCAAACCCTTATAACTTCCCCCTTCCCTAGCCTAGCCTCTTAAAAAGTTGGGGGTCTAGCAAAGTGGCCCAACAGAAGTTTACACCTATGTAAATGGGTAAATATGTAAAATGTGCTACACTAATTCTGTACAGTGCAAAATCTCACACAATCCATTACTTAGCATAAGACTTTAAGTATATGCTGGCAAACATCGTACAATTTCAAGTAATAGCAAAAAGTCCTGAGTAGTAATATTGTACCTGTCTAAATTATTACTTTACATCAGGTAATGGCACAGGTATATCAAGCACTCCTAAAAAGCCCCAAAGGGGATGGCAGGGTTCTTGTCAAATAATAATCACACCCCCAAAAATTTGGTCTTGAGGAAATACAAATTTCACTTGTAATACGCTCCCTTTGAAATTTATCCTTTTTTTAAAGTTGAAAATGGCTAAAAATCCCCTCAGCAATTTTCTCGTCACAGAACACCTTAACACAGGGTGTCAAACTCATTTCATATCGCGGGCCACATAAAAGTCTTTGTGGTTGTCACGCAGGGCCGGATTAAGGTCCGAGTGGGCCTGGGGCTGAAAAGCGAAAAAGGTCGTCGCTTCCATGATTTGAAAATTGCCCCTTGCAAAATTTCCCGCCGCCTTCACAGAAAATCTCTGACAAGCAAAAAAAGTCGCTTGAAAAACGGTGTGTCTATTTTTTACGGTGGGCCTGGGGCTTCATCCCTCTCAGCCCCCTGTTGTCACGGGCCGGATTTGTTCATAACATTAACGCGGATTACGGTAGGCCTATTGCACAAACAGCACATAAGAAATTTACTGATAACTAACTTTTAGTATTCCATTTTTGTGATACTGTTAATGAAAATTAAAAGTACTTTTTAATTACCAGTGCAATACATCCTTGTTAAACTTTACATTTTGTAGTAAAAATTATTTATTATTGTTGATTTTTATATATTATGTACTTTTTGAACATGTCTTAAATAAAGTTGCTTTGCTCAAACATTAAGTTTTTTTCTTGTATTCAGCCACATACATGCGGGCCGGATGAAAAGCTTATACGGCCCATATCCGGCCCGCGGGTCATATGTTTGACACCCCTGCCTTAACATGAAAAGGTAAAAGCGAGCAATCATACCAAATATCACAATACAAATACATCAGCAATTCAGCATATACATGTACGCATATACATCATACATGTGCAAATCGCACAGGCTTCGTGTAACATCATAAACACAGCAAGAAAAGATACAATTCAGGAACAATAAAAAACAAATAAAAGCACTGCACGATGATGTATCTCTAACTATCTATTTCAGTAGAAATACCACACACCCAGCAATTAGACCTAATTTTGATTTCTTAAGGACTGCTTTACCAGTACACACAGATATCATTATCAGATAATATTCAAAAGAACAATTTTGCAGCAACAACAAAATGAAGACAACGAGGGTAACTTGATGCATGGCACACACATAAGGGCTGCTCCCAAGACCTAACGCCTGCAGGGCAGGTTTAATCTAGGCCGTTTCCGGGGGGGATTGCCCTTCCCCCCGGAAATTTCATATTCCGCCCAGAAATTTTGGCATACTATATCAACTAACTGCAGCCCCCTAGCAGAATTCCCCCCGGCTTTGTCAGTTCCCCCCCCAGAGTCTTAGATTAAACACTGCTGCAGGTGATCCGAGAGGTTAGCGCCCTCGATTGTTCACGGCCTCGGCCGAAAGAGGGTGGCTCCAGCCTTTCCTTCCACGCCCAATATATCCGCCTAAACCCCGGTCAACTGGATGAACACACCCTAGCGGGAACAACCGAAAAGTTTCTGCCACACCTGAGGTTTCTAACCCCACACCTCAACGGGCAGTACAGCTCATAAGCCAGTGGACAACTGGCATAGAGTTCTTGAGATAGAAAATGCACGGTAAAGTAATTGCATGCTTAGTCTTGCATAACAGACAATAACAATGTTGGTACCTAGCATTAAAATCCTACGTATATTGACCAAGACTTGTATATATTTTCAGTATCTGAAGCAAAACACAGACAAATTAACAAGATATACATAGCAGATACAATGGCCTCTTACTTGCATACAATACAATATAGCAGAACCTTAAAAAACACGTCTTCAACACGATAATAATAACAAGAAAAACAATAATAAATGGCTGACTCATTATATACTCACAGACCATTTTACACACAGGGTGGTGCAAAAAAACCGGACTAGTCACATCTAGGTTTTCATCTAATAAAGTCCGTTTTTTTCCGCCACCCTGTAGAATTATAACAAGACATTTGCAGTCGAAGTTGAATTCAAACAAATACACATTCCCACTTTGAACCAATGTTTAGTCTCACATTTACTATCATCTGTTGTTAGTAAGTAAGTAAACACGCATGGAAAAACTCCAAGATCTAGGTACCTCAACTCAGTGGCGGCTCCACCGGGGGGGCCAGGGGGCCCGTGCCCCCCCCCCCCTATTGAGAGCCTGGCCCCCCCCCAGTTGGGACCCTATACTTAATGCTACATACATTAAACAACAAATGGTTGGCCCCCATGATTAGAAGTTGCCCCCCCAACGGCCCCCCACTTGCCAAATCCTAGAGCCGCCACTGCCTCAACTTGAAAGTTTTATAGGCTCAATTTTTGTCATTTTACACATCCTCAAACGGTTAAGGGTAGAATTCTGATAAAATAACAGCAACAAAAGAGCTAAATGACACTGGTTTTGCTTTTACCAAAAAAAAACAAACAAACAATATATCTCAAACCATGTCTCATCTGAAAACAGACATAGATTTTGTCAGTTTCTAGCAAAAATATACAAAAAGTTCGTTGAAAAATATCTGCACAGCAGTATACAGATTTCATTGAAAGCAATACAGGGTGGCGCAAAAAAAACCGGACTAGTCACATTTAGGTTTGCATGTAATATATAGTCCGGGTTTTTTTGCACCACCGTACAGTAACAATTTACCAATAGGAAATCTTTAATATCATGAAAACAATAAGCCGATTAATTATTAAAACAGCAAGTTCAATTAACGCAGGCGGCCCAAAACAGCGACAGGAAGTTCCATCAATCAAGCAATGTCCAACGCGGCCGATTCGTTCCGATAATTTTCCTCGTATCATGTTTTTCCGTTGTGGTTCGGGCGAACGGCGTTGCTGATGATTTTTATATTCGGTTCGACGGAAAATTTCGCGCCGCCCGAATGCCTAGACCACACAAGTAAGTAAAACCTCGTGAATTTATATAGCGCTTTTAAAAGCAGTCATTCTTAGGCTGAAAGTCTGAAATTTCCTTCTATTTTTATTTTTAAATTGACTCTTCTTCAATAATCTATTTCTTTTCTTCTTTCCCGCTACTCCGCTGCACCCGAAAAAAGTAACGCGGACCAACCGTGATTTGTGGCCGGCGTGGCCATTAGTAAGTGGCCCACAGTCGTCCTGACTCGACGGACCGAGAATTCGAAGGCGTGCTTCTGCATAGGCCGCCTCTCGCTCCTCCAGGGTCTTAATACGAGGATTTGGACCAGTGCCGAGCCTAAAATCGAATACAACCTCTAAAAACAAAAGAATATCATGGCAGGCCCAAATAATTTGCTTGAAATACATTTGTCTGCTGCGGAGCATGGACAATCTCAATCGTATAACAGTTCTATAAGCATCTAATTAGCAAAATCTGAATTACCTAGAATAAAATATCTAAGAATAAGCAGCTATGGTTGTACTACTTTCGAAAGTGCTATAAAAATTCACAAGATCTTGCTTACTTACTTACTTACTTACTTACTTACTTACTTACTACCATGCCAGTCTTTGTAGAGCAAGCATTATAGCCAAGGTTACTCAACGTCCTGCAATTAACCTTTTCGCTCCACAAGGACTCTATTTCGGCTTCATAACCTAATAGTTATATGGACCGTCAGCGCCAAAGGGTTAATTTGGCGCGACTTACCGATTCGGTGCTTCTACTAGGCATGGATCCGAATTTGGCTGACGTTTCAGAATTTTGATTGGTTGGAACGCAGCAGAGTTCTTTTTCATCGCATCTTTACCTTCCATTTTGCAACAGCTTCAAAATACACACACACACATTTATTCACCTCTAACTAACCGTCGCCCAAATTAACGCACAAAACAAACATTTTTACAAGCAGCAGGGATGCAGTGGGGATAGAATTTGTCAGAATGATTTTCACATGGGGCTATATAGATAGAAAAAGGCGGGGTTTGAGAGATTTAGGCGTAGGGGTCATCTTCCATTTCTGTTTTTAGTTCTTCTTGCTGGTTTTGATGGTGTGGACTTGATGTTGTACTTTTATTTTATACGTTTATTAAAATATTCGATATAATCCAGTTGAGTGTGCTTCAGTGATTCTGTAGTTAGTCAAACTCTCACAGAATTCTTGCCTCGCAGTCGGAGGGTAGCGGGTTCGAATCTGACACTAGCCACTGCGCAGTGACCTTGGGCAAGCTGTTCGTCCCTGACTTGCTCTGCACTTTGAAAGTAGTTGCTGATGACCAAACATGAAAGTGCAGTGATAGTGATATTTGTGTGTAAAGTTTATTTCCACAACATTGTCCATTTTACATAATATTACTGACAGGGCTGGGGGACTAGCCCATGCTGGGCCCCACAGAATAAATATTTTCAGGCCTCCAAGATAAGAGAATGTAACAGTAAATACAATAAACAGTAAATGTAACAGTAAATACAGTACATATACAGTAAATGTAACAGCAAATACAGTAAATGTAACAGCAAATACAGTAAATGTAACAGCAAATACAGTAAATGTAACAGCAAATACAGTAAATGTAACAGTAAATAAAAAAATCCCCTTTGGGTCGGCCCCTGTGACCACCACCCACCCACCCCACATATGAGGACTATGTGGGTGTTTGGTGCCAGTCTTGAATACTAAAATCAACAATGATTTACCCACATTTTAAAGTCTTACAGTAAGGTAAGCCATTTAGAAATTTCAAATCTCAAATGTACTTTAACCAGGTTGAACTTGATTCTTAGCCATGGATTCCAATCAAAAATATTTTAAAATAATTTCATTCAGTAACTGAAATTAGATGTTTACCATGCAAAGGTACTTACCAGGTACAGGTTCCTCAAGTTCAAATAAATCCAATAATTCAGGTGTCTTGTCAGGTATTCAAGACAACCTAAAAACCACAACTGCAGCTCAAAACACAATAATAGTTTAAATCTGCATTCTACAGGGTGTCTCTGAAAAAATACCCCAGTACAAAGATATATTTATAAATTTTTAAGAAATCATAGTTTTTCTGCTGGGGTATTTTTTTCAGAGACACCCTGTATGTAATGCTGAGCACATCAGAAGCAACAAGCAATAATGATAAGGCCAATATAGCTAGTTAGTCTCAAAAGCACTTTATGCTATAGGCATAAAGATAATGTAATAGGCCCTATATACTGCGCATGTTGTACATGTACAATTGTAGAACTGAGTTTTTCGGTTCAAATTTTAAAAATTTATATCTCGTAAACTGTACAACTGATTTTTGTTAAAATTTGCATATTTTGTGTACGATGGATGATATTTAATGTTAAATTTAATATTTAATGCTCTAAGCATTATAGGATCCATCAATACAATTAGTCAAGCAATATATAGCATCAAAAGGGTGAATGCCATGTCTAATGTCCAAAGAAAACAGCACCAAATACAATATTGTCACCCCAACAACAATGGACAAGGGTTAGGGTCAGAGTAAGGAGATAATCCCTTAACTGGGGATCCCGGATATATCCGTCCATTTTATATTGAGTTACAGTTAAATACACGGTTAAGGGGTTAAGATTATGATTAGCTTTGTTATTCTATTCTATTCTACTTGACAACATTTATGTAGCGCTATAGCATGGCTAAGGCCAAAGACAAGAGCGTTTTCAAAAAGGCACTCATACGATATACAAAATAAATGTGTTTTAAGGTCTGATGAGAACGACTCGAAGTTGGTTGTCATGGTCATTGAATCTGTGAGTGCGTTCCAAAGGAGAGGGTTGCCCCGGGTCACGAATCTTTCTCCAAGCTTCACGGTCTTGGACAGAGGGGTGGGGGTGGGGGTGTAGAGGCGAGATCGTTTCCTGGAACGAAGCCGTTTGCGAGAGTCTGTCATCACCGGCATGTGTATCAACTCCAAAAGATATTCCGGACAGAAAGGGTCATACAAGGCTCAGAAGGTCAGCGAGCAGCGTTTAATATACGATACGCTCTGGGATCTTGAGCCAATGGAGCTTATCCCTCAACGGGGTAACATGTTAGATAACCCCAACCCATAGCCCTAGTCCAACTTGACTCTTTAGACTCGACATCGTTTCAATGCAACGCCCTACTGTACCTTGGCTACATTACAAAATGAAGACAGCTTTCAGAACGATTTTTGTCCAGCAATAAATCCTTAGTACTGTTAAATTCAGTGTTATATCGCATCCATTCGGCTACTTCAACTGTAGACTAAGCGCCTACGAATAAGCAGCTACTACGGTAACTACTGGCGCAATATAAATTCACGAGATTTTATTTAATTAACCTACGTATGTTTCGCCTATTCCAAAACTACCCAATACATGTCATTTGATAACAATAATAGATGCTAAAAATCAGTTTAAAATTACACAAAAAGGAAGAGTTTCAGAAGATATAGCTTCGCCTTCGATGGGCCATCGGAGAGTCACAGACCAAGACAGAGCTCTGACTTCATGTACACCGCCTATTCGATCAAGCAGGAACTTCGGGAAGTCGCCGTCCTCGTCCACTTCTCTCGCCAAAATCTAATTAAGACGACATTTGGCGATAAATGCGCTAAATAAACGAACGATCGGAGAAGCGTTCGATCGAAAATATAGTCTATTTTTCGCCGAAAATATCGAAAAACTAAAACAATCCGTCAAAGTCCGCCATTGCTCGCCATGATTAGGCTATTAATAGAAGTCAATGGGCTGAGGGTATCGATTACTCTACTCTTGTGTTGAGTTATCGATTAAAGTCATCGATTAATTGTTTACTCTTGTAATCGATTAGTCGAGGCAGAGAGTAGACTCTCTGGTCGAGGTCGGTAATTGAATGTTAAGGTAAGACAGTAAGTAAAATGTTGCGAATTTATATAGTATTCTGAAAGTAGTAGTAAAGCAGTAGCTAGTTATTCTTGGACATTTAATCCATTGGTCCAAGTCTTTTGCTGACCCAAATGATGATGACTCGCATTAATAGCGATGACGATGATGAATCATGATGATCAGCAACAGCATGAATCATCATCATCATCGTGAAAATTTGCGCATCAAAAAGTAAATGAAATTAACAAAGATATTTCATGAACTTATTCTGTGTACTGTACTGCAACATACCATTCTTTGTAAGATTATTGTAATATAAATATTGTTGTATTGTGCAGCAGCCTATGTGCAGTTCTACAACTTTTCGCTGCTGAACCGACCATTTCCTAACTTTGCCTCGATAAAGCATAGCGAAGGACTTTTTCAATCGGGGTTTTCCATAATTCTTCCAAGGGTTTTTCGCTAAAAATTCGAAATAAAGTCCTCTTTCGTTTATTACGTTTATTTAATGGCGTGCCGCGCGTCGAATAAATCCCTCTATCAGTCCTCGCTTTATGCTGCCTTGTTGACAGCTTCGTTGGTCATAAGTCATAACCTTTGACCTTTGACGCTTTGTCGGGTCAAACTTGGTGTCAACTCATCCGGAGAGCGAACTTTTGGCATTTTTATGATTCATTTCATATAACTCTGTTATAACGTGTATGTACACATTGTGTTCCAATCCAGATGGCGCCATTTTAGAAAGCAATATAACTTCGACAGATTTTATTCGAAATTAATAAAAATTTATCCACATTAAATATCATCCATCTTACACAAAATATGCAAATTTCAACAAAATCAGTCGTACAGTTTACGAGATATAAATTTTTAAAATTTGAACCGAAAAACTCAGTTCTACAATTGTACATGTACAGGGCCTATTACATTATCTTTATATTTGATTATGAAATGTCGCTACAGGACTCGCCCTAAGGAGCAGTGGCGGCTCCACCGGGAGGGCCAGGGGGGCCCGTGCCCCCTATTGAGTGCCTGCCCCCCCAGTGGCCTCCCCAGTTGGGACCCTATACTTAATGCTACATACATTAAACAACAAATGGTTGGCCCCCATGATTAGAAGTTGCCACCCCAACGCCCCCTCCACTTGCCAAATCCTAGAGCCGCCACTGCCCTAAGGAGCAAATCGTTCGGAGATTTTGGGGTTTCTGCCGAACCGACGCCCTAAGTAGATGCGTGAAGGGTCTCCAGCCCACCCCCATCCACCCACTCACCCACCCCCCGGTGACGGCGACAAATTCCGTCCCACGCTCGGCACCGGAGGCAGCCGCGCGACGACCCGCTCTTAATGACGATCCGTCTGACCGTCAGGACCGAGGGACAGACGTCCGGCGTCACGTGACGCCAGGGTGACGGCTCCGTTGTCAAAGCGCAGGAAGATTTTCGAAAGACTTTCCCTCCCTCTCTTCCTCCCTCCCCCCCGCCACCCACACCATCCGGGCGGGAGCCGGATCATCGACGGGACAATGTCTGCAGGCGTCGATGTTTTTGCGTTGTTGTTCAGGAGGAGGAGGAGGAGGAGGAGGAGGAGGAGGAGGAGGAGGAGGAGCAGAAGGAGGAAGAGGAGGAGGAGGAGGAGACAGAAGAGAGGAGAGAGAGAGACAGACAGACAGACAGAAACAAAGACAGAAACAAAGACAGAGGGAAGAGAGGAAGAGAGAGACATACAGACAATACAGAAACTGGGAGATAGAGAAGAGATACAGACAGAGACAGGGGAGAGACAGAGATACAGAGAGAAAGACAGACACAGACAGAGACAGAAGAAGACGGAGAGAAAGAAAGAAAGAAAGAAAGAGAGTTTGTCAAAGAGGGCGTCCCTAGGACAATCGACTAGACTCCAAAGAGAGAGAGACAGAGAGAGAGAGAGAGAGAGAGAGAGAGAGAGAGAGAGAGAGAGAGAGAGAGAGAGAGAGAGAGAGAGAGAGAGAGCGGTGTTTGGCGGAGATCTTTCGTTTTGATTTTCAAATAGGTCGCCAGAGATGAAACTGTGTTTTTCGTGCTTAGACTGAATGGACGATTATCCTTGTCGACGGAGGAAGGTGTAATGAGTGGGGGGGGGGGTAGGGCGCGGACGAGGGAAAGAGGGGAAGGGGTCTATCTCGGTGGACGCAGCGGAGTCGTTTCGTCTGTTCGGGGAACGTTTGTTCCGGAGAGGGACGTCACGTGACCTATCGTCGTCGTCTCACGACGTGTCCGCTCAGACAGACAGACAGACACACACACACACAGAGAGACACGCACAAGACACACATGCACAGACAACCACAGACAGATAGAAACAGATAGATGGACATATAGAGATAGACAGACAGACAGACAGACAGGCAGAGGGAGGGAGAGATTTCTATATAATTTTATTTATTTACTTATTTTATTTTATTTACTTTTCAAATTGTATTTACTTATATATATATACATATATATATATATATGTATATATATATAAGTAAGTATGTAAAACGAAATTTCTGTCTGTCTGACTGTTTGGCTTTTCGTGCTCTCTCTCTCTCTCTAAATAAATAAATAAATAAATAAATAAATAAATAAATTAATTAATTAATTAATACATATAAATATAAATATAAATATAAATATAAATATAAATATAAATATAAATATAAATATAAATATAAATATAAATATAAATATAAATATAAATATAAATATAAATATAAATATAAATATAAATATAAATATAAAATAAATATATACTTACTGCTGAAGCAACTGTCCAGCAGTTCATCGTCCGACACTTTGACCCGTCTCAGCGCCATTAAAATCAATGTATCTTCAGCTTCTGTCGTCTGCTGCTGCGTCTTGTAAGGCAGCAGACGATCTTCGCGCCAGCTCCTTATCCTCCTCCTCCTCCTCTCCTCCTCCTCCTCCCCCCCCTCCTCCTCTTGCGACAGTGACGAGCACCTATATAAATATAGGTTGGCAAAGGTAGCGCATGAGACGCTGGCGCCGTAAAACGATAGGTAAAAACGTCTTTGATTTTGTCTATAGGTCTATTCAATTCATATACATGTTGCGTTATACCGTTTAGTTCCCAATGCGCTACATAAAGCTGTGAAAAGTTCAGCCTCGTTTCGAAGATCTGTTGTCCTCGAAATGAAAAAGGTAAAAACACTTTCAGTTCATGTATTTGTTAGCGGCATTAGGCCAGTGGCGTAGCGACAGGGGGTATATCGGTATATATACCCCCAAATCAGTCTACCTTAAAGTTTTTATGTGATTTATATGTTGTTATATGTAGTTTATATGGGTTTATACCCCCCTCAACATTTATACCTTCCCAAATCAAATTCCTGGCTACGCCCCTGCATTAGGCTCCTATATTTCAAAACCCTGCTTATAACTGTTTATATAGATTTGTCTATTTAGCTTGTAGCAGTGATTTTACTTATAATCTTTACTTATAATTATAGACCGACCGCCGACAGCTAGGCTACCTTTGCATGTACAATAGGCCTACAACTCACGTCTAAATCAAATCGATTAGATTTTTACATATCTATGCAACCTTCTATTCAACAGGCCTTCATTTGGCGTCTCTCACGCAGCGAATTAATTATAAAACTTATTTTTGATGTCTATAAGACCTGTTGTATAATGAACCAGATATCTTAATACGCGGCTCTTCCCTCGATCGCCCTATACGAGACATTCCACAAGATATTCGGAAGGAATTTCATTTAGTTTATGTCCCTCGTTCTCGCACAGTCATTGGCGTAAGTGTGCAGTATATGAAATGGCTGGGGGTGCTCTATTTCGAACCCTGTAGATAGAAATTGATAATGATATTACTGATTATTCTTGCCAAATTTAAAGCAGTGAAGATGGAACAAGAGGAAAATTTGGTTTTCCGCTGATAATTTCTCTTCAAATGACGTTCTAGTGGCGCTATATAAAAAAATTACTTTACACTAGATCTGCAGAACGAATGAAATAGCATTGCATAGCCTACGGCACCAACATTAGGTCCTATAGCAATAAGTATATAACTATATGGCTATATGACTATTAATTTAACTATAGCAAGTGGCGACGCCAGACATTTGAAAGTGGGTGGTGGTGGTGGTGGTGGTGGGGGTTATGGCAAACACCTTGAGGGGTCTGGGGGCAGAGCCCCAGTGGGGTCCAGAGGACATGCTCCTGGTCAAAGCCCCCTGAAGCTGAACAACTTTTACTTTTTTCGTTAGCATTACTATTCCATGCGCAATGAGTGCATTGAATAACTTTTAAACAATATTTTTATCTATCCGATAAAATTTCTTGCAAACAGTGAAATGACGTCTCTGGTGCCCCCATACAAAATCTAAACACGCCACTGCCTATAATGCAATATTTTTATCTATCCGATAAAATTTCCAAACAGTGAAATGACGTCTCTCTGACCAAAAAATTCTAAACACGCCACTGCCTATAACTTTTAAGCAATATTTTTATCTATCCGATAAAATTTCTTGCAAATAGTGACATGGAGGCCATGGCGGGTCCCAGTCCGTCCGACGCACGACTGCTTGTTATATAGATACTGTATATAGAGAACGCTTGCTACTTAGACTAGTAGAGCCGATCCTCAATCATCCCCTACCCCCACACAAAAACTTATTTGCATTTTTGCACGAATCTCACGGGTGGCCCGGATGGCAAGTGGGGGTGTTCAAACCTCCCCCAACCCCCCAATCCCCTCGTGGCCTCGCTACTGACTATGACCATAATAATATATACTGTAACTATATGTCTATATAAGAGACGATTTAAGAGCGCTCAAAAGCTATATTTGGTCATTGCATATTACGATGGGTGGGGTCGGGTCGGGTGAAGAAACCCTATTGCCTGTGGCGGCTCCAGGATTTGGCTAGTGGGGGGCGTTGGGGTGGCAACTTCTTAGCATGGAGGGCCAACCATTTGTTGATATATGTAGTAGTAAGTATAGGGTCCCAACAGGGAGGGTCACTGGAGGCCAGGAAATCAATAGGTGGCACGGAGTCCCCCAGGGCCCCCTGTGGAGCCGCCACTGCCGATTGCTTTCGTGGGTTGGGTCTAGATAATTATGGGGTTGGTCAACGTAGGTTGGGTTGTAAAAAAATGGACCCATGTCCGTACCTTAACTATATAACTATAAATATGACTATATGGTTATAAGATTCAATGTGATTGTAATGTGTAATGTGCTATTGCATATAATTATATAGATACACTGTACATGATACGATATTCAGCACTTTATGGTACAGTAAAACCTCGTTATAACGGACTCGGTTATAACGCATCCTCGGTTATAACGCATCGCAATGTACGATCCCATTAGAAGCGCTACCGTATTGGATGGTACTGGATATAACGTGCCTCGGACATTATAGCCTACGTATTAAACGTTGCAGACCCGCTAAGAACGTTATAACGAAGTTCAACTGTAGTTTCAATAAGCGCGTTCATAGAAATGTCTATCGAAAAACTCGAATCATTAGCGTTACTCTTCTTCGACGACAACGTTGAGAAGGAATTCTAAGAAGATAATAACACTCTTCGAAACAACACACTCACTCTGTCCCTCGCTCTGTCTATATCTCTGTTTGACTATCTGCTTGGCTGTCTCTCTCTATCTGTCTCTGTCAGTCTGTCTGGCTGGCTGGCTGTCTGTCTGTCTGTCTGTCTGTCTGTCTGTCTGTCTCAAGTCCTCTCTTTCTCTTCTTCTTTATATCTCTTTTCTCTCTCTCTCTCCTCTATCTCGTTCTCTCTATCTTCCTCTCTATGTCTCTGTCTCTCCCGCCCTCTTTCACTATCTGTCTGTCTGTCTGTCTCTATCTTAATTTCTCTCTTTTTTCTGTCTCTGTGTTTGTCTGTCTGTCTGTCTGTCTCTTTCTCTCCCTCAGTCTATCTCGTTCTCTATTTTTCTCTCTCTATGTCTCTGTCTCTGTCTCTGTCTCTGTCTCTTTCTCTTTTTCTGTATGTCTGTATGGCTCTGTCTGTCGGCCTCTCTCTCTTTCTCTTTTTCTCTGTCTCTGTATCTCTCTCTCTCTCTCTCTCTCTCTCTCTCTCTCTCTCTCTATATATATATATATATATATATATATATATATATATATATATATATATATATATATATATGGCTCTGTCTGTCTCTCTCTCATTTTCTCTGCCTCTGTCTCTGTCAGTATGGCTTTGTCTGACTGTGTGTCCCTCTCTTTCTCTTCTTTCTATGTCTCTGTCTGTATGGCTCTGTCTGTCTGTCTGTCTGTCTCTCTCCCTCTCCCTCCCTCCGATAGAGTGACAGTGTGGCCGACAGCGTCTTCTGTGTTTCTTTGGCGCCGTTAAGAAGAACACATCATCGTATGCTGGGTGATCTTCTCCTAGCGAAGGTTTCCCATTCCTATTAAGACGATCATTTTCCTTTGAATTTCACGACACGATGAGTGACAGAGACTTCGCAGGCGTCACGTATCTTCATCCTAGCAACAGCCATTTATATAGCGACAGTTCTTGATGCATCGAATTACATGAAACCTCGAATTAACGTAAAGTAATGGTTATTTTATAAGAGCTTGAGACAATAGTTGTCCAATCCAAATCTCTTTATAAATTATAACATGTTAAGAGGCCAAAATCTATAAACTTTTCATAATTTATCGATTAACTAATTAGGCTATCAATTTATCGATCTTTACCGGTTTCACTTACTAGTTTAAATAAGTAGTTGTGTCATTGTCGTCATCATCATAGTCTTTATCGTCGTCATCATCATCATTGTCGTCGTCATCATAGTCATTATCGTCGTCATCATCTTTTACGGCCAGCCGAATTGGTTGTTATCAATGACATTCTATTAAACGTTCAGCATTGCACTTTTGTGATAGCCGCTAATAGATTTAAAATAGATTAGAAATGATAGTAATATGGATAATAAAAGACTATTAATATACTATTATTAATATTATTATTATTAGTAGTAGTAGTAGTAGTAGTAGTAGTAGTAGTAGTAGTAGTAGTAGTAGTAGTAGTAGTAGTAGTAGTAGTAGTAGTAGTAGTAGTAGTAGTAGTAGTAGTAGTAGTAAACTGATAATTTCTTGTGCGCAATATTACCAAAATGTCATGAGCAAGGGCACATTATAGAGTCCATTAAAATTAAATAAATAAAATAATAGTCACCAAGAAATATATACAGCTGTGTGAAAAAGTCCTGCAGTTTCGTTTCAGCTCCTCACAAAAATTTTGTTGTGAGGATCCAGTAGCAATCAACAATAATAAATTCTTTACCAAAAACATCAATACCCGTTGAAATATATTGAGATTTGCATATCCTAAATCATTAATGGTTATTCAGATATTCATTAAAATTAAAGTCCCAAAATAAAATAATAGTCACCAAGAAATATATGCTGTAGATTCTAATTCTAATTTCAACAAAAAATCTTTCTCGTTCTTATAATTCGAAGTCGTTGGTGTTTCCCTCGTCTGGGCCCACCGCCGTTGTCAACGGAGGGATGGGTGTACGCCCACGTGACGTGGCAGACGTTCGGGCGATCCGAGCAGACGACAAGCTATCCCGAGGCATTTCTTTGCCCGGCAGGTGCCCGCGGGATGGAAGCCGAGGGTGGCATCGTGCAGATATGAAGCCGAGAAATCTCAACATAATCCCAGACAAAGGTCCGGGGGGGTTCGACCTCCCTCCCCCCACCGCCCACTCTAGCATCGATCTAATCCGTATGTGATTTTACGGTAAACCGTGTAATCACCATTTCTTATTACCTTCGAGACCTCTCTTCCTCTCTAGCTGTCTCTCTCTGCTGTCTGTTTCTGTCTGTCTGTCTGTATCTGCTGTCTGTCTGTCGCGGCCCCTGTCTCTCTGTCTCTGTCGACCTGTCTCTCTTCTCTGTCTCTGTCTGTCTGTCTATTCTTCTGTCTCTGTCTGTCTTGGTATTTCTGTCTGCCTCTGTTTGTGTCTCCTGTCTGCCTTTATCAGTCTCTGTCTGCCTCTGTCTGTGTCTCCTGTCTGCCTTTATCAGTCTTTGTATTTGTCTGTCTCTGTCTCTCTCTGTCTGTCTGTCTGTCTGTCTGTCTGTCTGTCTGTCTGTCTGTCTGTCTCTCTCTTCTCTCTCTCTCTCTCTCTCTCTCTCTCTCTCTCTCTCCGCTTGCCATGCGGAATCCGATATTTCCTAATTCTCCGCGGATGTGTCTCCTCAAAAGCCTCAGATATGTTTCGAGATAACCCGGCAGCTCAAGACACGGGAGACCATATCTGCCGATGTGCTTAAAATATTAGTTTTCGAAAACGACGGAGTTTAATAAGATTCCAATGCATAAGCAATAGACGCATCAGGGCAAGATTTTGATACCGACCATCATATCCATTTGATAAAAACGTTGCCAGTCTTGTAACACGATGTACAATCTCTTGTAAATGGAACGATTTTGCCGATAAGGCAATATATCAGCTACAAGTGTGAATGACGTTGGAAGTGAAATGGGATATTAGATTATGCATCACAGGCCATTTTACTTTTATTCATAGCCCTACGTAGTGATTATGATAATAGAAAAAATACGATAAACTGCAATTTAATACGCTAATCTCCAACATGGTTTTATTTAGCATTAGCAATCTCTCTCTCTCTCTCCTCTCTCTCTCTCTCTCTCTCTCTCTCTCTCTCTCTCTCTCTCTATATATATATATATATATATATATATATATATATATATATATATATATACAGTATATCCATATATCCATATATCCCTCTCCTCTTTCTAACCTACGAAAAACCTGAATGTCGACTCTTTCTTTTACAAAGTGTTCGGTTGTTCGCTATCCCATTTTTTATCTTCTTAAGTTTTCTGTCCGGTAGTTGGTCCTGGTCCACATTTTCGCCACCATTTCTGTCAGCAGCTTGGGTCTTTGACAGAGAAGTGCTTGCCCTTTCATTTTTATCTAGCCCGCCAAAATGCACCGGCGAAAAATGGCATTAGCTGTCTCTGTCTCTGTCTCTGTCTGTCTGTCTGTCTGTCTGTCTGTCTGTCTGTCTGTCTCTCTCTCTCTCTCTCTCTCTCTCTCTCTCTCTCTCTATTTCTTCACGACATCTGCGATGACGTAGACTTGCAATAGCGAAGACCAACAGAGTTGGAAACTCTTTTGAGGTCAATGGTTTGAAATGTTGAAATGGAAGAGCGTCTTTGAAGCCGGCGAAATTCGCCGGCGTTTTGATGAATCGTCAAGTTACCCGGTCAGCACGGAGAGAGAGACGGAGAGAAAGAGAGATACTTAGAGAGAGAGAGAGAGACAGACAGACAGACAGACTTAGCGATAATTAGAGAGAGGGGTCAGAGACGTTGAGATATACTGAGATACCTAGATAGAGACAGAGACAGAGAGACCGGAAGACAGACAGAAAGAGTGAGAGAGAAAAATACAGAGAGAGTCTAAGAGAGTTACAGAGATATTTAGACACACAGACAGAACTACAGAGAGAGAGAGAGACAGACAGACAGACAGAGAGACAGAGACAGACAGACTTCGGAGTTAGCTGAGAGTGTCTGAGAGTGCCCCCGAGTAATGAACTGTCCATTCTGTGACTAGGCAGTTCTCTGGTCGGGTGCTCTGTGTCTTCTCGACCCAAAGTTCCGAATCCGAATATTATTGGTTCGACCCATCCCCGGGGTCCTGCCCGCCGACCACCACACCTGGGGTAAATGCTGTGAAATGCACACACACGCACACACAAACACACACAAGCATAAATGCTCCATAAATTGATTGATTGATTGAACAAGGGACAACTCAATGCAGTTGATTCTGCACTCGAGTTTTAAGTGGTTCTCTCTTCTGTGCTTCAGTTTTTCCAACGAAGGGAGAGGTTCGAACTTTGAAGTGGCAAGCGTTAACTGAGTGGCGTAGCGTGTCCATCTCTGCCTGCCTGTCTGTCTGTCTGTCTGTCTGTCTGTCTGTCTTGCTGTCTTGCTGTTTCCCTCTGACTGATCTCTGGAATGGACTGGTCTTTTGCTGACGCATCTGAAGTACCATCGATTGATAACTTTGGTATTATGAATGGTGCTATAGAAGTGCATTATTATTATTATTATTATTATTATTATTATTATTATTATTATTATTATTATTATTATTATTATCATCATCATCATCATTATCATTATCATTATCATTATTATTACAGCTTGTTTGCCTGTTATCGGTTCCATCTGTTCGCCTATCTGTCTGTTTTCGTGTCCATCTGTCTGTCTGTCTGTCTGTCTGTTTCTCTCTTTGTCTGTCTGCCTGTTACAGTTGCTCGTTTTATTATCGCTAACTGTTCTGATAAAATATCTTTTGACGCAAAAATCGTTCACACTTTGTAAAACCTAAAAATTTCCTCCTCCGAAAAACGAATAACATAGGTCTAGATGGCGCTAAGACAAAATGTCACGGGGACAAACTATCAGCGGACAAAATGTCAGCGGAAAAATTGTAACCTTAATCATAACTCTAACCCATGACATTTTTTCCGTGACGTTTTTTCCGTGACATTTGTCTGTGACATTTTTTCCGCGGACATGCATATTATTCCCATATCCAGTGTTGGAGTTGCCGGGGAGGGGGGGTTGGGGTTGACCCCGGCTAACTCTGCACCCCAATCGCATATCGGGTACATTCAGTTTCTGTCATTCATTGAATTTCAGTCTAATGAAAATCTCACCCCATCTGAAATTTCACAATTCCAAAACTGCCCATATCCTGCTTGTTCGTCCGTCTGTATGTCTGCCTGCCTGTCTGCCTGTCTCTCTCTTTCTGTGTGTCTGTTCTTTCGTTCCCTCTAGGTACTAGTATTTGTCATTGGTTGTGTGATGAATTATTATTATTATTATTACGCGTTGTCTTCGCTGCTGTTGTGCGGTTGCAAATCAATTTGTCGACCGATCACTGACCAGGGAACCGACTTATCCATCAAAGGCAACGCCAGTTTGCCTGCTAATGGCCAACGACGCGTTTTGCGCCGACTGGTACCCACAACAGCGCCCGTTGCTTTTATGCTGACTTCGCATTTGTCTCAGGAGAAAGAAATGAGAGAGAAATGAGAGAGAGAGAGAGAGAGAGAGAATGAAAAAGAGGAAGAAAAAGAGAGAAACGGGATAGAAAGAAGAAAGGGATAGGAGAGAGGAGGAGACAGGATAGAAGAAAAAGGAGAATGAATACAGGAGAGAGAGGCAGACAGACAGACAGATAAATACAGAGAGAGAGAGTAGAGAAAAAAGAGAGAGGAGAGAGAGGAGAGGAGAGGAGAGAGAGAGAGAGGAGAGAGAGAGAGAAGATAGGCTACAGAAAAGAGACAGAGAAACAGTGAGAGAGGAGACAGAGGAGAAAGAGAGAGAGGCAGAGAGAGAGAGAGAGCAGAGAGAAGAGACAGAGACAGAGACACAGACAGTCAGACAGAGAAAAACAGACGAGCGAAGATAGAGGGAAGACTTCATCTTCTCCACCGAAAATTGCCTTCGTTTTTGACGACGCAACGCCGGTCTACCCGACGATACATCTGTGTTCCAAAGAGAAACACGCCGCCTTCCGCCGTTTTTGCCCGCCCCCCTGCAGCTACCTCCTTCTTTCCGACTCGCGGCAGCGGAAGACTTAGCACCTTTTTCCGCGGCGCAGTTTCCGCGAGATTACCGGCGCCGTATATTTCTTTTCCGCGGCCGATAGCAATCCGCGTGTTTTCACGGATTTTCCGGTCAGAGGCGAGTCCTGTGGCACGTCAATTTCCAAAGGAAACGCCACTTTCTGGGCTGTTTTAATGGCGTAGTCGAGACCGCAGACCCAGCCGCGCTAAACCCGCGGTCGGAGATCCCCGACTTAAGCTTGTAACTGAAACGCTCAATCTTGCTGTAATGGTACGCGGCGAATTCACGGCTGGTACGTGGTACCGATAGCGCCGGGTCTGACAGGCGGTACTACTGCCTCGAGTGCCTCGATTTCTGGCGTACCAGTATACCAGTCAGGGTTTAATCTAGGCCTTTCCGAGGGAGGGGGAATTGCCCTTTTCGCCCCCGCAAATTTCAAATTCGCCCTCCCCGGAAATGTTGGCATACTACATCAACTAACAGCAGCCCCCTGGCTGACTTCCTCCCTGGCTTTGTCAGATCCCTCACGCAGTCCGGAGTCTAGATTAAACACTGGTCCCAGTAGGCATATCAGCTACGCGTCACGTAAACCCAGTTGATAATTGTTTGCAGGAGATGATTACATGCTGTAGAAGGGAATTGGAGATGGCTCACGGATTGACAAGAACACAAAGAGTTCAACACTTTTCCTGTTTATCCATTCGCACTTTCGCTCTCTCGACACACATTAGGCCTACTAAACGTCTTATTCTACAGCTATTATTATTATTATTATTATTATTATTATTATTATTATTATTATTATTATTATTATTATTATTATTATTATTATTGCGAGTTTTACTTCTCTTTTGAATTTCTCCATTTGGCCTAAGTTCCTACATCATATATATATATATATATATATATATATATATATATATATATATATATAAGAGCCTCATTATCTGTAGGCCTATCTTTGCTAATGATATCGTGATCGCTTATTCCAATGCAACCAATGCATAGTTACACCGGCACTAATTACTTCTCTCATTATCACACCTGAGCAGGTGGAAATCTGAGGCACATTTCCAAGAACATCGGGGAAGAGGGCGAGGGGGAAGGGAGGCGATGGATTCGTGCTCGTGCTAATGAATATGCGCAGTCACGACTATAAACTTACCGATAATAATAATAATAATAATAATAATAATAATAATAATATCTTTCTTGTTATAAGAATAATAATATGATCCATTACTATTGTTATTATCATTATCGCCATCGTTATTGATAGTATGCCCTTATTATTACAATCATCATCGCTATATTTACTAGTTCAATTATATTAGTTGTTATAGTAGTAGTAGTAGTAGTAGTAGTAGTAGTAGTAGTAGTAGTAGTAGTAGCAGTAGTAGTAGTAGTAGTAGTAGTAGTAGTAGTAGTAGTAGTAGTAGTAGTAGTAGTAGTAGTAGTAGTAGTAGTAGTAGTAGTAGTAGTAGTAGTAGTAGTAATATGAATATGAATATGAATATGAATAATATGAATACCAATATGAATTTGAATATGAAATAAATAAATAATTATTACGTGAATATGTTGCTTAGATGCATGAGCTTGTTTGATGATGCTGCCTAACTCAGCATCCAAGCGCTGCTTCTGGACGGCTGGATTTTATTTTCTCAGGTAAGCAATGTCACGTGACCGTCGAAGTCAAACGGGAAATGGATTCGGGGTTTGATCTGCCGACGACGACGTCGACGACGCCGACAGGTGGCGCTTCGTCCGCGCTGCCACCTGGCGTCGAGACAGTGGCTACGCAGACGGACGGATGCGAAGAAGACGCAGACATATGCTGCTCATACGACAACCTCTACAACGGAACGTAAGCGAATCAGGCTCTCTCTTTCTCCCTCCCCCTCTGCCTCACTCTCTGTCTCTCTCTGTCTGTCTGCCTCTCTCACTCTGTCTCTGTCACTCTCTCTCTCTCTCTCTCTCTGTCTCTGTCTGTTCATTATCACTATCATCATCATCATCATCATCATCATCATCATCATCATCTTCTTCTTCTTCATCATCATCATCATCATTATCAGGTTCAGCATCAGCATCATCATCAGATTCATCATCAGATTCATCATCAGATTCATCATCATCAGATTCATCATCATCAGATTCATCAGATTCATCATCAGATTCATCATCATCAGATTCATCATCATCAGATTCATCATCAGATTCATCATCATCAGATTCATCATCATCAGATTCATTATCATTATCAGGTTCATCATCATCATCATCGTCGTCGTCATCATCAGATTTATTAGATTTATCGTCGTCATCATCATCATCATCATCATATCCATCTGCTCCATAGCTATGGTGTCTCTATGACGCAAGGTCAAAACTTATCTGAATACTTACAATCGCCGCACTACCTTGGGACTGTGCCGGCCGCTTGGTGCGCTAGTAACGCGCCTCCATTGGGCAACGGTTGCTAAGAGTAGCATGCGCCAGAAGTATTGCTTTTGTCCCAGCCGCTGCTGGGACAGTCTTCGTTTGTCGATTCTTAATCTATCTCAATTCAGAAGTTTTTCTTGTTTGTTCTATATTAAAGTGCGTCGATTAATCTTGCCCGTTGCGCCGTCTCTAAGAAAGGCTCCTGGCGGCGGTTAGAGTGGACGCGGAGATCTTGTTAAAGTGCCAGGGCGATCCAGTAAGAGCCTGGTCAGGCTTTGGTCGAAGAAAAGAAAATATATTGAGTGCGCAAGTGGTAATGAAGAATAATATCTTTCTTCTTCTTCTTCTTCTTCTTCTTCTTCTTCCTCTTCTTCTTCTTCTTCTTCTTCTTCTACCTCTTCTTCTGCCTCCTCTCCCTTTTTCTTCTTCCTCTCCCTTTTCCCTCGTCTTTTCTTCGTCTTCCTCTTATTCTTATTAGTCTTCTTCTTAATCCTCTTCTTGTTCCTCTTCTTATTCCTCCTCCTCCTCTTCTTCTTAATCCTCTTCTTGTTCCTCTTCTTATTTCTCCTCCTCCTCTTCTTCTTAATCCTCTTCTTGTTCCTCTTCTTATTCCTCTTCCTCTTCTTCTTAATCTTCTTCTTGTTCCTCTTATTATTCCTCCTCCTCCTCTTCTTCTTAATCCTCTTCTTGTTCCTCTTCTTATTTCCTCCTCCTCCTCTTCTTAATCCTCTTCCGCCCTCTTATTCTTCTTCTTGTTCCTCTTCTTATTTCCTCTTCATCTTCTTCTTACTCACCCTCCTCCTCCTCCTCCTCCTCCTCTTCCTCTTCGCCTCCCAAAGTGCTTTCATCACCTTCTTGTTCGTTAGCGCCACGTAGAGAATTTTTAGAACGAACCTGCACAACACTCACAGACTGACTGTTACGTGCAGTGCGCGTCTAGTAGTAATGGTTTCGTCGCAGCCGATACGCTGCATTTGAAGTTAACATCATTCCAAACGCAGTGGTCTGGAGCTACATGTTCAAACTCTGATTGGATCTTCTACAGTTTCTGCGTGCTTTGCTATTGCCAGACCCCATGGCTGCTGCTGCTTAGCGATCTCTCTCTCTCTCTCTCTCTCTCTCTCTCTCTCTCTCTCTCTCTCTCTCTCTCTCTCTCTCTCTCTCTCTCTCTCTGTGTGTGTGTGTGCATCACATCGAGTCTATTTTGAAAAAACCGACCACCAGTAACGAGCAATGAAACATCATGTCTTATTATTTTATTATAGTTGTATTGTATTGCAACAGGACAATTTATATAGCGTTGTAGCTAGTTAAAACCAAAATCAAAAGCGCTTTGACAGCGGTGACATGTCAATGAAAATCAGAAGATGACGATGTTAAAAAAGTATGCTGTTGCTGTAGCAGCAGCAACAACAGCAACAGCAGTAGGCCTAGTAGTAGTAGTAGTGGTGGTGATGGTAGTAGTAGTCGTAGTAGTAAGTAGTAGTAGTAGTAGTAGTAGTAGTAGTTGTAGCAGTAAGTAGTAGTAGTAGCAGTGGTAGCAGTAGTAGTAGTAGTAGTAGTAGTAGTAGTAGTAGTAGTAGTAGTAGTAGTAGTAGTAGTAGTAGTAGTAGTAGTAGTAGTAGTAGTAGTAGTAGCAGCAGCAGCAGCAGTAGTAGTAGTAGTAGCATATGATCGAGATAAGGCAGGAAGTAGCGGAGAATGGAGAACGCAGCACCAAGGAAATAAATTAAAATGTTAATATGAAGCGGGAATGTGGGTAAAGTCTGGACGTCTATTACATATCAAAAAGACATCCAAAGAAACAGAAGCTGCTAGATTGAAGTCTTCTGATAGTTGTCGATGCCCACTGTTTTGCACCGAGACAGGACTGGGTTAGGCACCGACTGGGATTATGGCCGTTGCAACAGCACCGTATAACATTGAATGGTTTTGAAAAAAAAAACTGAAAGATCTCTTCGTTTCTGAGAAGAAAATTGGAATCTGGCTACGGCAATCAAACGGACACTCTTCCGCGTGATGGATGACTGATATCTGATGTATTGGTCTGCGTTGCGTGTCTCGAATATGCCCGTGTTTGACCGCAGTGGAGTAGCCAGGTTCTGAAATTTGGGGGGGGCAACATCGACATTTTCGCGTGGAAGATGTCTAAAATCAGTAAAAGCGTCGTCAATGAGTTCCTGACACATTCACGTCCCCGAAGCCAGTGGCGGCTCCACAGGGGAAACCCGGGGGCCGTGTCCCTCCCCTATTGAGTGTCTGTCCCCCAGTGGCCCCCCTGTTGGGGCCCTATACTTTATACTACATACCTAACATACCTAACGAAAATGGTTGGCCCCATGATTATAAGTTGCCACCCCAACGCCTCCCCCACTTGCCCAATCCTGGAGCCGCCACTGCATGTAGCCTGTATCGATTCTGCTCCAATCATTCTGCATACCCCTCCAGTGTGATCAGAACGTTTGAGTAACAGCGGAAATGATTATAGATATACTTTTAACAGCATTTCAAACATGTAGGCCCTACATAAGCCGAGTTACTGGCAGAAGAACGAAAGCAAATATGATAAAAAAAATAAAAATGGAAATAGCAACACACTAATGCTGCGGCAAAACGTCTTGGCAATGGACATAGGCTGAGGCCTACTGCATGTTGTGTGTTGTGTTTGTGTAAAAGCTTGTCCGTATCAAAGACGATGAGCGACTATACGTTCCGACATTGGCACAGGGCTTTCCAATCATGGAGAAACCCATAGAATATTAAAAACCCAATCTCGAAATGTGTAATATTTTGTAGAGTGTCTGGTAATATTCTATGCACCACCACCATCAAGTTATTAGGACATAGTTCCCGCTTCGCCGCCCAGAGCGCCACCAACCCACGCCACGCCACACCACTCGGTGGGTGGTGGTGGGTGATGGTGGTAATTTAAAAAAATAAATCTCGGTCTCGAAGCTTAGGAGAGAATTTTCTCGATGGAGAGAAAATTGGAAAAAAGCAGCGATAATCTAGCCTCGGTGTCGGCAAATTTTCATCAGCGTATCCGCCCTCTGCATTCGGGCTTCGTCCTAAACAAGAGCGATCACCCGTCACGCGGTAGATTTTTACGGGACGCTCGCACACTATACCCGCCCCGGACGAGGCCCGAGAGTGGGGGGGGAGCGGATGGAGGGCGGAGAAGGGACGGAGAAACCGGGACGCGAGGGTCTGGAAAATTTACGGATCTCTCGTATCCGATACAAATTGATTTTCCGTGAAAACGTGGTGTTCGCCGCGTGTACACGGATCGACCGGAAAGTCTTCTACTTCTACCTCTTCTTCTTCTTCTTCTTCTTCTTCTTCTTCTTCTTCTTCTTCTTCTTCTTCTTCTTCTTCTTCGCTTGTTGAACGAACGATGTTTGGCGAAACGACTTAGTGAAAATTACTGCCACATTTGCGGCTTCCAACGCCCGGGCGATAATAGGAAAATGGCGCGGCGGCGACGCATCACGTGACCCCGGAGTCGAAAGATCATTCCGGAGGATACCGTTCGGTCGACGACTTACCCCAGAGTTAAACATCCGAACGCACGAAACATTACTGTAAGCTCAGAATTAACAGCAGAACTGTTGTTGATTGAAACACACGCCTTATACTGTATAGGCCAATTATAAAATCGTCTAATATTTTCATTTGGAGTTCGCTTCTTTGTTATATCAACAGAATTTTTGTGGAAACAGTCTTATCTGGGAAAGTTTGATACTTATACGAGTTTTCTTTTCCGCCCAGGACTCTTGTCGGGATTCCTTTGGTCGACCTGGACCTTGGAATGGACATGGACGGCGAAGAATATCTTAATCGGACGATGGATTTCGAATACGAGGTAAGACGAACAAAACGTATTTGGTGCAAGATTTTTTTGTATAATCTATCCAGTTGAGGAAACATGGTTGACCACAAAATCGGAACCTCTGAATCCGAATATATCTCATTAGGAGACAGTTTGCCTACTCTCGAAACTATTGGATACATTAAACGGAAAAAGAAAGCACTGGATATAGCGCAGGAAATACTACAGGGTGGCGCAAAAAACCAGACTATATTAAATGCAAACCTAAATGTGACTAGTCCGGTTTTTTGCGCCACCCTGTAGACATGAGCGACAGGGGAAGAGCGCTAAAAAATATTAAAGCACGAAAGTGAGGAAAACAGAATAAAATATAACAGACTTTCGAGGGAAATGAACCAAAAGTCAAAACACTGCGAGGAAACATGGATAAGAAACAAATGCAAACAAATAGCGAACAATAACAGAGGACAAAACTCAAGGGTGATATTCCAAACAATAGATGAAATATGTGGACATGTGAGGAATAAGATAATGAATGTCTTTGTATGTCTCTCCTCTTCTCTTCTCTGCATAAAAACAACACAGAAACTAGCGGAAAACCACATACATATTATATATATATATCATATTGTGTGTGTGTGTGTGTGTGTGTGTGTGTGTGTGTGTGTGTGTGTCAGTGGCGTAGCGACGAGGAGGTGCCTCGGCCCTATAAACACTCTCCAAATATGTCTACCTCAAATTTTTTAATGTTTTGTTCACATGTGGGACATTAACCTATGTTTTGATTTTGAAATAGCAAAGACTAGTTAAGATTTATACCGCCTCCCCCAAATCAAATTTCTGGCTACGTCGCTGATACATATACATATATATATATGCATATTATTATTATTAATTCATACAATTTCATATAGCGCAATACGCATAGCGAATGCTAAAGTCAAGAGCGCTTTACAAGTGTCCCTATTAGGAGATGTTAAATAAATATGTTTTAAGGTTCCTAGTGAACAGTTCAGGAGATGTCGCCCTAGTCACGTCCGCATATATCTGTGTGCATGCGCGTTTATGTATAGGCCCTATGCTGTATAGTTTTTGGTCACCACTCTATACAATTGCTATTTGAACTCATTCTCACGTTGTCCGTTATAATAGACGATGCAGTATTACCACAGTAGCTTTGTTTCGTCTTTCATGATTTTCATCACGCTGTATTCCTACCCACCCCCACAAATCCAGGTGACCACCAGACCTCACTTCCCCATTTTTTCCACTCTTCCGTGCTCGATACCACCGCTGGAAGGTCTTTCCAGGCAGGTGGAAGAAAGCCTGTGTCGTCGTTTCTATGGGCAAAGGCAACTGTAGAGTTTTCCACGGCGAATCTGTCAACACGCCACTGTTCCACTGTCAACACGCAGTGCGAGTGGGTTTCTTTTCCACTCCAGGACAACAATCCACTGTCCGGCCGGACACAACCATAATCGATCCTATACATCCTGCAGTTTTCCCTCTGCCCATCATCAATATAATATTTCATTTATGTAGCGCCGTCTTACGTCGAATTTTATTGCCCGCGTCGGCGGTTGTGTATTATAATCGTCGTCCTATGAAATCTCGTATGAAACCACGTCTATGTGTCCGGTGGATGTAGTGGCGCTACATAAATCGTGTCATTGTTATGGGTATTGGGGCGCCACGTTGTGCTGATGGCTGGAAATTGGCCGGGCATTATATGGCCCGGCAATGGATTATTATGCACCATATAGTAATGGATTTACAGGGTGGCGCAAAAAACCGGACTAGTCACACTTAGGTTTGGCATTTAATGTAGCTATCACAGATTACAGTTTTTGTCTATTATTGGCTGACATCATTCTCTACATAATTGAGTGTGTTAACAAACAGGCAAAATGCTTTCAAATAAAGATCATATTCAATATAATTTTATAATAGAACTGAAATGAAGCCTAAAATTTTAGAAAACTTAATAATTGACATTGGTCTTCATAATTGTCAAAGGGTTCATTTTTTGCGGACACAGTGTAGAATGACTTGTTTGGCGAATATGTCTGCTGGGATCTTAATCTATCCGTCCGCGTCGATTCTAATTCTATTTCTTCAAGTCCTCGAATTCTTCTGGACGGCGGACAAAAGTCGTTATTTGCCAATTTTATTCTCTGATGTTGACCAGAGCTTGTTCCCAACACATCATTGAAATTATAGAAGTCAATAGCACAACGTATGGAGGTTCCCAGACCACGGCCCGCGGGTCACTTGTGGCCCGTCAGCTCCCAGATAATGGCCCGAAATCCTCAATGCTTGACATTTGTATTTTGTATTTGCAGTGGCGGTTCCAGGCAGTGGCGGCTCTAAAATTTGGCAAGTGGGGGGCCGTTGGGGTGGCAACTTCTAATCATGGGGACCAACCATTTGTTGTTTAATGTATGTAGCATTAAGTATAGGGTCCCAACTGGGGGCCACTGGGGGGCCAGACACTCAATAGGGGGCACGGGCCCCCCTGCCCCCGGTGGAGCCGCCACTGGTTCCAGGAATTCTTGGTGGGGCATGAAATTAATTCACAGGAAGTTGGTGGGGGTGGGACGAAATGAGAAGAAAAAATCAATAAAAACTTTGTTGAAAAAGGCTGACAAAAGGAATTTTTCCCCTAATTTTACTACACTTTTACCGAAAAATAGGTTGACAAGCAAAAAAAGGTCATCAGCAGTTTTCCCCGTATTTGCAGGGCAGTGTGAAATCCCTCTTCACTGCTTACTAACTCGTCGCCGGTATATTTCCCCACCCCTGGTCCACCCTACGCATGACAAATGAAAGTAGTTTCGTGTTGCCATGTTCACGTCTGGGCTACATTACATTACGTTACGATGGTCTCGACTTAACGTTCTTAGGCGACGGAGAAGAATTATTATCACTTCCTGCTGTTCTAACGACGACGACGGCGACGGCGGTGGAGAGCACAAAGCGAGCGATAGCTGTCGCCGTCCCGTGTTCGAGCCCGCTTGCTTTCGATCAGTTTCACTGAAGCGTTATCTCGCATATTTATGATGCGCCGTAAAATATTTTCACGGGAGCATCGTCGTCTATTTATTTGCATGGAATCTTCGAGTTTTAAAAAGTAATTTCGTTGCCCTAACCGGCTCAACGCAAGAATTCCTTTTTGCGACGTTTTTGCGACGTCTTATGTAGCGGCGCTACATAAATCGTGTCGTTGTTATGGGCGTTGGTCATAATGTCATAGCTCCCAGAAGTTTGTAATAAGTTTTCTAATATTAAAGAGACTTACATCAAAACATGCATATATATATATATATATATATATATATATATATATATATATATATATATATATATATATGTCTGTCTGTCTATCTGTCTGTCTATCTGTCTGTCTGTCTATCTGTCTATCTGTCTGTCTCTCTGTCTGTCTATCTTTGTCTGTCTGTCTATCTGTCTGTCTGTCTGCCTGTCTTTCTCCCTTGTCTGAATTTCTGTGTCTGTCTTTGTGTCTGTCTGTCTGTCTGTCTGTCTGTGTGCCTGTCTGTCTACTGCCTGTCTGTTTGTCTATCTGCCTGTCTGCCTGTCTGTCTATCTGTCTATCTGTCTATCTGTCTATCTGTCTGTCTGTCTGCCTGTCTTTCTCCCTTGTCTGAATTTCTGTGTCTGTCTGTGTCTGTCTGTCTGTCTGTCTGTCTGTGTGCCTGTCTGTCTACTGCCTGTCTGTCTGTCTGTCTGTCTATCTGCCTGTTTGTCTGTCTATCTGTCTATCTGTCTGTCTGTCTGCCTGTCTGTCTGTCTGCCTGCCTGCCTGTCTGTCTGTCTGTCTGTCTGTATTTCCACTCCATGCTCTGGCATTGTGTATGACATTTTCAGATGCTAGCAGTAAGAGGTTAAGAAGCAATGCAGGACTTCAGAATTATGATAGCAGCAAATGTCAAGTAAGTAAGTAAGTAAAATCTCGTAAATTTATGTAGCGATTTGGAAAGTAGTACAGTAGTAGTATCTGCTTATTCGTATGCGCTTAATCTTTCTTGAAATAGCCATAGGCAAGATGGGTGGGTTGTCGGCCGGGCAAAGACCAGTGTATCCATGAGGTGGCGGGTCGGGCTGTTATAGAGCTATGGAGGAAATTACTTTTGAACTAGGAAGGTCATCTCTGCCAGGCACGTGGCTGGTGTGGAGCCGATCACGCCAGAAATTACTTTTGAACAAGGAAGGTCAAATGGACTCGATCACGAAACCAAGTTGTCAAATGGACGAAACGATGGAGAGATCGAATAAGGACAAAAGTCGATAACAAGACTTAAAACAGACCTTGTCACATGAAGAAGTTAAGAACGATTGACGATCGAAATTCGCAATGACATCTCTCGCGCGAAATAAACCTGTCCGTGACAGGACTGGAAAATGTGGCTTTTTAATTAACCCCTTAACTGGGGATCCCGGATATATCCGTCCATTTTACTTTGAGTTACAGTTAAATACACGGTTAAGGGGTTAAAAGATCTAGATACTTTAACTTTTAGAAAAACTAAATTTTTCAAAAAATTCAAATTTTAGGTTTTCGGGTTTTTTAAAAGTTTTTTTGAGTACAAAGATTTTAAAAATTCCATCTCTAATATTTTTAACAAGCTTGCAACTCCTCTCTGTAGACGGCAAAACACATATAGGCGACAAGAATATGGAGAGGTGTCTGTGGATTTTGACGTGCTAAACATTAGAAACTGAAGAGCCTAAAAAGCCTAAGTTCCTAAAAAGCCTAAAATCCTATATTTTATTTCTTTAAAAACCTAGATTTTTTCCAGCCCTGGTCCGTTACAGCCCGCTTTCGAAACAAGCGACGCTTCTTCTATAATAACACACATTCTTCCTAACAAGAATCAGGAAAAGCCGATGTAGATAAATCATCAGCTGGTCTGCTTTTCCCGTCGAGTTAGAGAGAGACTCTCTCTCTCTCTCTCTCTCTCTCTCTCTCTCTCTCTCTCTCTCTCTCTCTGCATTATTGATTGCCTCATTTAGTTTTCGTAACTGAGAAAAAATCTTCGATAATGATTTGTGGCGGTTCCAGGATTTGACAAGGAGTGGGCGCGTTGAGAGGGGGGGCAACTTCTAAGCATGGGACCCAACTGTTTTTCTATAAACCTGGACTATAGTTTAGTTGCTTGGAATGAGTGCACCAAAGTATGGGGGTCATTGGGGACCAAATATTCAATAGGGGACACGCCCCCCCCGGGTAACCCTGTGGAGCATATACATTTGTGCATATACTATTATATTCACAGCAGAGATTTGCTGTAGGCCTAAATAATATATACAGGGTGGCGAAAAACCGGACTAGTCACATTTAGGTTTGCATTTAATATAGTCCGGTTTTTTGCGCCACCCTGTATACACATGTGTGTGTGTGTTTTCCTGCTTCGAGTTCTAGTAAGCTGTGACGGGCATGAAAAATTCAGTCGCTTTGTTAATTTGTCAGTGTCGCCATTTAGCGAAAAGCAAAAACTAGAAGCACAATAACATGTTAAAATTCCCGCAGAACCAACCAGCCGGTGGGGTGCCGGACTACAAAACGGGGCCCGGGCCCTAGAAACTCTAGACCCGAGGGGCCCATCAGTCACAGCCGCAATATTTCTGCTCAAGTTGATTAATAATTAATCAAATAATGAAATTAAAACTAGATCACCGCTCAACGATTATTGTTAAGCTGTGATTTAGTTTTCATACATTTTGTTTATTACAAGTTGCTAAAGCGTCTATTAGTGTATCAATCGTGTTCTACAGGTATTTTCTCTATCCCATTTCCAATCCAATCCAATCCAATAACAGTTTATTATTTTCCAAATAGGTGCATAATAACATCATAACAGTAATTTCATGTTAACATCATATTAGTAATAATAACATCATAATAGTAATTTCATGGTAACATCATAGTAGTAATAATAACATCATAATAGTAATTTCATGTTACATCATAGTAGTAATAATAACATCATGATAGTAATTTCATGTTAACATCATAGTAGTAGTAATAACATCATAATAGTAATTTCATGTTAACATCATAGTAGTAATAATAACATCATAATAGTAATTTCATGTTAACATCATAGTAGTCATAATAACATCATGATAGTAATTTCATGTTAACATCATAGTAGTCATAATAACATCATGATAGTAATTTCATGTTAACATCATAGTAGTCATAATAACATCATGATAGTAATTTCATGTTAACATCATAGTAGTAATAATAACATCATAATAGTATTTTGACATCGTCTCAAACACGTTCCAATTGTGTTTGGATGACACAGTAAATAAGCAAAATCTCATGAATTTGTATAGCACATTTTAAAATATTACCACAATAGCTACTTATTCTTTGGCGCCTAACTGACGCAGTATACTGCCTATACCTGGATCTACAACCTCGACCACCACGGACTACGGATTACGGACTATGGATTTACCTGGATTGAGCGCTCGTGAATAAGCTGGTGCACTGCGCCAAGCTTTCGGGCAGCGCTACAGAAATTTCGTCTTACTCACTAACTTACTTACTTACTTACTTACTCACTCACTTGCTTACTTACTTAGACGCTTTAGATTAGTTTTGGTTGGATGTTGTCGCCGTTGTCATAGGCAACCGATGAATTATATATATATATATATATATATATATATATATATATATATATATATATATATATATATATATTGGCGAGCCTTAGGTGTTGGCTTGTTGCTTTTGTTGCCTTTGACAGGAAGTGATTCTGACCCGCGATGGAGCTGACCAAAAGGTCGGCCTGACCCTCTGCTACGGGTCGGGCTTTGAAGAAATAACGGATATATTCGTTGGAGAGGTTGGAGGATTTTTACGGGCAATCGGGCATAGGTCGCAGTTGATATATAATTAATTAGTAATTTCTGTTCGATTTTATGGGAAATTACCAAAATTGCTTAATTGGAGCACAATTGTTCTTTTATTGATTGATGCCTTATCTACCTTGGCGTTAAGTAGCTTCAGATAAGCAAGGTATTCTCTTTCGAACACAGGTTGACCCTCATGGCATCGCCGCAAAAGACGGAATACGAGAAGGAGACCAGATACTACAGGTAAGATACAGGTAGAATAACTAATCAACTCATTTGCTAGGAGTCCTAGTAGTACTTGCACAATATGCCACCATAATCAGTTTATTATTATTATTATTATTATTATTATTATTATTAGTAGTAGTAGTAGTAGTAGTAGCAGTAGTAGTAGTAGTAGTAGTAGTAGTAGCAGCAGTAGCAGCAGCAGTAGTAGTAGTAGTAGTAGCAGCAGTAGTAGCAGTAGTAGCAGTAGTAGCAGTAGCAGTAGTAGTAGTAGTAGTAGTAGTAGTAGTAGTGGTAGTAGTAGTAGTAGCCTATGACTTTCAGAACCGCTGTAATATAATATGCCTTATTTTTAGACCGTTGTCCAAAAAAATTCTCCATGTTTTGAGCATTTGTAGTCGCATCGCGTGACGTCATTTGTTACGTCATTTCGAAAGAATCAGCGCGTTGATTGGTCGTTGTGCCCGACGCGATGTGTTATGCAATAATCGTCACGTGACACGAAACCAAACCGATGTTAAGCCGTAAAAAGCATTTGAAGACTTAGAAATGAACGCCTCGCCGGCACTGAACGGTTTCCTTTTCAACACAACAGGTCGGGGACCCAGAGACCTTGGGGGCTTGGGGGCCCGGGGGCTTTGGGGGCCTGGGGCCCGCGACCAACGCAAGCTCCGTCGTCATTAATGCGTCTTGTAAGCCGAGTTTTGCTGAAGCATTTGTATAGCGGCGTTTCTGCTCATATATACATGTCGTCAAAGCTCCTGCCATGCTTAAAAGTAAAAGGCTTAGTCACTATCTTAATAACCTTTCGTCCTAGACTTTGACCGTATTCGCAACAGTTTTTTCTCTTCCTGCCACCGGATGTAATCTCACGAAATGAACTTAGGCGATCATTTTTATAATCTACCCGCGAAAACTGAGAATTCCACAAAATCCTCGATCTTTCCCTCCCCCCCGATTTTCGTCTCGTGTCACTCTCCTTCGTTCTCTCCATCAATTTGAGAGGGTATATATTGTTATATATATATATATATATATATATATATATATATATATATATATATATATATTATATGTATAATATATATTTAATTATTTCATAAATATAATATATATGACAATATATAATATACAGTATAACAATATAATAAATATAAATATATTTACTAAATAGAATATATGCAAAAATAAAAACCCTGAAGTTTATATATATATATGTCATATATGCATATGCATGTTATATATATATATATATATATATATATATATATATATATATATATATATATTATACTATATGTCATATATGCATATGCATGTTATATATAGGCCTACTGTATTATATATATACTGATTTTGGGGGTGGTATATATATATACCGATATACCCCCCTCGTCGCTACGCCCCTGCTCCTTCCCCCCCCCAACAAATACAACGAAGTCGAATTAAATGTTATCATCATCATCGTTTCTGTGGTTTAGATAAATGGCCGAGACGTTCACACGAGGCACGAAGCAGTCCGGATGTTTTCCGACAGCAGATCCTCCATAACGCTACTCGTTGCACGACCGTCCATACAGGTAAAGCCAGTGTTTAATCTAGACTCCTGGACTCAGAGGGGGAAACTGAAAAAGCCGGGGGGAGGGGGAACTGACAAAGCCGGGGGAATTCTGTTAGGGGCCGCTGTTAGTCCATGTAGTATTCCAAAATTTCCGGGGGGAATTTGAAATTTCCGGTGTGGGAAAAGGGCATTTCCCCCCCGGAAACGGCCTAGATTAAACACTGGGTAAAACCCCCCTCCCAATGCCTTTCCTCGCTCAGCAGCATTTCGAGTCCTTCTACAAACGGTGCCGGCTCCAGGTTTTAGCAGGTGGGGGAGCAACTTCTAAACACGGGGCCAACTATTTTTGATAGACCTCGACAGCTCAGGGTTATTTCTATAGGATTTTCAATTGTGGGGGGTGTCGGTATATTTTGGGGGTCCGAAATATTTTGACATGCAAAAAAAGTCATCCCAGGCTCAGATTGCGGGGGGTGATGGTGTCAGGGTTTAATCTAGGCCGTTTCCGGGGAAAATTGCTCTTTCCTCGCCGGAAATTTCAAATTCTCCCCCCACCCGGAAATTTTGGCATACTACATTAAATAACAGCAGCACCCTAGCAGAATTCCATCCGGCTTTGTCAGTTCTCCCCCCTCCCCCGGAGTCCAGAGTCTAGATTAAACACTTGGGGTGTTGGAGGGTGTTGGTCTCAGATGAGGGGTGTTGGGGGGATGTTAGGGGTGTCAAAATATCCCTGCTTCCGCTAGTCTAGTTGTTTAGAATCAAGTCGATGTCTTCTTCTTTCCATGTGTGCTCTGTGGAATGTTTTAGTTGGACGACGGTTTCATGGACATTTACAGCAGTTTGGACGACCTTCGTAACCGACTCGAGGGGACGGACGCTGAGCGTGTCCTGGGACCTGCTCCCTTGAAGCCGTCTTCAAGCGAGGTTTGTATTCAGACAAAAAGTGCAAAAACGATTATCAGCTGTTAGATTTCCTATCGTTATTGTATGTTGCAAATTAATTATAGGTCGCGGTGGAATAGAGGTAAGATTCTTGCATGGCAACCGGAGGGTAGCGGGTTCGAATCTGATCCTAGCCTCTGCTTAGCGACATTGGGCAAGTTCTTCACTCCTTAATTGCTCTTCCACACACACGATTCTTCACTTTGTGATTCACTTAACGTGCGCTAACAAACATGCACTACTACTACTACTACTACTACTACTACTACTACTGCTACTATACTACTACTACTACTACTACTACTACTACTACTACCAATAATAATAATAATAATAATAATAATAATAATAATAATAATAATAATAATAATAATACCAATAATAATACCAATAATAATAATGTCCCGGCTACTAGGAGGATAAGCAAGCCTGTGTGAAACCCAATAAATAAATAAATTTTAATAATAGTTATAATAATAACACTAATAATAGAGACGATAATAATAATAATAATAATAATAATAATAATAATAATAATAATAATAATAATAATAATAATAATAATAATAATAATAAATGTCTTTAATTTTGTCATGTTCGTGTTCTTTTCTCGCCTCAATTACGACCAATTCATCGATTACGTCACTACAGATGACGTCAGAACATTCTTCCCCGAAACTGCGTCCGAACGACGTCACCGGAAACGCGCCCCACTTCCGGTGGCTGACGAACCATCGCAGTCGTAGCCACGACGACGCCCCCTGCTCCCCCTGCTCCAACGACATCGACCACGAAATCGAGGCGCTCAATCGCCAGATGGCGCGCATCCAGCTGCAGTACCGGGACATCCTGAACGCCCACCGCCCCTACCCCTCCGCCGGACCCGTCGACGACGGCGGCGGCGGCGGCGGCGGCAGGGAGGCCCCCTACGCGACGGGGACCACTCCTCCTCCCTCTCGACTCTCGAGGCTGGTTCCGAGGATGGGAACGAGGCTCGACTGCGTACGACCGCTCCACCTGGCATCCGAACATCTAAGTCACGTGACGACGGCGTCGTCGACGAGAAGAGCGTCCCCGAGGAGACGCGGCGTGTCGGAGCCGGACACGAGCGCCTACAACACCGGCGGAGAGAGCTGTCGCAGTACCCCGTCGGCGGCCGGGGCCGGGGCGGGGGCGGTCGAGGTGCCCGCCGACGACGACGCGACGAAGAAGACCGGAAACGACGGAGGAGAGGAAAGAAGCCGGAGCAGAACATCGCAGACGACCGATCGTCGCCTGGAGTCGCTTCAGCGTCTGTACAACCGGTACATAGACGTCATGTACACGAACAAGGCGAACCTGCAGCACACCATAACTGTACAACAGAACCTGTTCCAGCAGCAGTTGGGGCGTCATTCGCACGCAAAGCCGAAGCACGCCGCCGATGTGCCGTTCCCAGAGGCTCCCGCCAAGAGTCCCTGCCCTGCGGGAGCGGTTCCCAAGGGCGGTGGCGGCGGCGGCGGGGAAATGGAGTGGGTGGTCAAGAGACGGGCGGACGGGTCGCGGTATGTCACACGACGTCCGGTCCGGAACCGGATGCTGAAAGAACGCGCCCGGAAGTTGACGGAGGAGAGACGTGGAGTGACGACGGACGAAGACGCCGTCAGCGACCTGAAGATAGGCCGGTACTGGAGCAGGGAAGAGCGGAAGCGCCACCTGGAAAAGGCGCGCAACCACCGGCGACAGAAGGAACTGCTGGTGCGACAGAAGCTGGAAAACAACCACCTCGGGAAGACGGTGGAATCGGCGGTGGCAAGGAAGGCGGTGGAAGCGGTGGATACGGGACACCGCAGACACCCGAAGCACAAGTCGAGAAAGGCTGTGGACGACTTCACCACAATACAGGAGCTGCTCGTACACGGCAGTCGCGACGAACACGGGAAGGCATACAACACTCTACTCTCTGTCACTACTGTATAGCAGCAACTGAAACCACGAGCACATACTTGGTACTAGTATACCATTGTATAACATCAACCCAAACATTAGTATACTTGGTACTGTTACACCATTGTATAACAGCGACCTAAACCATAAGTATACTTGGTACTGTTACATCATTGTATAACATCAACCTAAACATTAGTATACTTGGTACTGTTACACCATTGTATAACAGCCACCTAAACATTGATATACTTGGTACTGTTACACCATTGTATAACAGCCACCTAAACCATAAGTATACTAGGTACTAGTGCACCATTGTATAACATCAACCCAAGCATTGATATACTTGGTTACATTGTTAACATCGACCATATTGTACTGTTACATAATAACATCAACCAAACCATAAGTATACCATCAGCCTCCTAAGTACCAATATACTTGAGTACTTGTTGTTATACCATTGTATAACATCGACCAAAATACTACTATTCCTCGTTAAACACGTGACACAGTCTAAATCATGAGTATTACCAATAAGCTTTGTACTTGATTTAATTCATAACTATTCCGCGTTAAACAGTAGAGTCATCTTCGTTATAACGGACTCGATTATAACATATCCTCGGTGGTGTAGGGTCTCATTTGACGCGCTATGGTATTAGATGGTATTGGATAAAACGTACTTTGGATATAGCGTACTCGATTTTTAATTACGTTATAACGAAGTTCGTCTGTATTTGCGTTAAGAAATCAGTTAATTTTAAATGTTTTATTTGTCACTTGATTCTAATTTAATTGCCTGCACTGTAAATCTCGCCTTTCTGTTATGGTTGTGATCTTATCCTTGGATATTGTCAGAAGCTGCGTATTCAATAGCGATGTGCATTTACACACTTGTCCAAAAATGTTGAACCAATTTGATTTGGCATTAATTAAAGTCCGTTAAAACCGACAAAAGTCGTATTTTGTCCGACTACTAGTCTAGGTCTACTACTTCTACTACTACTACTACTACTACTACTACTACTACTACTACTACTACTACTACTACTTCTTTTACTTCTTCTACTACTACTACTTCTACTACTACTACTACTACTACTACTACTACTACTAATAATAATAATAATAATAATAATAATAACAATAGTAAACGTTTAAACATAATTCTTGAATAACTTTTCACAGAACAACATGGTTATTTCAGGCGCGGGTGGAATCATTCTGGATATTTGGAAAGTGTACTCAATGTCTAAAGCTGGCGACATCTCGTGTTCGATATTCGTCAGCTCGGCAGGTGCTAGTGACGTCACAAGACTAAACTATTCGGTTTTCGTGACGACTTCCTGTTTCGCGTCTGGATTTCCTCTTTCTTTAGCGCTATCGGTCGATTCACCTGCAGAAAATGAATTAACCCCTTTACCGTGTATTTAACTGTAACTCAATGTAAAATGGACGGATATATCCGGGATCCCCAGTTAAGGGGTTAGTTAATAAAAGAAATAATCATAATTAATTACGTGCGTTTTTGAAAGGGTAAAAATATGCGGGTAGAAATTTAACGAGGAGTTGAGAATTTTGGACCACCACACCCGGAGTTTTTCTACTTTCAAATGCGAGTCTGGCGATTAAAGGCCAGCATTCTAAGAAGGCTAGCGCAATTGAATTGTATTAAAATTTGGAACTCGCAAGAGTGAATGCCGTTGGTTTCTGTGAAAATTAGTGTTTCTGTTCGTAATTTCCAGCAAACGTCCTTTTTAATAGGCCTATGAAACAAACTTATGTATTTTCACTTACAGTCCCCACCTTCTCCGTCCGACACATGGGGCTACGCACGGGGTTAAACACAATGGCGTAGCCAGGATTTCCCGAAGAGGGGGTTATGATTCCCAGCACGGAAAATCCTGACAAGTAAAAAAGGTGGTTAACTTTTATTTCGCTTGATTAGAGGATTATAGTATATAAGTATACTATACATATACTATACATATACATACATACATATAAGCTCGTGGCGTGTACAACCGTACTATATTGATCCGCAAAATTTGTTTTGGTCGGACAACCAAGAGGGGTTTTGGCCCCAATTAAATCACCCTTTGCCTACGCCACTGCTTACACATGGGGCTACACATGGGACTACACATGGGGACTACACATGGGGCTACACATGGGGCTACGCACTCCGTGGATCTTGAAGTAGAGTCCGCAGGCGTTGCAAACCGGGTCGCCGAAGTGATTTCGTCTCCACAGCGTAGTTACGGTTGTCGAACAGTTGTGGCAAACGTAATTCTGCAGACGAATCATCTTCGTCACCTGAAACGACTCAAATACGCACATAAATCATAGTTAGAAAAATTGGTGTCCTACCAGGTACATACTTACTCACATACGTACATACATGCATACATACATACTGTTATTTATATTGCGCCTATTCAATAAATGTTTACAAGCGCATTACAATAATTATCAGCTATAAACAATGAAATGCTTTAGCGCAAGAAGTAATTGAGAAAATTATTATACATTTCTTAACCCTTTAACCGTGTATTTAACTGTAACTCAATGTAAAATGGACGGATATATCCGGGACCCCTTTAATTAACATCGCTATAGCAAAAAATATCTTTTTGCGTCGAAAATCGTTCAGCTTTCTTTCAGAGAAGAATGTTCCAAAAATCTCCGCTAATCGAAAACTGGGAAAACGCAGGCTTTCTTTATAGCCGCGTCGTTGAAAATCTCTGACTTAATTTGGGGAGGAAGGGAGGAGGGGCCAGGGTCCCCGCGCAATTACCAGTCGCTTTTCTTTAACGACGTATGGACGAGTTTTTCCGCTCGTTCGTTCGTAGAGACCACAAGCGTTGCAGACGTAACGACCCTCGAAGTTTCTCCTCCAGAGTGGAGTGGATTCTATCCCACAGTTGGCACACTCTCGAATCTCCTCCTCTCAATCAATCAATCAATCAATCAATCAATCAATCAATCAATTAACACAACAACCAAAACAATCAAAAAACCGGGTTGGACAAAGGCACAAACAAGAAGACAGCAAAGAATCCATTCGAACGGAAGTAATAGAATAATAATAATAATAATAATAATAATAATAATAATAATAATAATAATAATAATAATAATAATAATAATAAAGGGCCGCCCATAATAATGACGTCACGCGATTTTGGCAGTTTTTAACCCCCTCCTCTCCTCGTCACAAAATCTCAGACCCCTAAAATGACGTCACAATGCGTTTACCCCCTCTTTCTGATGTCAAAATTAATGTTTCAATTCAGTTATTTTTGAATGAAGCGGGTTTCTGAGAAGCGATATTCAGAAACTTTTTCAAATTATTTCTTTTAATGAATAATATTATTATTTGTAAAATACGTTCAACTTTGCGGTAGCATAGCATTGCGTTATTAATAACAATACTTAGTATTATGTGACGTCACATTTCTGGAAACCCCCCTCACCGTCGTCATACTTCGTCACAAATGTTTGAATCCCCTCCCCCTAAGTGCATGACGTCATTTATGGACAGTCCCTAATATGTTTAAAAGTGGTTTAGAAGGCTAAGTAAGCCTGTGTGAAAACCACTGTAGTAACTCTCCGCATTCAATAACCTAGTTTTCCGAGATAGCCTTTGAATCCGTTTACTGTTTCAACTGTCACTCCCACCTCGTCCAAACTGTTCCATTTGTCCACAACCCTTGCACTAAAAAAGTTTTTCTTTATAGAGTTGGAGAAACCCCTTATTCGTAGGCACACTCGCTAACGGGCGCTAGAAAAATCGTCAAAAAGTGCCGAGCGCGAAATTACTTTTATTTTGTCGACTGGGGACATCAATTCTAGACCGGATGTTGAATACATTAATGCAGGGTGCATGAAAATCAACATGATCTGCATAACGCCTTAGGCTGGCAATAAGTTCATTAATATCAAAGCGCTATATAAATTTAGGGTTTACAATTATTTTATTTACAAATTAATATGGTCTGCTAAACGCTTTTAGTAGTAGTAGTAGTAGTAGTAGTAGTAGTAGTAGTAGTAGTAGTAGTAGTAGTAGTAGTAGTAGTAGTAGTAGTAGTAGTAGTAGTAGTAGTAGTAGTAGTAGTAGTAGTAGTAGTAGTAGTAGTAGTAGTAGTAGTAGTAGTAGTAGTAGTAGTAGTAGTAGTAGTAGTAGTAGTAGTAGTAGTAGTAGTAGTAGTAGTAGTAGTAGTAGTAGTAGTAGTAGTAGTAGTAGTAGTAGTAGTAAACGTAGAGATTACTGTGGCAACTAATACAATGACTGCGTGGACACAATACAAATTTTAGCTGCCGATTAGTTCATTACTATCAAGGCGCTATATAAATGCAAGATTTACGTTTACGTGTGACATTTACAGTGTTTACCGATGTCTGATTTTCTTGTTGTTACAAGTCCTCTGTCTTTCATCATTTCACGTTTTACTGAAAGTTCGACAGCTTTTCCCAACGTAGTGGATTCACGGCTGGAAGCATCCGGTGGAATGAACCTCCTACCAGAAGACACCGCTGACATCGCATGGTAAGGAACTGGAGCAGTGGCGGTAAAGGAATACGGGTATTCGACGTTTCCAGGTGGCGTGCTGGTCGCGGTGTATTTTCCAGGTGAGAGGAAGAGGAAGAGGATGAGGCACAATGGGACTGTAGACATCACCACCACCTTCTATCACACCTGACGAAGCGTTAAAGACAGAAGAACTCGGGTAGCTGGAGTAGCAGGTGTACTGTTTCCCTCTTCTGCCTCTCCATGGTTCATCGTCCTCTCTGTTGTTCCAGTTCAGACTGGAAAATTCCACCGAATAAGGATCCAGGTAAGGAGGCGCATATGTTTGATATGTTGATGGGGGTCTGGTATCGATGGTCACGGTGGGGCCGTAGGCGAGTGGGGTTTCATCCTGCCCTGATCGGTCGAGCCCCGCCAGGCCACCTGAAATCCGTTCGGTTGGGTCGTGGGGAAGGTTCGGATGGTGGGGGATCAGTGGAGAGGGAAACTGCGAAGATGGGGTGGTCGTGAAATCTCTCGGAAAGCAGCTTACGAGGGATCCGTACGAATATAAGGATTCACCTGAAACACAATAATAATAATAATAATAATAATAATAATAATAATAATAACTACAACAATTAACTACAATAATGATGATGATGATGATGATGATGATGATGATGATGATGATTTTTCAAATATGATTAACCCCAATATAGCCCCTTTCTTTCATACTTTCCTTCTGCTAATCTATATTTTAAATCCTAATTATTATTATAATGTACTTTATGTATTAAATTATATCTTATAGTTTATTTAATATCTTTTTCCACAATTTTAAATGGTTACCTCTGCCATTTACCTATAACAATTTTTCATTCCTTTACACTAGTTGCCTTAAAAACGGGATATTCCTATACCGTCAGGCAATTTATTTTATTTCTACTCCTGATGATGACGATGACGATGACGACGACGACGACGATGATGATGATGATGATGATGATGATGATGATGATGATGATGATGATGATGATGATGATGATGATGATGATGATGATGATGATTAAGAAATTCGAGATCGTCTACCGCCAAAGTTCTGTATGTTAATTTCGTTCTCTCGACTGTTTCTCGAAGAGACTGCCTGGCGTTCTCTCGGCGTCCAGAAACTTCTAGGACTTCTTCTGGATCCGGTGGGAGCGAAAATCCATGGCGTTTGAAATCCGGAAGCCGAGTGACGGGCCGGTGAGGTCCCGAAATCCAGAAAACACGCAGGGTGGTGAGATCCAGAATACGGATGCATTGTCCCCGACTACTTCAAGACTTGATACAATGCTAATGGATAATCCGATTTGTGTCCTGGTTGTATCCGACCACGGTATCTCGGTCTTTCTAGCGGTTTTGCCCTTCTTTTAATCCAGTCTTATACAATTTGAGAAAAATCAATTGAAGGAATTTTACACAGTTTTTATAAAATGGATATTCTCAATTTTAGATCAACACTAGTCTAAGAGGAACACTTGTCATTGTACTTACTTCTTATAGTAGTAGTAGTAGTAGTAGTAGTAGTAGTAGTAGTAGTAGTAGTAGTAGTAGTAGTAGTAGTAGTAGTAGTAATAATAATAATAATAATAATAATAATAATAATAATAATAATAATAATAATAATAATAATAATAATAATAATAATAATAATAATAATAATTAATCCGGAGATGAAAGAGAAACAGCCTTTCTGCTACAGCGAATATCAGTGACACTCCAGAGATTTAACGCTGTCGCCTTCCGCGGAACTTTCAATAAATAATAATACTTATTAAAATACTCGACGACTTAAAATACTTTCTTCCTGATACTTGCCGTTTACTTAGACTCTAAAAATAATTAATCAATTTGTCAATCAATTTGTCAATTTTCTTCAAAATTTTCGAGTTAGTATTTTTCGTTTTCGATTCCACATCCATCCTATCGAAGTGTAACTTTCCTCACTTTGTGCTAATATACCCCCAATCAACATGAGGCCACGCGCCATTGAGTAACCCCACCCCGATCCTCACCCCGATCCCAACCCTCCCCCAAAGAATCTGCCCCAACCCCCTTTTAACGCTGACAATAACAATTAGGAACCAAGATGCTCTTTCGTTAACTTAATTGTAATGGTAGTCTTTTGATCTGGCGAGGAGTTAAGTTGAGAGTTACTCGGGGGTTCGAGTGGGCAAAAGAGCGACCCATGCTGGCCCCACCCCACCCTGCAGGGGTTCCGTCGTTGGCACCCGGGGGGTGTAAGGAGAGCCAGGTATCGAATTAGCAGCTATTTAAGTTTCGGCGGATCACACAAGCCGCAAAAGGCACGCCCACATCACGGGCGTCAGACAGAGAAATTCTTCCATTTAGTTGTGTAATCGTTGTTTCTTTATTTACAATCAAAAGACATTCTGTAAAGCAAGCTGCCGTATTTCGAGGCGCGCGTCACGCTACAATTCAACCGATTCGCCTGCTCTCGGCGTTTCTGACGACTCAATGGGTGCCTTCTAAACAAATTCAGACGCTCCTCGCGTCCACCCCAACTTCTCAAAAAAGTGCCCCGGGCAGGCGTTTTGAAGCAAAGGATCATTGACGAAGAAAACTTCAGACAAATTAACGTTTCCAGTGCAGGAAAATTCGTTCAGAAACTCGGCGAATGCGGTTGCTATCGGTCTTTCGCCTTCAGGGGGATTAGGCAAATTCTCTCGGTTAAACAGCGCGTCGGTCTGAATTGTAAATTTGACGATTGTGTTGGTTGGGAAATCTTAGTTTAATAACTAATCATAATCAATACTTCGGTGACATTGTGCACCAATAACTCTTAAATACCCTAAGGTAATTCGCATAAGCGTATTCGCAATGTTTAAAGATAGCTTATAAAGCGACCCTATAGCTCAGATACTACTACTACTATATTATTATTATTACTACTACTACTACTACTACTACTACTACTACTACTACTACTACTACTACTACTACTACTAATAATAATAATAATAATAATAATAATAACAGTCTACTACAACTAATATTCTACTACAACTGCTACTAGTCTACTACTAATACTACTACTGCTGCTGCTACTACTACTACTACTACTACTACTACTACTACTACTACTACTACCACTATCATTATTATTATTATTATTATTATTATTATATGAACTATGTGTCTAGTAAAGCTTTAACCCATTTCTTGAAAATACTTAAATGTAATGTCTGTATAACAGAGCGTTGCAATTTACAAAGAGAAATTTTAGGCCCAGAAATTTAAGAAAAAAGTTGGAACGACTTCCCCATTTGCCCTCAATGCACCTGAGATGGCCAAACGCAGACTAGAAACTAAAATAATTTGTCATCCCCGAGAAACAATAAATAAATTAATTGAAAATTCAATTCAAAATATTCGTCATCTCACCGCGGCAGAAAGTTTCAATATTCGAAGCGCTTGAAAATAAATTCTTCTTTAGTTACGCTTAACATCATAATTTTCTCTTAGTTAAGTACAGACGTCATAGCAATAATATAACTATTTCAAAGAAAAGTCACTATTCTAAGCGAATCTTAATGTATTTCATGATAATCCTCCAAGATTCTCCAACCGCATACGTTTTAGCAAATCAGATTTGGCCTTTTATTGAACTTTTCACATCGTTCAAGGATCTCACCACTGCTCGCAGTTACTCAAAATCAGCGTAAACTTAATTGGAGGTCGAACCTCCCTGTCACTGGGCAGAAATCTTTCCCTACTCGGGCGAAGTCGATCATATTTAATAGTTGGAGAATGGGTTGTTATAGCTGGCGTGTCAGAGACCCGAAGCGACTTCAGGTTAAATCGAACTGAATTCTCGTGCCAAAATCCTTATTACGTGTTAGCGGGGATTTTTTAAAATTGGGGCCTTGTTGTCCATAGGGGGGAGTTCGAATCTGCATCCGCGTCTTTCCCTATTCTCAGTATTTGGAATCTTCCTGATGTGGGGGGAGGGGGTTAGGGGGGGTAGGAATTGTGGATACCTGTCACGTCTGTCTGTTAGAACACGGGTACGGTAGATCATTGTTATCAGATGTCGCGTAGCTACGAGCGATTTGAACAATACGAACTTGAAGATTAATTAACTCAATTAAACGACTTGTAAATAATGAAGACAAGATGATTATGCTGACTACTTACATCCACTCGTTCGTTTAATACTCATCAATGCGTTTGTAACATTAGGCTATCACCGAAACCACAATGATTCTTTGAATAAAACAACCATTAACTGACTGACTGACTCACTCACTCACTCGCTCACTCACTCACCAGGGGCGTCATTTGGGGGCCGTGCCCCTAAGGAAATAAAGAATTAATGTACGATGTATTAAATAAATAAATGTGAAATGTGCAAAAATTGCAAAAATTGTCAAAAAATACATAAAATTTGCAAATTTGCCATAATTGGTCCAAAAATTTGCCAAAAATTGCCAAAAATTATCTTGTCCTGCAAGAAAAGCGTGAAATGACGCTACTGTCACTCATTCACCCCGCCCCCACACACCTTTTGCCTATGGCTACTTCACATTTGGACGAAGCGCCTAAGAACAAGTAGCTACTGCGGTACAAATTTGAAAGCGCTACATAAAATAATTTCACGAGAATTTTACTTACTTACTTACTTACTTACTTGCATCGGACAGCGACTGACACTTCCGGGAACGGCATGTGCCCGGGGTAGATCAATAGGTCTTCTAACAAATGAGCCTTTAACTTCTATAGCGCCGCAAATTGTCCCGCTGTACTTGGTTATTTGTAATCCCTGGCAGGGGCGTAGCCAGGAATTTGATTGAGGAGGGGTATAATGCGATTTGAGGGTATAAATCTTTTAAAAAACGTTGACAATCAGTAAAAACACATTAAAAACTTTAAGATAGCCTGATTTTTTGGGGGATGTACATATACCGATATACCCCCGTCGCTACGTCCCTGATCCCTGGCATCATCGTTTTGGGTGGAAGTGGCAGCTAGAAATGTGTAGCCAGCAGTCACTGTGCCCAGGGTTCGATTTGTGACCTGGAGCAGTGGGGGGATATGTCGAGCTTGGGGGGATGTAGTTGTTGGGAAATGTAGCAGTGGGGGGATGTAGTGGTGGGGGATGTAACAGTAGGGGATGCAGTTTTGCAGTGGGGAGATCCCCTTCCCTCTACAAATCGCCCTGACCCTGACTGTTTATCCCAGACTTTATCCACAGACTGAGTGTTTGGTCATTCCACCCCCAAAATTTTCTTCTCTGCCTGAGGGTCCAATTCTATCATTTTCGACCCCTACTTTGGAGAGTGACGATGGTTGACCATGTTTAGTGGGAGATTCAACCCCTCCACCCCCATCCTCATGTGTCTAATGGTAGAACCCAATGAAGGCATTCTATAGGCCTATGGGATTAGACCTGCCTACTACTGCCACCTAACGAATTACTGCATGGCCATCTGGCGAATGATTAATGCCAACATGCAATGTATTGTCCAGTGTTATTAGTTTGCATCGTTTCGCCTGCAATCTGCATCCACTATTAGGCAGTCAGTCAATCATAGTAGGGACCGTCCATAAATTACGTCACGTAGGTTTTCAATTTAATAAATTCGAGTTTCTCGTTCAATTTTCAGCAGCGAAACATAGAGTTATCCAACTTCTGGCAGTGATGAATATAATTGAGATTCTAAATTTCATGTATTTAGAATATTATTATTATTATTATTATTATTATTATTATTATTATTATTATTATTATTATTATGCACCACTGACATCTTCCGTTAAAATCCATCCAATCAGAAGAGAGAGTCGCATATTTCAGGTTTACGGAAAGTGTGACGTCACAGTTAACTTTATCGCCCCCCCGTCACAGACTGTCACGCTTTCCTAGACCCCTCCCTTCGAGCGTAACGTACTTTATGGACGGCCCCCGTAGCTACATAGCCACAAGTTCTATGGGTTTACATTTAGGCCTACAGCTGACCTACAAACATCAGCGCATATATATATATATATATATGACTATCATTAGAATAATGATTATTGTCATTTGTCACTGACATCCATTCATATCAAGTACTATAGAATTTTGAAAATATGTATATTTACTATTGTGAGCCATAGCGTTATTAAAGTTTATCCAGCCGTATTAAGCGATTGCATATATTATATGGTTCTATGTGGGTGTCATCCAATTTGAAATACGCACTAATGTTAGAAGTCATTTGCGTTACCACTCTCTTGACAGCGACAGCCGTCGTAAATCGATGATCGATTGGTCGATAGAGGGCGCCCTCACTCGATTCCCTTGGACTCTTTGTTGCCCCTTTCGTTAATTCGCTCTAATTTGGTTTTAATGTGAATTGGTGTTTCAGACCGACGTAGCCTATATAGCTAAGTAGCTGTATACAAATATTTTATATATGTGTGGGGGTGTGGGTGGATGTGCGTGTGTGTGTGTGAGGAATTACTGGCTCCAAATAGAAGGGGGAGTAAAAACTGGGGACCCTCGCCCCTATTAAACGTCTAGCATTTATTGGTCCCCTGTTGGGGCCCTTTATATAAATATTACATAGGCCTACCTATCAATGGCCCATGAGTACTCTGGGAATGCTAAATTTGGCCTCGACCTAAAAGGTTGTGCAAATGAGCCTGGCGTTATTAAAGTATTGGCCCCCATGCTTAGAAGTTGCCACTCCAACGGCCACCCACTTGCCAAATCCTGGAGCCGCCAATGGTGTGGGTGTGTATAGGCGTATAGCGTATAATACACTTTTATTAGGTCTCTAGGCTCGAACCCCTCCCACTTTTGGGGACCATTATAGGGAAGGAGAAGGTATAGCCTAGGTGTTGAGTCCCCATTTATTTCATCGAGATTTTCGCCAAAGGGGATATGTAAATGGATTGGGCCGTCCCCTTTTCATCCAAGTCTATGCTTCAATGTATGTATATGCTTAGGTTTGGAATTGTTTAGGGTATAATAGAAATTGTTACATTTAGTTTATATATATATATATATTATATATCATATTATATATAAATGATTGGCCGTCCCCTTTTCATCCAATATATGTGTACAATTTTGTACATATAATTGTTACATTTAGTATATATATATATATATATATATATATATATATATATATATATATATATATATATATATATATATATATATATCTATGGGGGCATAGTCCATTTAAAAATCTCGGGTCCATACACTGTCGATTAATTATGTATATTTCGTTCTTCATCATACGTCCATTATTTGCTTGTAGCGCTCTTTTCAAATGCACGGGCTGTTCCGTTATACTCCCTCTCGCGTCGACTCCGCCGACGGGCTGTTCCGCTCGCCTCCCTCCGCCGCCGCCCTGGATCCGTTACGGATGCGTTCCGCTTCGTTCCATTCGGTGATCCTCGCCCTCTCCCTCTTCACCTTCATCCTCCGGTTCTGGAACCACAGTTTCACCTGTCTGTCGGTCAGTCGCAGACGCCGGGCAATGTCGCCCGTCGATCCAGGGTCAGGAAGCGATGGAACTGGAACTCCTTTTCCAGTTCCAGGCGCTGGTAGCGGCTGTACGGCATCCGTCCACCGCCATAGACGTTGCAAGAAGTGGGACCTAACAACAACAACAACAACAACAACAACAACAACAACACGTGACCAATACGAGTTTAACTCTTTGGAATTACATAAATTTGGACTATGCCCAATAATAGCCTATATATAGGCCTACTGTAGCAAAGTGAACTATGTACATAAATATATTTGCATATATACTGGGTGGCGCAACAAAATCGGTACTACCCTTCTAGTACCTAGGGTATAAGGTCAGCGGCGTAGCGAGCAATATGATTTGGGGGTTATAAATGTTTTAGGGTAATAGAAATTGTTATATTTAATATATATTTTATATATCATATATTACATATGCTATATATATGTACAATTTTGTACATATATGTTACATATACTGTACTATATATGTAGACTATTTATATTGATTTGGGGTTATATAAACCGATATACCCACCTCATCGCTACGCCCCTGTATAGGTACAGAGGGATTAAAAGTTATATATAGGCCTACAGTATTTTGCAGAGGCGCACCAAATTTCATGCATTTTCACCAAGGGTAGTGAAAATATTTGCAATAAATCTGGGCGGTTCCGGTTTTCTTGCGCCACCTTTTATGTATAATTTATGTATATACGCACACATGTGTATATACTAAATATACATGATATTATGAATGAGATTGATTCATAAACGATACATAATTTTCTAGTAATGCAATGTGCACCCTATAGGCCTATATAGCATAATTGATGAGAAACTAGTAATACTTATTGATAGCCATAGATTAGGCTAAATCATTGCATGCCAAACCATTTGCGTCTATTCCGAAAGAGATTTGAGTTATTATATTGAAAATATACTTAAGTTAATTGAAGGCGAGACCTAGTTTTAATAAAATATGAAATCGTAAACTGTATAATATTAACGCCTTTCAGTTATGGATTCACAAGCTGCTATTTATGTGCTAAAATGTGATACTAAGCAAATGCGTATAGGCCTTTAGTGCATATACATATGGAGCCAATATAACCTATGATTTTGATAATATTTAATTAGGGCTTACTTAATAAGTTACAAAATATTTTAATTTTTTACAGATATAAAGAATATATATTTGGATGCAGAAAAAGAATCAAATAATTAATATATGCACACTTTAACTGTGTTACAAAATTCGATTAAGTTAGATATACAGTATATATATATATATACAATTATACATACTCCCAATATATATACTGGGAGTATTTGGCCTGCAATAACACTCTATCTATAGTGAAAATTAAAGTCTAAGCCTATGGTTAAGGCAACCTTAATGTTCTCAGTACGATCCCCAGCGTTTTATCCAGACTCCAGGCCTTTGTGAAAATCGTGGGGGAAATTGGGGGGAAATTGACTTGGCTGGAAGGGAAGAAGCACAGTTCAATGCAAAATAATTTAGTGCTGCGATTTCGGGAGGGCGGGGATTTTGAGGTTTTGGGGGAAAATCTCCCCTCCTAACAGGCCTGTATAAAACACTGACGACTCGGAGTGACGAGTGACGATCCCGTGGAGTTATTCCATAGACGATCCACATTTATCTATGTCAGTTACGCTGGTGCATTGCCCCCATAATTAAGTTTTAGACATGGCGTTTTAGTCTGGTGTCACGACTCCTCGTTTGGAAATCCTATGTGTCGACGTCGACATGCAGTGGCGGCTCTAGGATTTGGCAAGTGGGGGGGGGGGCGTTGGGGTGGCAACTTCTAATCATGGGGGCCAACCATTTGTGTTTAAAGTATGTAGCATTAAGTATATAGGGTCCCAACTTGGAGGAGGCACTGGGGGCCAGGCACTCAATAGGGGGCACGGGCCCCCTGCCTCCCCCCGGTGGAGCCGCCGCTGTCGACATGGACCAAAGACATCGCGGCGAGAAAGTTACTTAAAGCGAAGTTCTATAAGATGAATGTCTCGGGCAAAGTCTTGTCATCAATCTCCAGGCGAAGATGGTCACTCAAGATGTCAGAAGAGTGTCAGAAAGGAGACATGCGCGACAATCCACAGCCGATTGAACGATGGCTTTGAGAAGTGCAGCAATAGATCTACGCACTTGGAGAGAGAGAGAGAGAGAGAGAGAGAGAGAGAGAGAGAGAGACAGACAGACAGACAGACAGACAGACAGACAGAGACAAAGACAAAGACAAAGACAGATAAAGACAGAGACAAAGACAAAGACAGACAGACAGACAGAGACAGACAGAGACAGACAGAGAGACAGAGAGAATCCATTTATCTAGGTTAGATACGCATGGAATGGCTTACATATGGTTAAGAAATATTGTTATAATCAAACAACCTCTTGGTTCAAATCAGTCTGTATGCATTGGGGAGCGTCTATAAAATGTGTCACGCACGATGGGTAGGGGAGGAGGGAGGGTGAGGGTGAGGAGTGAGAGAGAGGGGTATAAGAAAGTGTGACAGTTTGTGATAGGGAATAGGGTAAAGATCACTGTGACGTCACACTTTCTCTCTCTCTCTCTCTCTCTCTCTCTCTCTCTCTCTCTATATATATATATATATATATATATATATATATATATAATATATATATATATATATATATGCGGTGATATTTTACCTACTCTTCTGATTGGAAGTATTCTAACAGAAGATGTCACTGGTATATAGGCCCTAGTAATTATAATTACATGGAATTTTAAATCTCAATTATATTCGTCATCTTTTCCGGAAGTTGAATAACTCTATGTTTCGCTGCTGAAAATTGAACGAGAAACTCGAATTTATCAAATAGAAAAATGGACGACGGGGGGATCCGAGTTGTTTGACGTACTTTAAATAAAGGGGGTCAGAGATTTATGGACGACCCCTTGCTTAATAGCCAGCTGGATGGAGGCCAAATGAACGAACTCTCGGACAAAGCGGGGAGTGACACGTCTTTAATATTCGTCTTCTGTATAATATCAAATAATTAAGTCTCTCGTGAAATCGTAGTCGTCAGGGACGTCATTTGGGGGGCAGGGGGGCATTTGCCCCCCCTGATTTTGAGGAAAAAAAATTTTTTCTTGTGTTATTTAGTATTTAGTTTTTTACATGTCCTAACGGACCCTGATATGATGTGGAGTAGTCTAGTCTGAAAAGTAACTAACCGTTATAAACGGCTGACGAGCAAAAAAAAAGGTCGTCAACTTTTTCGCAAACTTGTAACTTGTCAGGTCAAAAGTGTTTTGCCCCCCCCTGAAAAACAGTGAAATGACGTCTCTGGTAGTCGTGCAAATTCTCATTATCATTATTTTATGAAGTTTTATGCAGACATTTAAAGAGTTCATGATCAACTCACAGTTATCTGATAATAATACTGTAGATAACTGCAAATGGGGAAAATACTGAAAGCTTCTGAAAGTTACAAACCGTTTTGGTATTTTGAACAATTTCTGTTGTACGCTTTGCATCAACTATAATAATCCGCAAAATATTATCAAATTATATAATGCACACGTCTATATAAATGAATATCTTATATCGATGCACATTTAGCATCAACGAATATTTTATGCATAAAGATACACACATGAATTAACATATATGTATATATACATTTTCAGTATGTATATATATATATATATACAGAGCACATTGTATATATATATAATGTATGCATGAATTAGAGCATTTATTCCCAAGCATTTCATGTAGAGGACACATTTCTAGTATGTTCGGTACTCAAGCAGGCCACAATGTTATATAATTCTACAATTGTGACGGTCGACCCTAGGCCTGATCCGGGTTCTTGTCATGAAAACCCGATTTAAAATACAGGGAAGCTAAATGCTTTAAAAATTATAGAAATCTTAACACTATAGAATACTGCGGCTTGCACATTATTTATAAACGCAGCTTTTTCTTACTTATTAGGCCTCTTTATTTGAAAGTCAATACATTTTTTAGAGGCTATACCCTAGGGAAGATAAATGCCGGTATAGGGGCTGCCGCCCGATCCCCCCCCCACTCCCACTTTTCATGCAAGTTTGCGCCAGTGTGTATATCCATAGGCCCTATACATTCATTTATTAATTGATATTTGGTTAGTAAATATTTTTATATCATTTATTCATATTCATTCATTCATTCATTCATTCATTCATTCATTCATTCATTCATTCATTCATTCATTCATTCGTTCTTTCATTATTTCATTTGTTCGCTTGTTCATTTATTCATTCGCTCAGTTGGTCAAATATTCTTCCGTTTAGTCGTTCAGTCGTTCGTAAATTCGTTCATTCAATCGTTAATTCAGTCAGTCGATCAGTCATTTTTTCATTCGTGCTATAAATTTAAAATAAACAATAAACCTGTCAGTGTTTAATCTAGGCCGTTTCCGGGAGAAATTGCCCTTTTCCCCGGAAATTTCAAATTCCCCCCGAAAATTTTGGAATACTACATGGACTAACAGCGGTCCCTAGCAGAATTCCCCCCGGCTTTGTCGGTCCCTCCGGCTTTTTCAGTTCCCCGGAGTCCAGGAGTCTAGATTAAACAACGGTCGTAATTACATAGATATATACCGACCCACTTTGGTCATCCAGGGATAAACGATGGAGAGTGGAATTGACGTGGAATTGGTTTCCATTTCTCCGGGCGGCTGGTAAGTCCGACATCCCGTTCCCTCAAAACACGGAAACCAGCGATCATCCCATCCAATCCCGTCCGCATTCTGGGATGTCGTCATCCGATCCTGAAATTGGGTTTCGTGACCATCCTGCCAACCGTTGGTCGAATCCCATCCCGACAGAACCATCCGCGAATCAGACGGAAATCCGAAGGTCGTTTGAAGGTTAGCGTCAAGGTCACCTGGAGTCTGAAGCGGGTTCCTATTGGCCTCAAAAGGCGGGAAATAATCGTTATCGCCAAATTTCTGGGTGCGGTTAACTTGTATCGGTTGTACCTCCGCTGTGCCAGGATCGAACCGCTGGAAATACTCGATTGGAAAACCGGTAAGATTTCCACTTCCGCCTTCACAGGACACGTGGGAATCGGATCCGGGATAGTCGCAATTCCAGCATCCGGAGAAGTCGCTGAACTGGAACCCCGCTGCCTCGTCCACCGGATAAACCGGATAGAGGGACGGACTTATAGACCCACCCCAGTCGAGGTCAAAGGTCGATGAGGTACGTTGAAGTGACCTGAAATCCATCTCTTAAGGTTGAACGATTTCTACAAAAAAACTGGAAAAATTCGTATAAATTTCAAAATAAACCTTCAGAGAGAGAGAGAGAGACAGACAGACAGACAGACAGACACAGACAGAGACAGAAACAGAGACAGAGTGAGTGAGTGAGAGAGAGAGAGAGAGAGAGAGAGAGAGAGAAGTGAGTATTTGTGTGTTTATACTTGTGCAAGAAAAGTAATTATAAACCAAGTGAAATGGCAAAATGCAGTGCGTAATGTTAAAAATTAATATTATATAACGCCAGTATGCTAAATATATACTCTATTGTGCTTAATTTCATCTACTAAATATTATTGATTATTAACCTTCAAATTGCACAATATATATATATATATATATATATATATATATATATATATATTAATTAATTGCTATATTTAGTAGTTGCATGCATATCAATCATATGCTATATGTTTTATGTTATATAATGAAGAATTTCTGAAAACAGTGATAGAGGTCAAAAAGGGGATGGGGAGGGAGGAGATATTGGCTACAGGGTGTATCCATAAATTCAGTTTCGAGGGCCTCTTGGTATTCCACTCCCCCAATTGAAATTGGAGAAAAAGACACTCATTTATTCGTCTTTTAAAAATTTTCGGTTCTCAAAATTATGAGAAATCGGCAACTAAATTTTTTTGGGGGTGGGTTTTGTAGGGGGATCGGGGCCGCCGAGAGGGGGCAGGAAAATTGCACAGGCGCCCGGCGGCCTGCAGGGGCCCGGGCCCGGTGATGATGATGTATTAACTGTATTAACAATAGCCTGCACCATGAAAAAATGAAAAATACTGACAAGGAAAAAAGGTCATCTTCTCGTCACGAGCACTGAGGCCCGGGTAGTGTCAGGGAGCCCGGGCCGATCATGTTAAGTAATCAAGTAATCTCCTTTTTTAAACGGAGCGAGAAGCAAAAAAAGGTCATCAACACTTTTTCACACTTGCTTGTTGCGGGTAACGGCGTAGATCCGGAAAATTCTGGTCTGGAAAAGACCGACAAGCAAAAAAACAGGGACTCGTGACTACTTTTTGCACAGGGGCCCGCAAATTCTCTCGGCGACCCTGAGGGGGATACATGCCCCGTGTTCCCCCGTGTTCCCATTTAGCTACTCCGCTGAATAATCTTTAGAAGAATGGGGTGGAAATATTATAGAAGCCTAAATTTCTGTCCCACTGGGAAAGGGTCGTCCTGTGAGGGAAAGTTTTGAAATTTACTGACACGACGCCCCCCTGTATGACTTAGAAATGAACCAGATATAGACAAAGCTCTATAGATATGCAGTTGACTGTAGAATACATCGGCATCAATTAGAGATAATACGGTAGCTTCCATAGCACTGTACTCCGTTCGAACTCCGTAAAAACACAATTATTATTATTATTATTATTATTATTATTATTATTATTATTATTATTATTATTATTATTATTATTATCCAGGACAATTTATATAGCGCTGTACGCATGGTTTAAAAGTCAAAATCAAAAGCGCTTTGACACCGCTGACATGTCAATGAAGGTGAGAAGGTGGCGATGTTAAAATCCGCTGTGATGATGGAAAGAACTTTGCTGCCGTGAAGAAGTCCGGTGCAAAGTCCTTTAGAAGCGGTCCTTCAGGAAAACTGTAGCCCCATTGACATGCCAACGAGGAGCGGAAGATGATGTTGAAAGTCCGCGAGTTGTTAGTAGGAGTTATCCACGCAGATGTAACCATCGGTGAGTTCCTGAAGAAGCGGTCTTCCGCAAGAAGATAGTTCCGTCGTCGAAGTCGGCAAATCCGACGAAGATGGAAAATTGAAACCTGGCACATGAGCTACTGATGCTAATCATCGAAAATTATCATTTTATATAGCTCCTACACAACCTATGGCACACATACATTTAGGCCTATATACGACAGTAGAACTTCATTATAACGTTATAATATAGCGGGTCTGAAACATTTTTGCATACGTTATATTTCCGAGATATGTTTTATCGAATACCATCCAATACGGTAGCGCATCACACAGGACCTTATACATTGCGGTACGTTATAGGCCCAACTGAGCCCGTTATAACGAAGTTTTACTGTACATGTGTTCATATTCATGTAGGCCTACAAATACAATACATACTCACTAGCAAATCTACACTTTCATATATAGTCTATCAACGTACAATCGATGGATGTAGATAACTTGTAGACGAAAGTAGAGACGCTAATGGAATCGTAGAAGGCGAAGACAAGGTAGTCACGCTTCACTGAACACATGATCCATATACGTGCATATAATATAAGGTAAAGGCATATAGGGTGTCTAAAGGTTCATTGGACATTATATGCACGGGCTGGAACTGCGTGCTTTCTATAGGCCCATATATTCTGTATGATGACAGAATTTTGACATTGTCCTGTCGACAACGAGGCTAATAGAACACACACACGCATGCATATATATATATATATATATATATATATATATATATATATATATATATATATATATAAAGCTTATAGGGCTTCGCTGTCATTAACTTTTTGGTGGCGTGACAATGTCCATCAATCATACCTTCGAGGCGCATAAAGGACAATCTCTTAGCCTTTACTGAATATGCATTATGACCATGATATTGGCCTCCTCTATGCGTCTCTATCTCAATGTAAATCTTACCCTCCATCCCTCCATCCCTATCTCCCTCCCTTCCTTCCTCCTTTCGTCCCTTCCTCCTTCCCTCTCTGTCTCGTTCTCTCTCTCCCTCTCTCCCTTTATGTATACCAGTTATTACAGTTACTATCAACTATACCCTAGTAATAGACCGTAGTATAGTAGCAGAAATAAAAGTAGCTGTAGTAATAATAATAATAATAATAAAAATAATAATAATAATAATAATAATAACATTATTATTATTAATAGTAGTAGTAGTAGTAATAGTAATAATAATAATAATAATAATAATAGTCGCAGTAATAGTAGTAGTAGTCGTAGTAGTAGCAGTATAGTCGTATAGTCGTAGTAGTAGATGTTGTTGTTGTCGTCGTCGTCGTCGTTGTAATAGTACTTTCATCGTCATCATCTTTATCATCATCGTCGTTGTGTTGGGTTGGGTTGTCGCTCTTTTCGGTGCAACCATAAAATCTTAAACCGATCCTCCCCCCCCCACACCCCGCCCTTGGCTCCTAAGCCTCGCAGTACCATCGTCGTCGAAGAGCGAGAAATGTTCTACCTAAAGACCCTCTCCTCCCTCCTCCAATCAAACCGCTCGCTGTTCAAGAGCCTCTTTCTCCATCGCTGGTCTTGGCGTACGTTCGAAGGTAACATTAACACTTAAAAGAATAAATAAGTTGTCGAAATGGGCTTCACTTTCCACACAGGGCTGCATAGCGTTATGCAATATAGAGGGTGGTCGCAGTTGAGGCGGTCTAGAAGATTCATACGGTAGAATATCGATATAAAATCGATTGGGATCGGTGAAATACTGTATGCGAGTGGTAATTTATCTAATCAATTGAATAAATTATATCGCATAAAATACACCGTAACGTTACACAACATTATCTTCCTCTGTGTTGTGCCGTGCGTTACCATGAGCGTAATCATGGCGGGGCTTTATAAGGGCAAGGCTAGAGTCATCTCTGGCGAGTGATACAGGCGTCTCGCCACCACCTGGCGAATAAATCGACGATTGGTCGTCTCGATTGGTCATCCACGCCGAGAGAGAGAGAGAGAGAGAGAGAGAGAGAGAGAGAGAGAGAGAGAGAGAGAGAGAGAGCAGAGACAGAGACAGAGACAGAGAGAGAGAGAGACAGAGACATAGACAGAGACAGAGACAGAGACAGAGACAGAGAGACAGACAGAGAGAGACAGACAGACATACAGAGAGACAGACAGAGAGAGACAGAGAGACAGAGAGACAGAGAGACAGAGACAGAGAGAGAGACAGAGACAGACAGACAGACAGACAGACAGAGAGACAGAGAGACAGAGAGAAAGAGAGAGAGAGCAGCAGACAGACAGACAGACAGACAGACAGACAGAGCTCAGAGAGAGAGAGAGGGAGAGAGGCATTTTCAAGAAAACCATTTTTTTGTATATGAAAATTTTTAGGAAGTAGCGATAAGGGTTTTTTTGTTTGTCAAGAATTTATTTTAGCAAGTTGCGTTAAGTTTTTTTGCCTGTCAAGAATTTAACGAAAAGGCGGCAAATTTTGTTTCGCCCCGGGCGGCGCTTTGCCTCGCTACGCCACTGGAGAGAGAGAGAGAGACAGACAGACAGACAGAGGAGACAGACAGACACACACAGACACAGAGAAAGAGACAGAGATAGACAGAGACAGAGGACAGAGAGAGGGAGAATGTTTATTCGTCAGATGGAGGGCGTTCGTTTTTTTGCGGTCGAATACAGTGTAGTTGATGGCAGCATAGGGTCTTCTTCGGGAGGTCAAAAAGGGAGACTTCAATGATTATCCATCATACAGACGATGCCTTCAGCTGAATGGATCTAGTCGTCATCAGGATTATTTCTATGATTATCAAAAGTCTGACAAGTAAAAATATGTCATCCCTGGTTCAGATTGGGGAGGGTGTCGGTTTCTGATTGGGCGTTGGGGCGTTGGGGGGAGGTGGGGTGCAAAAATATCCATGGTCGCCATCATAATCATTATCATTGATCATCACCACCATCATCATCGTCAGCACCACCATCATCACCATCATCACCACCACTACCACCACCATCATCATCATCATCATCATCATCATCATCATCATCATCATCATCATCATCATCATCATTTATCATCATTATCATTATCAATTTATCATCATTATCAACATCTTCACCACCACCATCATCATCATCATTATCCTCATTATTAATATCATCAATTCATCATCATCATGATCATCATGATCATCATGATCATCATCATCATCATCATCATTATCGTCGTCGTCAGGACTTAATCTTTCCTCTGTCAGTCTGTGTCCATCTGTATGTCTATCTCTCTGTCTGGCTGGTTGTCTGCCTGCCTGCCTATCTAGTATCTATCTATTTGTCTGTCTGTCTGTCTGTCTGTCTATGTTTCCGTTGTTTCGTGCAGTTCATAAGCGCGTATCTGCTCTTCTACTTTTTTTCTTCTGATTTCCGTCTTTTCTTCCGTCCATCAGCTCTCCTTAATTGATTTCTCATGAATGAAGAACCTTCGTCCAACTTGCTGAACAACATAGCCAGACAGAGAAGCTGAGAGAGAGAGAGAGAGAGAGAGAGAGAGACAGACAGACAGACAGACAG